>CM042147.1:46042416-46072416 GCA_023376005.1 Doryteuthis pealeii | reverse complement strand
TTATACCAGGTGAAAATGCTTTTATAAAACAATTTTTTGGAGTAGGGAAGCTCTGGAACTCATTTTACAGACACAAATAGATTACAAAAAGTCACTATTTTTCTCAAAACCCACCAAATTTCGAGAGTTAAAAATCGACATAACACTGCCAATGTTTGGAACTGGAAGCTCAAATTTTGTGGAATGTCTAACTTTAACACAGACCACATCTGTAAAAGTTTCAGAAAAATTGACGGGGGTGGGTGACATTTTTACTTTTTCTGAATGATTTTACATGGAATTGCCCCCCCCCACACACATACACACACACACACACACACGCATATATATATATATATATATATATATATATATATATATATATATATATATATATATATATATGGTAAAATAATATCGGGAAATAAATGGTATTCAGAATATAATATTCAACATCAAGTTTCAGTTCTTCATTTCTTTCATATATATCACTTTCATCCTGTCAAAGAACCATGCAATTATTTTCCCATATATATATGAATATATATATATATATATATATACTAGCAAATATATGCACCCTCCGGGTGCAAGTATTTACGTTTTAATGTAATAAAATATTGTATTAAATTAGAAAGGCTAATGAACTAAATAGAATACAGATAAAAAGATTTGAAACAGAGGAAGTATAATAAAAGATTTGAAACAGAGGGAGTATATAAAAAATGGAACAACTGAAACTTACTCTTCCATCACTCTCGTCTTTCATTGTTATTTTTCTAATTTAAGTATTTAGTTAAAAGAGGAAGTAAAGATTAAAATGACAGTTATTTTATCTTGTTAATGGATTTCATTTAAGATTCATTGAAGAGATTTTTACTTATATTCATTAAAATAAAACCAAACAGTTAGAAATCAATAATACTAAGCACATATTTATTAAATTCGATTTTTTAATATTAATATGCAAATTAGCCTTCCTGTTTACACTGTAAACCGCTATTTTGTTGTATATATAAATATAATTGCATGTTGTCAGCATGTAGACATAGTTAACAGTATTAATAATGTAAGACAATTTTATTAATAATTGAGGTCTAGATAAAAATAAAATCATGGAGAATGTGATGTCAATAACTAAGAGAATTGTGACTTGAGTAGTGATATAGTTTCGGTTACAGACAGAAAAACACACAATCTCCATTATAATAAGTATATATATATATATATATATATATATATATATATATAATATACGCATATAAATAAATCCATCATATATATATATATATATATAATATACGCATATAATAAATCCATCATATATATATATATATAATATATATATATATGAGAAGTAAACAATGTGTTTGGATATGGCTTTTTTAGCCGACAATTTTTGGGAGAATATGTGCTTAATTGAAGTCGTACCTAATTTTGAAAATTAATTAATTAATAATTAATGAATTAGGCAGGCATACCTATTCAAATGTAAGGCTAAACAAATCGAGAAAAATCAATGTCTGTATGTTCATTTCGGCCTATTAGGTCTCATCAGCAGAGCTATAGTCAGGGAGATCGCTTTGTGTGATTCGAACAATAAGTGGAATATAACCTACTTTTAAACAAACGAAAAATCTGGTAAAGGCCAGCTAGTATAATGGTTAGAGTCCCCGCCTGTCAGCTTTAAAATAATTATATTTCTATTCCCCATCTTGTGTAATCTCTCCCCACATCTCTGTGATCGACACTCACTTTGCTTACCTTTTCAATTTTACGACAGAACAGCTGTTGGTTAGAGGAGGTGGCGTTTGATCCATTCCAGCCCAGTGCTTTCTTTTTCATCGGGGCAGGATATCCAAATGTTGCTCTATCCACTCCGCGCTGTTGACAAATGGAATTTTATTCGATCATGTTGTTGATGTTGTTACCGCGCTGACGGGTGAACAAGCCGGATCGGAAAAGCACGATGGGAGCGCGATCCGGCTCGCCCGCCCGTTCGATCGATAACAAGTTTTCAAATGGTCATCATAATCATCATCATCATCCTCATCATCATCATCATCATCAGCAGCAGCAGCAGCAGCATGAGCAACGTGTTTGTCCAATTTTGGTAGTAGCCAATTTTCTCCAATTAGAGCTGAGAACTTGGGTGAATGTAGACCAAAACCTTCTAACACCTCCGGCTGTACTGAATCTACTTCCTGTCCCAAGGGATTGAGTTTAGTGCTTGCATGACAAGTTGAGGACTTGTTCCAGTGCCTTTTCTTGGTTGAGAGAGAGAGACAGACAGACAGACAGACAGACAGACAGAGATGGTTGGTCGGTTGGATTTTACGGCATGTAAACCAGTCGGATTATTTTATGTTAAATTCCTAACAAATTAAATAATTGTATATCCGTGTAGACTTATTGCTAGTGTCTACCCAGGCAAACTCCCCGCTGCTATATATCTGGGTAAACTTTAAATAACACATAGCGTCCGACCAATCAAAATCCAGTTCCCTATATCGGCTTCCCCTTGTTAAAGGATCAAACCACAGCGTATATAACTCAAATACTAAATCGAATTAGCCATTTGCTCATAAAAATCTGTCATATTAGCAGGTATGAATCTGTGTCTACCATCTAGAGTTAGTGCTCTGATGAAACTCATATGTATATACATATACATATGAGAGAATAAGTGCTTAATTGAAGTTATACCTAATTGAAAATTAATTAGTTGATAATTAATTAATTAGGCAAACATATCTGTTCAAATGTAAAGGCGTATTCAAATCAAGAAAATTCAATCTATGTATGTACATTTCGGCATATTATGCCTCATCAGCAGAGTTATAGACAGGAGACTGGTCTGTGTGTGATTCGAATCCTTGATTGCCAGGCTGACAGGCGGGTATTCTAACCATTACACCAGCTAGTGTAATTAATTAATTATCAACTAATTAATTTTCAGTTAGGTATGACTTCAATTGAGCACTTATTCTCCCAGAAATTGTCGGCTATCGCCATGTTTACTTTCATATACATATGAGTAGAAATATATCTATAACTTCCAATATGACTGATTTATATGCCTTTTCTTTTACATATATATATACATATGAGGTAGGTAAAAGGATAGTGAACAAGAAATGATAACTCAAAACAAATCTAAGAGTTTAAATATTTCGTCCGATTTATACAGACATCATCAGCCAAAGATTTTTATTGAAAGCAAAATTATGTGCAAGTATAAGTGATTTGGTGAGGGCACCAAATCACTTGTACTTGCACGTAATTTTGCAATCAAATTAACATGTTATTCATATTTTCCTCTTTAGGATTTCTAAATCCTAACAATTAATAAACATGCAATAATGGAATTGAATAATAAATTCAAAAAAATAAATTTAAATCTTTTTAAACTTTTGTTTTGAATCAATTTAGGAGATTAAATTTCGAATGCACATTTTTATTAAGATAGAAAGTATACAAAATTAAAAGGTCAATCTGTAAAAAACCTTGCAATAAAATCAGATGATGTGCTTCTTCCAATATATATTCATGGACAGTATATTATTTACACTAAAAAGTACTAACATCCCCTGTGGATATACCACAGTACGATAATTTAATTATTGCAACGTTTGATATGTTTATTTACAAGCTAATGTTAAATAGTTACATTTTTTTCGTGTACATTTTCTCGATTTGTTTAGCCTTACATTTGAACATATATGCCCGCCTAAATTCATTAATTATTAACTAATTAATTTTCAAATTAGGTATGACTTCGATTATGTACATATCATCCAAAAATTGTCGGCTTAAAGCCATATAAAAATAAACACATTTGTTTGTTTACTTTACCACATAGTTAAATATGTAAAAAGTATAAAAATCTTTATTTAACTTTCTGTCTCCCTTTTTTTTCTTTCTTTCTTTTTTTTTTCATGTTTTCATTATGTTTGATTGAACAGATTAGCGTTATCTCTCCCTTATCTATTTCTTTCTTTCTTTCTTATAATATTTTTTCTGCGTAACATGCCCTTTTTTCCCTTTCCTTTGGAATGGTTCATTATTTAGCTGAGGTGACAACACATATTAGAAATAAGAATTCGGTGGATATGCAACACCATATAATCAGGATATACATATTTGCATTTCATTTTGGGCGATTTGGACGGTACCATTTTTAAGAAGAAGGTGTTGCAAGATGATAACGATCGAACAATTAAGGAACACGAATATTAATACATAGATTTGTTACTACATGGGAGAGGGATTTATTCGAATATCAGTAATCTATTTTGGTATGCACTTGATGACCTATTTTCTCAGATTAAAAAAAGCGGGAATGAATCAAGTGAACACAAAACAGCCTCCACTGAATTTGGTTCTGATTTCTGATTTCTCTTTCTAATGCCAGAACGAGAATGAAGCGATTGTTGGACTGCTTTAGAAACCGTAGCAGCTTTTTTCTTATTCAAATTCAGATTCGTTCTTCTTCTTCTAGATCCAAGGCATAATAGGAGGAAATAGATATATTCATGCTATTCACCAGACTGCTGAAAATTGTTGTTTTCTTAGAGTTCGCAAAAAATCTGTATATCAATACTCGTGTTCCTTAAAAGTACAACCGTTATCATCTGGTTAAAAATGAGACCGTCCAAATCGTCCATGATAAAATACAAAAAGGTATATCATGATTATTTGATGTTGCTTATCCGCTGAATTCTTACTTATTGTCGTCACCACCTCAGTTAAACATTGGAACATACCGTTTTAAGGTAAAGAAATAAAAGCAAGAAAAAAGGACATGCTACACATAGATATAATAAGAAAGAAAGAAAGAAAAAAAGAAAGTGAGTAGGGGAAATATAGAGACAGGGGTGAGCGTGCGAAAGTGATATCGCTAATTTGTTTCCATCAAACATAATGAAAAGATGAAAAGAAGGAAAGAAAGAAAAAAAAGAGTGAGATAGTTAAATAAAGTTTATTATGATATATTAAAATTTGAAGGCAATACAATGCGTATAAAAAATAAAAACAAAAATATTTTTTTTTTTGTCTTATCGATTTCAAAGAAACTTTATCATCACAGACCAAAATCAGAAATGGACGTGCTTAAGTTTGTTTTTGTTTTTTTTGCATGGTGATACTTTCTTTTTTTTTTCCTTCTTTTTTTCCCTCTTCTTCTTTTTCTCTTTTCTCCTCCCTTCCCCCTTCTTTATGTTATGAATGAAATGGGTCAAAGTTTATTATACTTTTTACTTTTTACATATTGAACTATTTCGTAATAGTTCTTAAATAATCAAACGTTCTAATAATAAAATTATAATACCGTTGTATATCCACAGTTTCTGCTAGTATATTTATATTCCACCTATCCTATACGAATCTCATTCGTTTATAACTGATGAGAATCTATTGTTTTGAGAATCCCCGAACAATGTATTAGTCTTCTTTCATTACACCTTGTATATTAAAGAAAAAGTCTCCATTACTCCCATGTCCACTCTTATCCGTAATGGTAATACTTGTTCGAATCCAATTTATGGGTTAAATAGAAAAATGTGTTTTAAAAATGTGTTTAATAATTTGAGTTTAAAAATGTTGAATACTCATCAAGAATTTTTAAAACAAAACATCTTCGGCCTAAAATAACCCAAACAAGATTGACATGCCGTAAAATGCAAACGACCAACCAAAAAAAAGGTGGGTGATAAAAGCAACTAGCACTACTACACCCATTTGTTTACACCTGATAACCTACCACAGAATTTAGTCTCAGCTATGAGATAGTAGATGTAAAATAGACGAATCATTCTTCTCACATTTTAGAAGTAGAAAGAAAGAAAGAAAGAAAGAAAGAAAGAAAGATGTTTATTTGTACACATTTTTACAAAAATGACAACAAATGATTAATGTGTGGAGGATGATCACTAATTAGGACTGAGCTTATTCTAGTAGTGACCACATCTGCTATTTCATAGGTTTTCAGGTTTAAATATGTTTAAAATATGTTAACAGATAAAAGTAATTATTTAAAGAAGAACAAATGTTATTAATTTAAAGCCCACAGTCGAGACTGGGTATCTTTTTCGTTGGTTTGTAATTACTTCTCTTTCATCATGACTGCTTTTCTCAAAGGTGTGTGAGAATTAAATATGATGAAAATAAAGTAGAATAAACAAAAAAAATCGATCCCCCATGAGGCCACAGACAGAATGAACCATCTGTGCATGCACAAGAAAGAGGACCCACTTCCTAACATTAAGAAAAAATCTATTGGCTAATTCAGAACTCAGGCCTTTAGTTGGACTAGACGCTATTACTGGAATGAAAGAAATTTCCTCCCCATGAGGTAGTTATGACCAACGAATAAAATATGAAGCCTAAAACTACCTTTTGTCTTTGTCTCTTCCTTTTCCTTCCTTTAATTCCCTTTTCGGCTTGACGAACACAAGTAAGAAGAACAATAAAATATCATGGAGTTAGAAAAGAAAGCCAGCGAATACGCACTAGAGATAACCAGGGAACTTAAACTAACATAAAATCATTAAAATCCCACAAGTGTCCCCTAAATGAAAGAGCTCTGTTTTTCTTATTTATTTATTTTGTTTGTTTTGTTTTCCCAAGCGTTTTAATTTGCTAGAGCATCTCCAAACCAATGTAATTCGTCTTATTTAATTCAACCCTTTATATTAAAGAATCGCTTGACTACGTACGGTCTTTTCCTTTCTTAACAACTGATAAAGAAAGCCAGGGTTGGTGTGTAGGGCATGGTACTTTTATTTTTATGGGGTTAGTCGGTTGACTTAGAAGAGAATTTGATATTTGGAGTATGGGTCAAATGTGTTGATGTCCGATGTGTATCAGGGGACCGGGGATTATTTAAAAAAAATATTTTAGAGAAAGTCCTTAAAGATTTTGTTGAGATAAATACATTTGCTATCTGATTTTATATGTTTAAAAGTTAATTGGATAAGGGAAGGACAGGGAGAGAGTGTTTGTATGTCTGAAGTGCGTTGTCTGAAGAAATTTGATAGTCGGTGCAGGTCAGTATAAAGAGAAGTAGGTCATTGAATAGTGATCTAGGTCAGGTCATCAGGATGATGGTTGTAGGCAGAGCATTTTGGCGAGATCCTAGGGTGGAATATTTCTGTTTGGATTTTTATTTTTTCATTTTATTTTATTTTTTATCCATTTTCGAATTTGATTTTGTTCTCGTGGGCTATGATTTTTCCATAATCGAAATATCCAATTTTGCCCTCTATGAAGTTATTCAGGCAATTAAATTCTGCTGTTAATTTGTCGTAAATTGTTCTTGCACGAGGAAATGTTAAACCATGCTACATTACGTCTGCTACAAGTGTCAGAATTGTTTCCACTCACTCATCTAGTGCTATCGATAATTGAGTTGTAGTACTCACGTACGATAAACATACGAAGACAATTTACTATCTTAAAAGCTTATCAGACCCAGGAATAAGAATTTAAGGAAAAAGGAAAAAATAAAACATGTTTTCATTTTCTTTTATAAATGCATTTCTTTATTAGATTGCAATTTTTTCACCCGCTTTCTCTACGCTTTTTAACTTTTTATATAATAGATAATATATTACACACTATAGATATCCAGCGAACTTAAACCAACATAAAATCATTAAAATCCGTCAAGTATCCCCTAAATGAAGGAGCTCTGTTTTTCTTAATTATCTTTTTTTCCCCAAGCGTTTTAATTTTCTAGAGCATCTCCAAACCAATGTAATTCGTCTTATTTAACCCAACCCTTTATATTAAAGAATCACTTGACTACGCACGGTCCTTTCCTTTCTTAACAACTGATAACCCAGCAAAAGAATATAATCACGGATATGAGAAATTAGACGTAAAATAAATAAATGGCTCTTCTGGATTTGGGAAATTGTAGCGTCATGACTGCTTTTTTTCAAATGTGTCCTCTAACTGTCTTTCTAAATGAAGGGCGCTGTTTTTCTTTTCTTCTTATTTATTTTTGCTGTTTTCACAAACGTTTTAATTTGCTAGAATGTTTATCCTAACAAGCAGTAAATTGATTCTTGATTAATGTAAAGAAGAGAAACCTAGTCAATCAATCTCAGCTGGAACGCCATTTCTATTTAACCGACTAGCATGTCAATGCAAAAGTACATTAAAAACAACAAAAAAAGTAATTGACCTTTATCCGTCAAACATTAAATTTCTTAGCAAGCAATTCGAATATATCTTTCTATTTTTCTTTTCTTTTTTTTTTTTTTTCGCATATTAATCTATCTGAGGCATTTGATTACAGCTTGGGTTGCAACGTGCAATCAATAATGGTTAGATTTAGAATCCTTGCCATAAAGTTACGGTTAGCAAGCTAGTTCTAAAGTTATTACGACTATAAATGCAATCGGTTATCCCTGGGTAGTTCTCAGTTGTAATAATAATACCCATCAAATGCAACTCAATGTAAAGTAATGCTTAGCAGGTCTCGCAAACATTTAATACTCTAATGATTTTATTCCTCATTTAGCTCATGTGGTTTCCAGTCAGAATAAGTACAGAATAATATAGAATGGAGTAACGGTAAGTACACTTTTCGGTTAGACAATTGCAAGTTCAATCTTCACTGTGTCCCTGAACATTGCAGATCTGAAAATGAAGTTGATGTCTTCATTGCCAATTTTGTTTCACTAAAAATATATTTTTCCTATGAGTGAAAGATATCAGCATTGTATTATTGCAATCCGTCTCTAAACAACAGATTCATTATAAGGAGAAAAATAAGAACTAAATATTTTTCTTCTTTGTTATACTATAGAAGGGGGTAAAGGGAGAGTAAAAACGAGTTGTCAGCTGACATGTTTCGATCCTCACTCAACAGAGCTAAATATCGAGGATAATAAAAAATAAAATATTAAATGAATGGGTCAAGTAAAAAAGGCAAAGAGAAGGCTTACTGGTTAGAATATATAGTGTCTCCAATATTTTGAGGTGATAGAACAAACCAGCGGTTGAATGCCCGCATTAAGCAAAACGTCCCCACCAAGATTAGAAATGGAACCGTCGGTCACAATGATGCACTGAGAAACACGTATGGTTCCTCTATAGGCGAGCACCTAATAAATAATCCTTATTTAGTGTTGACTGGTTCTCGGTTGAGAGCGGATCACACTCGTTCTATCACCTCAAAATATTGGAGACACTATATATTCTAACCAGTAAGCCTTCTCTTTGCAAGCAAAGGGAGGGCTTACTCGGTTTGAATATCATCAACATTTAGGTCTTCTCCCCCTGTTTTGAGGTATAGAAAAGGAGAAAGAAAGAAGAAAAGAGAAATTGTCTTATTCTTTTTTTTGCTTTTTTTTTTACTTGACCCATTCATTTAATATTTTATTTTTTATTATCCTCGATATTTAGCTCTGTTGAGTGAGGATCGAAACATGTCAGCTGACAACTCGTTTTTACTCTCCCTTTACCCCCTTCTATAGTATAACAAAGAAGAAAAATATTTAGTTCTTATTTTTCTCCTTATAATGAATCTGTTAAGAGGTCTATTTACAGCAGTAATAAAATTTTGTACACCCAATATATATATATATATATATATATATATATATATATATATATATATATGTCTACGAGTATGAAGATCATAAGCAAGGAACTGAGAGTAACCAAACAGTTATATATATATATATATAAATATAGATGCGTCTACGAGTATAGAGGGGTAAGTTGTACGGAGTATAGCCGAGAAATTAATACGTTCCCGCTAATATGATCATCAGGATTCTAACATGATGAAAAACTTCAGGCATTAAAATGGATACGGTAAAATAGCACATGAAAAACTTGCAATATAAAATTGAATCAGATTTAGATTGCAGAAAGTCTTAAAAAAGGAAATAGATTCATGAAAA
This sequence comes from Doryteuthis pealeii, assembly GCA_023376005.1. Classification (NCBI taxonomy): domain Eukaryota; kingdom Metazoa; phylum Mollusca; class Cephalopoda; order Myopsida; family Loliginidae; genus Doryteuthis; species Doryteuthis pealeii. The sequence goes on along the minus strand of CM042147.1, from coordinate 46,062,520 downwards.
AATTGTTAAGAAAAAGAAGTTCAACCTCTGATATCCCAACTAGCAGAAAAAATACACCAGTTAAAGCATAAATGATAAATTATCTTTCGAATAGATATGGAAATGTTACTGTGTTGCATAATTGATGGATATCCTATCAATTATGCACGGTTAGTGTAAGTTAGTTTGTGACACAATAACTAATAACGTAGAACCATGATGCTGGTTTGAGTCATTAGTTATGGAAAAGTTTGAGAAGTTAACTGAAAATTTTGAAGAATGATGTCAGAAAAGACGCGTGGCAATTGTTTTTGATAGGAAGAGGACGTAGTGAAGGGGAGTAAAGAAGAGTGAGAGGTGATAGTTGAGAGATTAAGCCTGTACGCCGACGGGTTAAGACCGGCTGAGGCCTAATCTGTCCGTGTGGTGATCATGGGCATAAAGATAAAATAAAAACTACTTGATCAAGTAACAAAAAGATTTATTTGTAATTCGTTTAATTTAAACAAGCAAAGCCCAACAGAGACCCTTAAAAGAACACAACTCCTTTAGTTAGAAGTCAACCCAACTAGACAACAAGATGGCCACCGAAGGAGATGCTAGAAGGGTCAACAAGAAGCAAGTAAGATCTCCTCACCAAGTACGTCTAATCTCTCTCTAATCACACTCTAATCACTCTCTATCCCTGAAGAACTTTCTTATCAAAGAACTCTCACTCTCACACACACCAATTAGCGATATCAATGTGCGTATGTGACATGTATCACATTTGGTACCGTGGCCAACATAGTATCACGTGTGGTACGTGCACATATAGTTTCACAGTTTAAGGGTCCGGTTTAGCTTAGTCATATACCACCCGACTAGTATTAGAAAGGTTCCTTATTCGAAACCAGTCCCCGCCAACTCAGCATATGAGTAGCAGAAATTGGGTAATCTGATCCGTTCGGTAAAGTGAAGAGCTGAGGGTAGGTGTGACGCTCCATCTCAGCATAAACAATCTCCTTGGTTTAGCACCAGCCAAACGAGGATATACTCCCTCGCTGCCGGCTAATACTGACAATAGATTACTCGGCCAACAACTTTATTTTTTAGTGTCATGAATTTGAATTCAGTATAACCGTAAACAGAGGACAGGTATTTTTGATAGACGGTCCTTAACATCATTGTGATCTCTCTACCTATTTGCCAGAAGAGCGTAGGAGAGAGTTTAGTAGTAGATAATCAGTTTCTAGCTAACCGTTTAAGAATCATGGGGCAATGGCTTGCGCTTAACTAGATTCTCACACAAACGCGGTTGAGGGATTCAGATCTGAGACTCAAATAAAGCAAATGTAAATTCACCAAAGAAATATCTTGTTTTGTAACTAAGAACAAATGTCACCAGGAATGTCTCAGACAGCCCAGAATATCTTAAGATAAAGATAAACGGCCAGAAACAACTAAGAAGATATACAGACCAGAATAATTTAGAAGAGCTACGCCGATCCATACTCAGCCAATGCTTAGAAAAATATACATAAAATATAAGTACACTAAACGATTGAGAATGGTATACAATCATGAGTATACGACTATAAAACTCTAAAAAGAATGTTCTCTGGGGCACAGTTAAGTCCGACGCTTTTACTCTCCCAACTGACCAAGTGTTCAGTCTGAAACAATCTCTCCCAACTGTGCTGCACTCTTCGCACCAACACTATCAGAATATATTTTCTCTCGTCCACTCGTCGCAACAGCCAAAATGCCACTGCCAGCTTTTCTCCCGGGTTTGTGAGGGCTGGTCATTAAATACATAATTACAGTGTTCATCCAGGCTCCTTACTCTGACTTGCCCGTGCAGCACGTGCGACATTAATCAGCACGCGTCAATCCTTCACATCCGGGCCACTCTGGACAGTTTAGTAATTCACATGCGTCAGGCCACGACTCGCGATCAGGAGGATGTGAGTTCAATCTCCCCACTCACCTCTGATCTCATTCTGCATGCCAAACACAGTCGTGCACGCTTCGAACCACTACGTTCGTGGTGTCTCTCGCCAAAGTGAGTATGCAACAACTGGGTTTGCAAAGTTTGTAAAAGGTTCAAATAAACAAGTGCATTTTTCCTGGGCACAAATGCAGAATAGTGCGCAAGAGATAATATCATTAGATTGCGTATACAAAGCATTGCTTTTCATTACGTTTCACGGAAATACCTGAAAACTATGAAACGCTAGGATTAGGGTTAAAATAAGAGTCACGGTTAGTTAGAGTTAGGGTTAGTGTTAGGTTAGTTTCAGCCTTGAGGTTAGTGTAAGTGTTAAGGTTAGTGTCAGGATTAGGGTTAGGCTACTTTGGAAATTTTCCTAATCTAATGTCATTATATATAAAATGCGATTTTAATGATATTATCTCTTGCGCGCTATTATGTATTTTACCGTTTCTAGTTATTAAAGACGTAATTCATTTTAAGAGAGACATAATATTTAAAACCATCTCTTCAGTTTTGTATAGCTCTCTGCTTTTCTCTCACCTTTATCATCCACTCTCATCCAACCTGTCTGGGGTGTTGATAATAGAATATTCCATGAATATGAGAACGTTGAATGCACCTCAATCCATTACCATAGCGCTGCCTTTGCTATTCTGTACAAAAATAAAGATGTCGTAGCAGAGGGAAACGGAGAGAAGCCTATGAAATACACTTTCAAAATAGATTAATTTCCTTTGGTACAGGAGTAGGTTCTTTTTTTATAGAATTTAGAGAACTGCTTATACTAAGCGTTGCTGTGGAGATGGCTACACCTATCCTATCTGTACATCCAAATTATATCAGAATAGGTAAACATACTGAGAGTTTGCCTTGGAAGCTGCTGCATTTTCTGTGCAAATACATACAATGATAAGAAACTGATTGCACAGGTATATACTTATGTGAGATTCTCAGAATAAGAACTTTACTTATAATAGAATATGCGATCAGGGATAAATCAGTTGAAACTTTATATACTTTTTTTTTTACAATTAAACATCTTAATGAAAGGATTTGGAAAACTGAGCAACGTGTAGAGAAGAAAATGTTTATTCCTTAACATCAAGACTGCTGTCTAGACGTTTAGTGAATTCTAGAAGAGTCAGATTCAATTACCGACATTTTTTGATCAGCATCATTGGGAAGCACAATATGATACAAATGCAGCACCTTACATTCTTGTCAAGCATTTAACCGTGATACCTTAATTTGTTTTCTAAACGGAACATTCATACTTGGGTTCTATTTCAGGATGTGGTGCAGCACAATTTTCTTATACATATTCACATTTTTTACCAGGGTAAGTGAATCTTAGTAATGTGTGAGTGTGTGCAAATGATGCTATGTGTCTATACACACAACTCAACAGAGAAGCCTAGGCTTGCCTAATGAGGGTGCACGTTTAGTCACCCACAACCCGACAATGGAAAACATAGTATTAGTTTACATGGTATTAGTAGCAGATAAGAAAGTAGTCCTGTCATGTCATGTCCTGATCTGACGATAGTAGTAGCATTGGTGCACTTACTACTCACAAAAATCCCCAACACAGCTTGGTGCTATGCTGTTACTGCTGGGACTTCCGGGAAGGCTTGTATCTCAGGAAGCCACTCAATACTACCTGTGACAGCACCCTGCAGCTGCTCGACAGTCCAGTCGTATCAGACTTCCCCCAGCAACTCGATCAACTGCCGGACTGCCAAGACAGTGGACCAAGGTCTGTGCACCCTCATTCTACTTAAAAGATATCTGACGCATAAATTGTACTCAATGTCGAATAAGGATATTATCGTCGGCAACAGACTTCTCTAAGTAAGTAGTGTGAGAGATACTTCCAGCAACAAATCATTTTTATCTCGAGTTTTCAAAAAGGTACCAGGAAAAATTCTCCGTATCTACATAGTTGTTATTTAGATTATAGATGTCTGGCATAAAGCCAATTCTCCATTTCATATATTTATCAAAATTTGTGAGTCGGATTTAATTTTTTTTCAAAACTCCCCAATGACTTCTGTCCTGGGAGTTCTATCGGCATAAATAATTTAAACCGAGTTAGTGTCACAAAAGAATTTTTTAAAAAATATTTATTCTTTACCGTCAATGTCACCATCTTATACACGGCTTAAAAGATTTTGATGAAATAACAGATTCACGATTCAAAATTCAAATAGTGAGGAAAAAACCGACAACAACACAGTTATATATAGAAATTGTCTGAAAATTTTTCATCGATTTAGAATTAACTTAAAATCTATCTACTTAATTTCAAAATATTGTTTTGGGACCACGAGACTGATATAGGTAGGAAGTATTTTAAAAAACAGTTTATGTTGTTGTTTAGTGTTACGTAATTTATGAGCAGCTCATAGATTATGAACGTACCTGTAGTTAGAATTTCGAATAAGGTCCGTTAGATTTAGAATGAGGGGGTCCATGGAAAGTTACCATATAGTTGGTGTCGAGTAATAACCTTAACCCCATGAAAGCGCGCGATTAGATGCGTGGATAGTTTAGTCAGTTGCGACGCAGAATTCAGAAGGATGACCTATGGGTCGGTTCTCTGATGTCGCCCCCCCCCCCGCGGTGGAATCAAATGGCAGGGTTGAAAATAAAGCAGAAGTGTAATCAAGTAATAATTACCACCTATCATCTAATCTATCCGTCTGTCACTTTCTCTTCCCATTATATACTCGAGTATGTTAGAAGGTATATAGCACTAGTTTTGCGATGAATATTGACCGGAAATGGTCGGTTTTGTTAAGATATAGCCATGTTTGTTTTTCGTATACAGTTGACCGTAGGATAAATGTTGGTTTGTTAGTTTTACGGCATGTCAACCCTTGTTGGTTTATTTCATGCTGAATACATTTTGTTTTATTCATTATTGGTGGATACTCAATTTTCTTTCATAGTTTGAAGTCTCACCTATGTGTCAAATACATATGTTTGAACATTATTAATAATGCAGCGTAATAAAAAATTAAAAAGAATTTAAATATGAACCTCTCCAAAAATGGGTGTGTTGGATATGACATGAAACCACATATGATAGTGAGACTCCAGTTCTGAAGATTTGGGAAGTGTGGAGTACGTCTTCATTATCATTACTCCCAGGTTTACTCTGGTAGTACCTGTTAAAGTCCTATCTATGGGTCAAATAGATCTGTTTAAAAATGAATGCAAAAAAAAATTTCTGAAGAAATGACTACACAAAAAATAAAAATATGAATGTTCAATGAACACAATTTCCTAACCTTTAGGCATAAAATAATCCTAGCTGTGTTGATATGCCATTAAAATCAACCAATCACTAAGAATCATCTCAATTCTGATAAGCATTGCCATTTCATGGTTTTTGAGATTAGTTAGAATTTTACGTGCAGTCAATAAACGTAACATCTCCTCTTGATATTTGCGAGAGAAGGAGTGTGTGTGTGTGTGTGTGTGTGTGTGTGTGTGGCATTCTCCTTCAATATTCATAATTTTAGGGAGATTCTTTCCTTGTATCTGTTTAAAGAAGGCATGTAAAAGATATGAGTTATTATTATTAGTTAAGAATTCTTGTAACCATATAACCCAACGAAACATAAAATAATACGGACTAAACGAGAGCATTAGTACGGTATTACATATCTATATAATTTGTTTTATTTTAAGATACATTTAAAGTTATCAGAATTAAGTTTCCATATTAAATTGTTTTATTTTTTTACCCCTTTAATGAATTTGATAATTTTACTTACTAAAGGTACAAAATCTCGGATATTGAATGTTTAACACTCACCATTTCAGGCAATATCATTCAAAAATGAAATTTTACACAACACGGAGGGTGTTTTTATTTTTTTGCTAATTATAATAAAGACTTTTATGAAATGCAATATTTTATTCAGACACCAACCAATTTATTAAAAAAAACTGTTAAAATTAAAAACAAATAAAATCACAAACTTTTCAGTCTTTATAAGACGATTGACAAATTCATTTGGCAGAAAAAAATCCTAGTTTATTGAGTTCAACGCTCAGTGGGTTCCTTCATGCAAAATTTATTTCTCTATTTGAATATGGTATCCAGTTGATGACAACTTTGATTTGAAATCTAAAAAAAAAATAAAAATTGCTTTTTGAGTTTATTTGAATGTCAATGTTTTTTTCTTTTTAATTAAAATCTCCATAACTTAAAAATTCCATCAAAATGTCAAATATTTTATGTTATTTAACATATCTGAATTTATTTTGTTTTATTCTTCAACAATTTTCATTTTATTTAATATTTGTATTAACAAGTTCTAAAATTGCCAACGGGCGGTCAATAAATGCGTAAAACCGATTTATGTAGATCTTCAAATAAACACACTTATAATTACATTTAAGCATAAATGGCTATGTGTATCATGGGCTGTCAATTTTCTTGTTTATTAATTTGCATAAAAAATGCTAATTTATTTTTTTATTAGTTAGAGAAAAAAAGATTAAACAACATATGTTTCTGATTTTTTTCTCATTTTCTGTCAAATCGGATGACTTTATCAGCTTAGGCGTTGAGGTGATATATATATATATATATATATATATATATATATATATATATATATATATATATATATATATATATATATATATATATATATATATATATATATATATATATATATATATAATATATATATATATATATATATATATATATATATGTATATATATATATATTATATATATATATATATGTATATATATATGTGTATATATATCAAAAAATGAAGGAATAACTCAATACAGTGATCCCATAATAAATTTATTTCGACGAAAATTGGGGCCCATATAAATCTAAGTTGATTTAAACCGGCTACCCAAATTTCCGTCTCATCAGATGGGTCTCAATTCACTTATGGACAAGCATATCACAAAAAACCCCAATATATATATATATATATATATATATATGTATATATATATGTATATATATATATATATATATATATATATATATATATGTATATATATATATATATATATATATGAAGAGAAGAATGGAAGTGAATCCGACGGTATGTAATATAGTGACAAATTTGGAAAAAAAACAGGTTCAATAAAATGAGTGATATTTATTCAGCAAACGCTGCAGTGTTTCAATCTGTATAGTAGATTTTCTTCAGGGCTTTTGTTGATTTAAGGAAAAATAGAATTGATCACGGATAATAAAGAGGTTGTGAGAGTCTTTTGTTGATTAGTCTGTTTAAAAAATGTTTGAATGAAGAATTAGCGCTCTTAGAATTGTGTGAAAATTATGAACGCTAAGATAAACGGTTTTGAAGATGACACATATATGTGTGTGCGTTTGTGTGTGTGTGTGTGTGTATGTGCACGTGTGTATGTATATATATACGGACGTGTGTGGATTTTCACGCGCAAAGACCACTCCTAAAAAAGGCGTATCAACCTCAGTGGGTCATTTAATACCGATAAATTTTTGAAATAAATCAATTCTTAATGGATAATACAATTTTTTTAAAATACATTTTTCTATTTAACCCATAGATGGGACCCTAACAGATACTACCACTCCGGGTCAGAGTGGACCAGGGAGCAATGGGGATGAAGGGGTGCTCCACATTCCCCAAACCTCCAAAACTGGAACCTCACCATCAGATAGAGTTTAACGTCATTCCCAGGACTTGTAGATGGGACCCTAACAGGAACTACCACTCCTGGTTTTAGTTTTATAATATAAAAAAAAATCTAAAAATCGTCTGTTAAAACAACCGGATATTGACGGTGTGAATGAAAAACATGTCCTTTCTTAATCGAGATCAAATACGGGTGCCTAAAGGTCATATGGTCAATGAATTGTTATTTCTTAATTGAAGTTCTTAAAGCATCTTTGTTTTAAATCGGCGAGGAATTTTTTCATCACACCTATCATTCGAATCCTATTCCTTTTTTGCATAGTGGGATTCCATTAAAAGGTGTTTTGGTTGTAATATTAATAATTCTCTACTCTTCTTAACAATTCAAGACGATTCCCCGTCAGTTGGCAAATATATCATGTTGTTTTGGAATGTCACAAGCATTCTTCAAGTTGGCTTCTTTTGCAGACAGAAGAAATACTCCATCTTAATTTGACCGTTGCAAGTTGATGCTGCCCGAGAGCACTCATCTTGACTTTATTGTACTCTCTTCACTAAAGATTATTGATATTTCAGGTATGCTGCTTAGTGGCTTCATTTGGAAGGGAGTGATAATGGATCGACAATAAAATAATAGTTGTGTACTTTTATCTCATATTCTGTACTACTTGTTGAAGCTAGAATCTGGCTGTTGGATCTGATGTTGAGTGGGCAGGCAATTCCTTGATGTTTTGGAGTCTGGAAATAATTACTGAATGACATCTTGCCTTGTGACATTTATAGTTTTTAGCAATCACACCAGGCGACTTATTTTTTCTCATGAGATTTTTATTTTATCCCAAGTCAAACTACCCTGAGTGAGAGCCACATCTTACTCCATCAACGCATCGTTTCAGACTCACTCTACATTCTCAAGTATCACTCCTCCTCTTCCACACTTCATCATGAGACACGTCTCGGTCAATAAGAAAATGCCATGTTGCGTTGTACTGATTCACGCCCAAATGTTTCCATGCTAGTTTACTCTACATTCCTGGTTCTTTCCATTCTATCCCCCCCTCTCTCTCTCTCTCTCTGTCTGTCTGTCTGTCTGTCTGTCTCTCTCTCTCTCCATATTATGTTACATGCTTTACAATTTAATTTTTGAAAAATCTTTAGGCAAATTACTAAATTTGGTTATGAATTTTTCCCTCACTACGTAATCATATCTCTCTCTCTCTCTCTCTCTCTCTATATATATATATATATATATATATATATATATATATATATATATAAAAGGGTTTTGTAATTTGCTTGAAGCATTGCGTATATATTGGTTTGTTGGTTGGTTTTGAAGGCTGTCACAATGCGAGTGTAAAGAAAAAAGAAGGTAACTATGATGTTTTTGTTAACCTGTCATTTATTTCTCAATATTTCGGGAAGAGATTCCCATCCTCAGAAGAATACTGGAACTGAAGTTGTCTTAGCGGCTGCTACATTCGTTCTGCCTTGGGTTTTCCAAATTCTGTGTGTGTATGTGTATGGTTGGGGTGCTTGCTTATGTGTGTGTTTGTGTGTGTAAGTGTGTGCGTGCGCGTGCTTGTGTGTGTAAATGTAAGCGTATGTGTGTGTGCGTGGTGCTTATGTCTGTGTGTCTGATCATTTCTTTTTATTTTATCTTATTACTATTCCAGATTTGATTCGCCTCTAAGCAAGGTTTTATTTTTATTTTATTTTATTTATTTATTTTTTTGTTTGTTTGCTTATTCCAGTATTCTTCTGAGGATGGGAATCTCTTCCCGAAATATTGAGAAATAAATGACAGGTTAACAAAAAACATCGTAGTTACCTTCTTTTTTCTTTACACTCGCATTGTGACAGCCTTCAAAACTAACCAACAAACCAATATATATATATATATATATATATATATATATATATATTTCTTAACAGACTCGAATCCTTTTTCAAAATTCTTAGGCAAATCGTATTTAAAGAGAGGTCCAGCATGTGATCTTGCTGTCGAAGTTACGGGTGGGAATATGAGATATATTTTTGGGGTCTTACTACGCATATCTTTTACGTTGTCCATTAGTCTGTCAGAGTAAATCAAAACTGTGTATAGTTCACAATGGTTATAAAAGATTTATTTCATGGTGATCACTTGTTTGGGATTTTCTTTTTAAAGAGTTTATAAGATTTCATCTTTTTGGTCAGCTATTTTACCTCTCTGGAATTGTATTTATGTATACACACACACACACACACACACACACACACACACACACATATATATATATATATATATATATATATAGGTGGTTGACATCAAGTGTTTCCTTGATAGGATTCAACGAAAGTTGAGAACTCAAACGTACACATAAATATTTGCGTATATATTTTTACATATATGGGTTATCATAAATAACTAAAGGTATTCATTTATTCGTGTATATATATATATATATATATATATATATATATATATATATATATACTTTCTTCATTGCCTTCCGTAGGCGGTGGGGTTTATTCCATTAACCTTTGACCGTCCCGATTCTCTAACCGCAAGGCTGTATTTTTTTTTCATCATTGTCACTCGAACAAATGGATCCTAGTCGGATATATGATATCCATTTTATTATTATTATTATTTCATTTTGAGTTTTCCCATCAGCATTAACTGATGGTCTTTAACTGGAGTCTGAGTGACAGCAAGTCTCCTCAGGTCTCCAGGACTCTTCTGAGTATTCTGGCAGATTGCAGCAGTGCAGTGTTCTGAATGGTATCAATCCTTCCTCTGATTTCCAGACTTTCCAAACCCTTTTCTAATCCTTTTAGGACCGTTCCAAGTGCACCTATTACAATTGGTATCACTTTGACTTTCATATTCCATAACTTTTTCAGTTCTCTGGCAGGGTCCAGATATTTGTCCATTTTTTCATTTTCCTTTAGCTTCACCCTGTGATCTGCTGGAACTTCAAAATCCACCAATTGACAAGTTCTTTCTTTTTTGTTAATCAACACTAGGTTTGGTCTTCTTGCTAGGATAAAGTGATCCGTTTTTATTTCAAAGTCCCAGAGAATCTTATGCGTTTCTCTCTCAAGAACAGATTCTGGTTTATGCATATACCATTTTGTTGTATGGTCAAAATTTAATTTTTTGCATAATTCCCAGTGGATCACCTTCCCAACCCAGTCGTGTCTAGTTTTGTACTCCCGTTCTGCTAGTTTGCTACATTCGCATTTATTATTATTATTATTATTATTATTATTATTATTATTATTATATATTATTATTATTATTGCTGTTATTGTTTTTGTCGTTGCTGTTTTTATCGGTGTTTAAATGATAAAATAATTATCTATAAAGAATAAACAGAATAAATAAATGTTAGAATTCTAGACGCTTTTTTCCAGCAATGTCCACAGTAATAAAAATCAAATAGATGGATAAATGGATATATATTTACAGTCGTCGGTATTTCATCTAAAAAAAAATTCATCATCGAGCAGTTTCATATTTTAATATTTTGTACAGTTACATATAGTTTTTTTATTACTTGTTCAAATCTTTAAAAAATCATAAGAAAAATAAATAGCGATTGACAAAGGCTAAATATACCTCTATAAATAATAAAGGTCGGTCACGTGTGCAACATTCATAAATAATGTGAATATAATCTATTCCATGATAAGATAAGCTTATTTAAGTTAGACTTTTAAAGAAATCAATTTCTACCAATATCATAAATAAACAAATAGTAAACATTTTATTTGTACCTAATTCAAGTGTGTATATGATTTATATAGGATTTGATTATTGAATAACCAATATCAATCATACTTCTTTTATTTACTTTAAAATACCTCATTTTCTTGGATGAAAAAGACGCCATTCATTTCGAGTAAGAGAAGTATATATATATATATATATATATATATATATTATATATATATATATATATATATATAAGATAAATATATAAAGGTTTTACATATCTATTTATTAGGTGACAAAGGAACATTCACTACCATATTGGTTTCATGCGATGCAATCATCAGGTGAAGATGTTTCAAATGCCTTTGGTACACCATTCCAGCAAAAGCTGAAACAGTGACCATCTCACACTATATATACATACATATATATATATATATATATATATATATATATATATATATATATATATAATGGAATTTGATAACTTGCTTTTGAAACATTGTCATGTAAAGTATATTATTATTTACATTTTTGAAGGCAATTACAATGCGTATATCGTATAAAATAATCATGACAAGCAAACCCAGCTGTTTCAACTTTATTAAGTCTCATTAGCGGTGTATACCTACGATTATTATTTTTATCATTGATAGGTTAATTCGGCTTGTATCGTGTGCTACGGACCGGTGGCCCAGAGCTAGAGTTTGTGACTCGAATTTTATACGATATACGCATTGTAAAAAATATAATATATATATATATATACATATGGGGGGGTATTATAATGGACATTGTGTGTCTGTCTGTAACCACAACTACATCAACAACTACATCAACGCCACGATTTCCTTAGTTAATTATTTTATATTCTTAATGGTTATTAAATAATTTTTATTTAATCTTAAGTAGTCTGTTATTTATTAGCAATGTCTCTATTAAGGTCTAGCTGTGATAGATTTGCCTCAAAACAGCCCATATTACTAATGTGTTTAACATCCTGCAATGTGTGTTATATAGCATTAAGAAATCAATGTTTACATAGTATAAGGTGTGAATAATTTGCATACCGGTTATAATAAAATGTATATAATGTCGATTATGTTATTATAAACATTTCTCTATATCTCTCTGCTGATAAACATGCTGACAAAAAAAGATTTGCTCTCCAGTTTGTTTTTAAGAACCAGCACATGGTTACTCGGGATCTTAATTCAAGTGTCATTTTCAAACACGAAGAAACGAACCCATTAATAAGAAACGAAGACCCAGTACGTTACAGTTACAACGTTTCGGTTTTCGCAACCTACATCAGGACACGTGGTGAAATTTTGTGTGCAGATGGTGTGGGACTTACGGAATGTGGGAATTGCTGGTTGTATATGAACAACCTTATTTTTTATTATTTATTTATTTATTTATTTTTTTAGTTATATAGATTTTGATTTCAGAATGATATAATTGTCTTTCACACATTTGCTGATGGTTAATCTGCGGGGATAGAAAAAGTGCAACTATTAAAGCTGATTATAAATTTATGCCTTATATACAAGATCGATACGACATGATTTTCCTAGCATTTCCTTTTCTTTAGTTTCACTTTGTGTCACATTGACATAAGTATAATAGATATAATAATCAGCATTTTTGCATGTTTAAATTTAATGGAATCAATTCGGTTCAAAAAAAGAAAGAAAAATGTTCATAATTCCAATTTAATGTGAGTGCCAAGAGACTTAGCTTAAGGAATATGTTTTCTGCATAATATTAGAATATACTCTCTTGGTCCCTAATGTAATTATGCTACCAATATCCACTTGTTTGGTCGGACGAACATATAAATGGATGTTTATTAAAAACACTGTAATGTAATATTAGTGACACTCGCATTATATATGTGTTTGTGTAAGCGTACGCACGTAGACACACACACACGCACACAGACACACACACACAGACACACACGCACACACACACATACGCGCACACACACACACACACACACACACACACACACATATATATATATATATATATGTGTGTGTGTGTGTGTGTGTGTGTGTGTGTGTATAAGGGATAAATCGATTGATAAGAAGATGGATTCAGTTGAGTAAAGAATCTTCAAGCTATGTTACAATGAATCTCTCTGTGTAAAAGTACCAAAAATGTGTCCTGTGATTTGATATTCTCCTACTGAATCCATCACGTTTTTGACAATCAGACGAGCATGTATATTTATATATATATAAATTATATTGGTTAACAAGAGCAATTATTTCTAAGAGAAAGAGAAATTTATTTTCTGTAGCATGTTTATCTAGATATCAAAGAGTATTGGTGATTCTTGAAGGAACATGGCTCATCCACACAGTTGTCTCATACGCAGATGAATCAGCAAGTCTTTTATATCGCAGATTCGTCAATAAATTATTCAACCAAAAATATGAATACATTGCAGTCTAAAAATGAGTACACTCCTTATATATATATGTATATATATGTAGTGAATAAATGACGAAAAAAACTTTAAATTTGCTTCATACTATAATTTATTTTAACTGCATAATGTAGTATCATTAGGTAGAGCAAAATCATGTTGTTACTCTTTTTGATCTGCCTGAGATGCTGCATTTTGCAGTTGAAATAAATTATTACATGAAGCTAATTTAAATTTGTTTTCCTTCATTTATTCACTATTTTAGTTAAAAATGATTTTCTGTCGTGAGTGTAAGGTTCGAATCCTATCAAGGATGTGTACTAACAAGAGAAATTATTTCTAAGAGAAAGATTAATTTATTTTGTGTAGCATGTTTATCTAGACTAGCAAATATATGCACCCTCCGGGTGCAAGTATTTAAGTTTTGATATAATAAAATATCATATTAACTTAGAAAGGTTAATTAAACTGAATAAAAATTCAGATAAAAAGATTTGGAACAGAGAGGGTATGATTGAAAAATAGAACAACTTTGACACTAACTTTTCCATCATTTTCCATTACTCCCGTCTTTCTTTGGTAAATTTTCCTAATTTAACAATTTAGTTAAAATAGGAATTAAAGAATAAAATTACAGTTATTTCTTCTTGTTAATGGATTTCTTTTAAGATTTATTGAAGAGATACCACCAAACAATTAGAAATCAAGAATATTAAGCATATATTTATTAAAATCAAATGTTTAAGATCAATATGCAAATTAGCCTTCACATTCACACTGTAAACTGCTTTTTGTATATATAAATACAATTGCATGTTATTAGCATGTAGATATGGTCAACAGTCTTAATGATGTAAAACAATTTTGTTAATAATTGAGGTTTAAATAAAAATAAAATCATGGAGAATGTGATGTAAATAACAAAGGGAATTGTAACTTGTATAGTAATATAGTTTCGGTTACAGACAGACAAACCCACAATCTCCATTATAATAAGAAGATATCAAAGAGTATTGGTGATTCTTGAAGGAACATGGCTCATCCTCACAGTTGTCTCATACGCAGATGAATCAGCAAGTCTTTTATATCGCAGATTCGTCAACAGATGTTATATTTGAACAATCTATTGTGAGTAACTGTATAAGACCTACTATTATGGTTCCCTTTCATATGTCTTGTCAAGCTATGAAATGACCTGCTCACTTTGCCACATACTGGGTAGGCGTTCTTTTCATGTTCTGCAGACAGCGTGTGTTGTATACAGCATGCTGATGTCTACGTCCGTGGGCACATATTTGATTTACAAAACCGGCTTTGATAAGAACACAGGATTAGAAATGTTACAGGTCATATCACGGTGTAGATCAATGGAGGCTAGATATGGACACGTGCCCGCTGGTATTAGATTAGGCTGGGATTAGACCACTCCTCGGATCAATCAATGAATAAGAAAATTTATTTAGTATCAATGGTCTGTGACACTAGCGTATGAATCTATGTATTAATACTCGTGTTCCTTAATTGTAAGACAGTTATCATCTTGCAACACCCCCTGGTTAAAGATGAGAGAGTCAAATCTGCCAAGATAGAATGCAAAAATGTAAATCCTGATTATATGGTGTGTTTTTGCGCCGAATTCTTATTTCGTAATGACCACTCCGTTTTTATTATAAAGAAAAGGAAGAAAAAGACATGCTACACAGAAAAATAAAGTGATAACGAAAAAATGAAATAAAGTAGGGGAAATGTAGAGTGGGAGTGAACACGCGGAAGAGATGACGCTACTCTGTCTCTATCAAAACGTAATGAAAATATGAAAAGAAGAAAAGAAAGAAAAAATTGAGAGAGAGTTAAATCCAGATGATTATACATTTTACATATTGGAGTATTTTGCAATAGCTCTTAAGTAAACATATCAAACGTTGTAATAATTAAATAGCTATATTGTGGTATATACACAGGTCCTACTATTAATAATTATTTTTGATAACAACCCAGGGCTCATACATTTATAAACTTTATAATCAACAAAAACATATTTTTCAGAAGATGTTAAAGATAAAGAAAGAGAAACATTACACCCATGAGATACATACGATAATCTTGCAAACACCTGACTATGGCAATGTGTTCTACACATAGTATAAATATATTGTTCCATTTCTTATAAATCCATATCCCGAGTATAACATTAAACAGCATCTAATGCTGAAGTTCATATTCTGGAGATCTGGAGAATGGGGGGTACCCCCTCATCCCTATTACTCCAGGGCCACCCTGAACCAGAGCGGTAGTACCGGTTAGGGTCCCATATATAGGTAAATAAAACAAATGAGTTAAAAATGTGTTTAAACAATTCAATATCCATCCAGAATAAATCTTATCATAATGGAGATTATGTAAGTGTCTGTCTGTGATCAAAACTACGTCACCCCTGTCGTCACGTGTTCCTTAGTTATCTATGTTATATTCTCAACGATTATGAATTAGTCATTATTTAATCTTAATTAGCATCTTATTTATTAACGAGTCTACCTGTATTAGATTTGCCGCAAAACTGCCTTCATTATTAATGCATTTAAAATCCTGAAATATGTGTCATATATCTCTGAAATAAAGATTTACATAGTATATGGTAGGAATAATTTGCATAATGATTTTAACAAAATTGGGTTTAATAAATGATTATTTGCTGTTACAGATTTCTAATACTATTATATTATTCTTAAACGTATAAAAAGCAACCTATAATACTTTTATAAGGATATCAACTGAAATAACATTAAAATACGTATGATATTTTAATATTCGTTCTTATTTAGTTTCGTTAGCCTTTCTAATTTAATATAATATTTTATTCCATTAAAACTTAAGTACTTGGGCCAGGGTGCGTGTAATTTTGCTAGTAAAAAAAAATTGGTCGGCATGAAATAACCTAACAAGATTTGACTAGCCGATTTTAACAATATTATTATCTGGATGGTCTCAATTATTCTTCTGATTTCCAGATCGACTAGTTTTTTTTTCTAACCGTTCCAAGTGCACCAAATACAATTGGTATCACTCTCAACCTCATATTCCACTGCTTTTTTTAATTTCATTATTATTATTATTATTATTATTATTATTATTATTATTATTATTATGTGGGTTTTCACACCATCGATCGCTGATGGTCTTCCACTAGAATCTCAGTGACAACAAGTCTCCTCAGGTTTCCAGGACTCTTCTGAGTATTCTAACCGATTGCAGTATGCAGTAGTCTGGATGGTCCCAATTCTTCCTCTGATTTCAGATTTTCCAGTCTTTTTTCCAAGCTTTTTGGGGCCGTTCCAAGTGCGTGTACTTTTGCTAGTAAACAAACTTTGTTCGGCATGAAATAACCTAACAAGATTTGACATGCCGTAAAATCCAACTAACCAACCAACCTTTATATCAAACCTTGCAACCACAAAATAACGCAACAAGCATTGACATGCTGTAAATACCAAACCAACCAACCAACCAACCAACCAACAAATCTCTCCACAACCCCCCCCCCGAGAAAATGACGTATGCTAGACGTGTGTGTATATTATATAAATTTATGATAATAGTGCTTACATGCAGAAAATCGAACCATCTGTCACTGAATATCACTTCGTAGTGGCTCCAAGCAAAATTATGAGTCTGATGCGCCACCTAGTGGCTGGCAGTGCCGTCACATCGACCCCAAACGTGAGATGGATTCCTTCGGTTGGCACTTATTATGGAAAGGTGTAACAGGCCTCCCGAAGCAGAGAGCCAATTTTTACGCGTCGTTCTTGGCGAACGAACGATCGATCATGGGGAGAGAATAGAAGAAGACATAGAAGGAAATTGAGGGATTTTTTTTAACGCGAATTGATTACAATATAATGATTACAATGTAGCAAGCATCTTACTCACGCAGAGATTCATGACACATATATAGATATCAATGGATTGAGACAGATATTGACTAAGGTATAGCATTGATATATATATATATATATATATATATATATATATATATATATATATATATATATATATATATATATATATATATATATATATATATATATATATATATATATAGAATATATATATATATATATATATATATATATATATATATATATATATATATATATATATATATATATATAAGTATATATATATATATATATATATATATATATATATATATATATATATATATATATATATATATATATATATATATATATATATATATATATATATATATATATATATATATATATATATATATATATATATATATATATATATATATATATATATATATATATATATATAAGATATATATATATATATATATATATATATATATATATATATATATATATATATATATATATATATATATATATATATATATATATATATATATATATATATATATATATATATATATATATATATAAGATATATATATATATATATATATATATATATATATATATATATATATATATATATATATAAGAATATATGGATATATATATATATATATAATATATATATATATATATATATATGTGTGTTGTGTGTGTGTGTGTGTGTGTGTGTGTGTGTGTGTAAATAAAAGGAAGTGAATCCGACGGTATCTAGTATAATAAAAATTGAAAAAACACAGGTTTAAATGAGTTAAGTGGTGAGTTTATTACGCTGCAGTGTTTCGATCTATAAATTAGATCATCTTCAGGGCTTTTGTTGGTATGTGGAAGGTGATAAAAAAATTATTTTGAGATAAAAATTATTATTCTGAGATAATTTTTTTTTATCACCTTCCACATACTAACAAAAGCCCTGAAGAAGATCTAATTAGTAGATCGAAACACTGCAGCGTCGGCCAATAAACTCACCACAACTCATTTAAACCTGTGTTTTTTTTTCAATTTTTTCTTATACTACACACACACACACACACACACAAACATAAATATAAATATATATATATATATATATATATATTAATGAACTGAGATAGATAGATAGATATTTATGTATTGAGTTATAGAATGAGAGATATGTATTAGTTGAGAGAGATATATTTGAATGTACTGTGAGAGATGGATAGATAGATAGATAGATATTCATGGATTGAGACAAACATAGACTTAGAGATATGCATTGCTTGAGAGAGAGATATTTAATGTACTAAGATAGATAGGATAGATAGATAGATAGATATTAAAGGATTTAGATATGAACTGAGAGATATGCATTGGTTGAGATATATTTATATTTGAATGTACTGAGCTGATATTTAGCATTCATAAAGTTTACCTTTTATGACTATAATTTCTTCTACACCTAGTGTTGTATTATACTCTTTTTAATTTCTTCTTCTTCTTCTTCTTCTTCTCTTCTTCTTCTTCTTCTTCTTCTTCTTCTTCTTCTTCTTCTTCTTCTTCTTCTTCTTCTTCTCCTCTCCTTCTTCTTCTTCTTCTTCTTCTTCTTCTTTTTTTTCTCCTTCTTCTTCTTCTTTCTTCTTCCTTCTTCTTCTTCTTCTTCTTCTTCTTCTTCTTCTTCTTCTTCTTCTTCTTCTTCTTCTTCTCCTTCCTCTTCTCCTTCCTTCTTCTTCTTTCTTCTTCTCTTCTTCTTCTTCTTCTTCTTCTTCTTCTTCTTCTTCTTCTTCTTCTTCTTCTTCTTCTTCTTCTCTCTCTCCTCTTCTTTTCTCCTTCTTCTTCTTCTCTTCTTCTTCTTCTCCTCCTTCTTCTTTTCTTCTTCTTCTTCTTCTCCTTCTTCCTCCTCCTCCTCCTCCTCCTCCTTCCTTCTTCTTCTTCTTCTTCTTCTTCTTCTTCTTCTTCTTCTCTTTCTTCTTCTTTCTGTAGCTCCTTTACTTACTCATTTCTGCTTTTTCAATATCTTATTTATTAAAAACATAATGTCCTTTCTCATTACTGTACATAGTACGATGCTTCAACATTAATTAACTCAACAAAAGATTACACAGTGCATTTCTTTTATCAAAATCCAGCTAATTACAGAGCTAGGCTTTCGATTTTCTTTTGATGTCGACCTTGTATTTATTTGCAACATTAATTAATGTTTATTAAGCAAGTGAATTGGTATTAAATACCAGCTCTGTACAGCCTTAGTAAACTAATTCAATACATTGTTCACTATCTAAGGGATCTTCTATTGGCTCGTAGGATTATTTTCTTAATTTTTCCTTTAATTAAAACCTTTATTGGGCTGATATATATAGAAACCACAAGGTTCCTAGTTCGATACCGGTCCTCGCCAACTCATCGAATGAGTAGCACAGAGATCTGTGCGGTAACGTATGGAGC
>CM042147.1:45992416-46034916 GCA_023376005.1 Doryteuthis pealeii | reverse complement strand
TATTAACATTTATTTTAACAAACAATGTGGGCTTAATTCATATGTATATATATAATATGGGGTTGTTCTTTATTCTATATATTAAAGATTTTGACAAAAATTATATACTCCTTCATAAACTTACGCAAACTCTGAGTCTACTGGGACCTAAGCAGTGACTTAGTTTACGTTACAGACAGGCTGACACCGAATCTCCATGATATAGATAAATATTATCTGGATTTATTGCCTATAATATTCAATTATTCATCTTTATTTATGTAATGTTCAAATTATGATTGAATAAAGCTAAGGCGTGATGTAACAGGAATTGACAATCATGAACATTATGTTGAAAATATAGTAATTATGAAGTTTGTTTAGTAAATTATGGTTCCCAGAAAAAATGGAACCCACAAATTTTGTAATAAAACTGTTAATTTTAACTAGGGGGTTTAGGGTTAGGATTAGGGTTAGGATTTAAGGTTAGGGTTAGGGTTTAGGGTTTAGGGTTAGTTTAATGGGAAAATAAATGAATAATTTGGGTTCTGTTTTTTCTGGATCCCCCTGTACAGGGGGACCAACCCCGAACCCAACCCTAACCCCAAATCGTAACCGTAACCCTAAACTCCCCTAGTTAAAATTAACAGTTTTATTACAAAATCTGTGGGTTCTGTTTTTTTCTAGGACACCGTAATTACTAAACAAAAGTTCATAATTACCGAAAATATTCTGTGTAAAATAAACATTTTTTAAATAGTTTTGATTTTTCGGACTGTTTTGTCCTCATCTTTATTGTGGTATGTATAGGCACACATTTTCAAACGCTGTATCCTCTAGCTTTCCTAAGGTGTTCCTTGTGTATCCGAGTATAATAATGACCCAACCTGGGAAATCATTTTTAATGTTTTGACAGTTGATCAAACAGTTGTTGAAGAACTTTTTTTAAAGATCTTATTCTAATAACGACTTCATTGTTTTTGCAAGCCTATCATTCCGATGTATGTTACGAGAAAAAATTCTTATGGAAAAATATAATGGCCCAAGGCCAGTAAGTAAGTAAATTACTTTAAAAACGATTTGTTTTAGCCTTTTCAATGATTAGTTCCCATATTGTGTTCATTTCTATGGTTGGTCTATTCAAGAGGTTACTAGAGCCCAACATATGGGCTGATACTTTGACACGTCTTCTATTCCAATGCCATTTCCTATCTATTATTTTACCTTTATTCCATAAGGGTAGATGTTTTCCGTTTTCTATTCAAAAATACAGACAAATAAACACTTTTTACATCTTTAGAAAACATGATTATTGGTATATCAATATATACTGAAGCAATGTTTGCAAGAATGTTTATAATTAATATTATTCATGATTTGAACATTCATACAAGTTGTTTACCAGTTTTCGCTTTACATCGAGACAGAATAAATCTTCTTAGCTCACCAGCTTTGTCATCAGGACTCTCCAAGACATTTATTCACTCTCCTTGCCAATTCAAAGCTTACCCCAGTGTACTAGTAATTATGTCTCAGATTCTAACGTAGACGCACGTAATATTTGGCAAAGTATTTTGGGTGTCTAAGAAAAGTTGAAATCAAAAATTGATAACATTCAGGAGGATACCGAGTGCAGACTATGTGGTGATAGGAATAAAAGTTAAATCCCTTAGTAAGTGAATGCTGAAAATTAGTACAAGTAAATATTATAAAAGGCATGAGTGGGTGGGTAAATTGATCCACTGGTAATTGTGCAAGAAACTGAAGTTCCATCCTAATAACAAATGGTATATGCACAAACCAGAACATGTTCTTTAAAACGAAACGCTTAAAATTCTCTGGGACTTTGGATAGGAATGGATCAGCCAATCCGGACCAGAAGATGACAGTTTAATTATCAAGAAAACGAAAATCCTCTCAAATAGTTGATTTTTGCTGTATCAGATGAAAGAAGGTGAAAAGAAGGACAATGAGTTGAAAAGGCTGTGGAGCATGAAAGTGACAGTAATACTAATCATAGACGGGACACTTGGAATAACCTTCAAGAACCCGGAAAAGAAACTTGATAGACTGGAGATTAGAGGAAGAATGGAAACATTCCAAACAACTACAACTCTACTAAAATCAGTCAGGATTCTTACAAGAGTCCTGTCAATCACTCCCCCTGAAAAAGCATCAGTGGGAATTTATTAGATTTTAATATAAAGGTAAAAATATTTATAAATGTAAATCTTGAACGAGTGGTAACGAAAAGAAAAAGAAAGTGAAGAGGGGTATTGAAAACCGGAAGAGAGAGAGAGAGAGAGAGAGAGAGAGAGAGAGAGAGAGAGAGAGAGAGAGAGAGAGAGAGAGAGAACGACTTCGGCATTAAATAACCCAACAAGGATTTGACATACCTAAAAAATCATTTTTGAAGTAAGGTAATCGTCTGATGATGACTTTATTCTAAGGTAAATATAAAATACCGAAACAGGACAGGAAGTTACAAGGACCTAAACGTTGTGTTTATGCAAAATACAATAAAGATGAGTACAATAGTCCGAAATATCCAAATTATTCATATCATTCAAGAAGTTGAAAATTCATTTTCCTGTCAGTATATATCAAACATGACTAGAAATGGAACAAATGAGATTCAGGTTTATAGTATGTAATGATTTATTTATGTATAATTTAAATGTATTATGCTGCAAAATATGAAACTACAGAAGTAAATTTTGTAACGGTTAGCAAGCTAGTCTCGCCAATACATTATTGATGATTATTGAAAACTTTCCTGACATTAAATTTAGTTAAGATAACATTTTTAAAAAGATTCATTATTTTTTTTTATTCAATGTACATACATGAATTTTTTTTAATCGTTACTTTTATTCGAGCATAAGTATCGATTATTGATTACGAAAAGAAAATATCTGATTTGTGTGTGTGTGTATTACACTGCAGTTAATGTTACGTTTTCTGTGTCTGACAAGTTTAGTTTAGGCGAGCATAATACCCATAAAAAATAACATAATTATTTCCATTATTTAAACTCCCTCTTTATCATTTTCTCTCATTATGACTTCCCTATACTTCACTTTCATTCTTATTCTACTTTTCGTCCCTTCAATTTTATTTCATTCATGTTTAAGTCTAACCAAAGATTGCAAAGAGAGTTTTTATTTTATTTCAATTTTCAAAATTACCACAACTCAGGGAATTGTCCGATTTTAATGAAATTTTCACCACTTTATTCAATAATGACTTAATTTTGTAAAATAAATTCTACAAAATTTAGTTTGAAAAAAAAGAAGTTTATTGAAAAAGAATTTGATTAGAAAAACGATTTAGTTAAAAAAAATTTGATTATTAAAAAAATTATTTTGTAAAAATTTAGTTAAATAATTTTACTTATAACAAAATTGACTAAAAGAAGGATTTTTTAAAAATAAATTCTAACAAAATTAATATTAATTATGATTAATAATTTTATTATTACTATTCATGAATAGAGAATTCGATCCTCGTTGCATGCCACATACTTGCGATTTTGTATAATGGGGATTGAAAAAAATAAATAAATAAAATAAAACAATTAAATCAAATTTAGATTTGAAAAAATAAAAAAGTGAAAATCTTCCAGGGGATCTCATACAGGAAGAGCACTCTGGGCACGCACAGAAAAGACCCAATTCCTGATGCCAAAAAGGAATATATATTTTTTAGACCAGGGTTCGTTGGTTGCATACCTATTAACTGATCCGGGAGAAATCTCCTCTCCAAGAAACAGTAGTATCACTTCCTCCCCGTATCGAGTGGATTGGATTAATACCTACAAGGTCTAGAATGCATACACTTCCCAAGTTATGTATTTAAGCCTTTTTGAACTGGGTACGTAAAGTGCATTTTTATAATCGAGTTTTATCTATTTGTTTTCATTCATATTAACTCTAAATAGGTTTGGCATTTTATCATTATCAGCGCCATCTATGACGTTGTCGGACCGGAAATTGTGTCTTAAAGAATGATAACTCTGGCTCACTATCCGCTCTCCTTTTTGAAAACGGTCGAATAAGTTTGACGCCTCACAAAGGTTAATGGGTTTTATCATTATTTCAATGGTTTGTGGCTGAGGTTTGCAGATAAATTCGAATCCTGAAGGAATGGTGGCTGTGGAGTTGGCGATGGGTTACAAGTTCAACATCAGATGATCATTGGGATAAGCGACAACATCCGACATCATAGACATTGTATACTATGTTTTATCAGAGATGTGCATAGATAGGCGCATTCTGCGAGAGGTGGTGAGAAAAGGTAACGCGGGAATATACGAGGAATTACGAGATGGAACAGATTTTCACATACTGCAGCACTAAGACTTGAAAATATTCAAGTGTCTATGCATAGATTAGAACATAATTACTAACAACGTTGATGTAAGGACACAAATATCGGCATACTTTATTGATCTTTACACAGCGTTATAAAAGATATAACTTGGTTGGGATATTGGCATGTTTCGGCAACACCATTTGCGACATCACTGGACAGCTGTTCGAGTCTCATCAGCAGTGCATACCGCAATCTCCGCCACTACAGATTGAACTCGTGGACCACAGCGTGGACTTAACACACTGGGCCACCAGCCGATGCCACAAACGGAGAATGCCAAATCATCTAGTCACTTCAAATGCGCAGTCGCCTAACCTATACTGCCATGTCATCGCAGGATTTCTCACGACTTCCCATGAATCCACAGAACGCAGCCTAATCCATATTGACAACTCAGACATCCGGAGCACTGGACAGCTGTTTCGATCATCAGC
Source organism: Doryteuthis pealeii (assembly GCA_023376005.1). Taxonomy (NCBI): domain Eukaryota; kingdom Metazoa; phylum Mollusca; class Cephalopoda; order Myopsida; family Loliginidae; genus Doryteuthis; species Doryteuthis pealeii. Next base: position 46,030,129 of record CM042147.1, on the reverse strand, counting down.
AGTGCATACCGCAACCACTAGAGATTGAACTGCGTTTAACACACTTGCCACAAACGGAGAATGCCAAATCATCTAGTCATATACTTCAAATGCGCAGTCGCCTAACTATATGCCAGATCGGATTACCTCTCACGACTTCCAGTTCGGGCCTGAATCCACAGAACGCAGCCTAATGGGCAAAGGGTATATATTGAATTTTTGATATTGAATTTTTGATAGAGGAATATATATAATTGATAATTTTTGAATCATATTACCACGACCAGACAATCGGCAAACACCATTGCGACATCCGGAGCACTGGACAGCTGTTTCGACCTCCTTTGGTCTCATCAGCAGTGCATACCGCAATCTCCGCCACTAGAGATTGAACTCGTGGACCACAGCGTGAAGAGCGGGACTTAACACACTGGGCCACCAGCCTGCCACAAACGGAGAATGCCAAATCATCTAGTCAATGTAATATTACTTCAAATGCGCAGTCGCCTAACCTATACTGCCATGTATCCCATCGCAGGATACAGAGGGCAAGGGCACCTCTAGGACCACGACTTCCCAGTTCGGGCCTGAATCCACAGAACGCAGCCTAATGGGCAAAGGTATATATTGAATTTTGATATTGAATTTTTGATAGAGGAATTATATATATAATTGATAATTTTGAATCATATTACCACGACCAGACAACTCGGCAACACCATTTGCGACATCCGGAGCACTGGACAGCTGTTTCGACCTCCTTTGGTCTCATCAGCAGTGCATACCGCAATCTCCGCCACTAGAGATGAACTCGTGGACCACAGCGTGAAGAGCGGGGACTTAACACACTGGGCCACCAGCCGATGCCACAAACGGAGAATGCCAAATCATCTAGCAATGGTAATATTACTTCAAATGCGCAGTCGCCTAACCTATAATATATATATATATATATATATATATATATAATATATATTATATGTGTGTGTGTGTGTGTGTGTGTGTGTGTGTGTGTGTGTTCCTAAAACCCGGTAGAGCTCTCTAAGTACGACTAATTGACTTTCACCGCCAGCGTAATAAAGCAATGATCGTCTGTTATTTACAGATTTTAACTCCCTAGTGCTTGTAAAATATATACATCAATGTACGTATTTATCAGTTAAAAAAACATTTCCTTAATGGCAGCTGTTGACGGCGGTGAGGTTAAGGAACCGGGCTGATGAAAAGTCAGTCGAGTTTCGCCCCTGGTCAGAAGTTGTTTCTGTTTCTACCCTCACTGATAAGACGTGAAACTTCGAGACACGGTGTCTCTGGATGATATATATATATATATATATATATATATATATATATATAAGTATTATATATATATAAGTATAATATATATATATATATAAAATACATATATATATATATTATCAGATGTGGTAAACTTACCGCAAGATAAAAGCTAAAATATTATGTAAGATCTAAAACTGTCTCAAAAATTACAAAAATATTACAGTGGATGAAATTGCATAGCAACCTCGTCGAGTCTTTGAACTCTGTTCACCGAGTTCATTACCTTCAAAGATAACCATTACTCCATGATCTCCCCATTGAAATATTTGATTTTGCAGTGGCAGTTATTGGCATTATAAAATCATAATTCTAAGTGTATAATAATAATATAGTAACTACGATTACAAGTGTATAACTGCGAAAGAAAGTTAACTTCTTTTGCACTTAAAATCCGGCAGCATCCTGTATCAAATGAGACGTGTCTGATAATTCAGGATAAATGAAGAATAAAAGTATTTACTGACATCCCACTGCATAAGTCGAACACAAGGATCATTATAGTAGGGATCCACGCACAAACCAAAGCTCACAGGTGGCTAGTATTTAAAAACTGTGTGAATCCATTCGGCATTCCTCTTTTAAATAAAGGGGGCGGGTGTTGCCTGTGATTAGCTCCCTGGAATCACGATGTTATTAATATCTTAACGGTTCAATGGCCGAAACCACTGGACCCAGGGCATGAGGAACAGGTAAGTTTATGCTGCTGTCGAAGAATAGTATAATTCAAAGAAAAAATATGTAGGAAGATTGTGCTGCGTCATTCTTCAAATTTGCAAAAGCAGACATATCTTGAAAATTATGATTTTAAAACCTGAACTAATTAACATGGAACAGAACAGAGGAAAATAGAGCGACAATTCTGTTTCGATATAATGCGATGGAAAAAACAAAATTGTTTATAAGTGTGAAAAGTTACGACAATGTGTGGGATGACTTATGAAAGGCTACCTGTCGTTCTCTGATTGGATGTGAATGAGGCGAGAGGGAGAGTGAGAGAAAGAGAGTGAGATGAGTTGGCAGTCTGGGCCGAATAATGGAAGAGAACAGACGCAGGATGTGTGTCTATTCTCCAAGGCATTTTTACTTTTTAATAAATGAGCCCCCCCCAAAAAAAAACACACCATAAAACAAAAAAAAAAAACAAAAAATAACAGAATGTATTTGGTTTGTTATTAAAAACAATGACACTAGCCGAGGTATCATAAAAAGATCCCCAAGTAATTTCCAAATTTGAAGAACAGCGAGAATGACATCCAGCCAAACAACAGATCCACCAATGGACACAGACATACCCAACTATATCCAGCCAAGGGAATAGTTGAACAGTTAGAAGATAAGTATAGAGTATTACTATTACTAAAAACTCATTTCAATTGACCCTCCAACGTTACACACTGCGAAACTAGTTTTATCTGGTACAGGGCCACAAACACGGAGCATCCAATAAAGTTAAAACATACTGATACGGGTATTCAGACTTACTCCTTTAGATGTGTGATAAGTTTCCTGAACATCAAATCTAAGTAAGCACCCATTATTCTTGTCTCATTGAATAGTAAGCATTATATCTATTTATAAAACGAACCTGAACCATTTATAGTTTTTAAAGGTTCGGGTGAGCGGGTAAATAAGAATCGACCTGACATAAGAAGTTGTGAATGTAGCTACATAAATTCAGAGTTTATTGTAGACGTCACTTTCAAACATTATTATTATTATTTATTATTATTATTATTATTATTATTATTATTATTATTTGCGCTGTTCGTTGAACACGAAACTCTCATAGATAAATCGATCCACTTTCTAAGTAACTGGGTGCATTGCGTCAAGATCTTTTTATTGGACAAACACAGCTATGCATCTACAACTAGAATTATGGCTTGTTTATATGAATAAAGCTAACATTATTATGTCGTCAGTGTTTTATAATCATATTTATAGCACCTTATATATACTTTCTCTATTTTATCTTCTTCTTCTTCTTCTTCTTCTTCTTCTTCTTCTTCTTAAGAGTTTTTAAGAGTTTTTAAGCCAACGTTAGCTGGTAGCCTCTTAATGGAGGATGAGTGACAACAAGTATCCACAGGCGTCCCATTCTCTACGGAGTATTCAAGCCAATCTTTCAAATGCTGTTGTTTGGATTGTCTCGAATCTTCCTCTAATTTTCAATTCCTACAGAAACTTTGGGGAACGTTCCAAGGACACTAATTGGTACGACATTTAGCTTCAGGCTTCACAGTTTCTTCACTTCTCTGTCAGGTTTAAATCTTTGTCTATCTTTTCGTTTTCTTTCAATTTTAGTCTGTGATATGTCGGAATGGCAAAACCCATAACATGACAACTCTTCTTGTTAATTAATAATTAGGTGATCCATCTGTATCACAAAATGCCAGAGCCTTTTATTGTCCGCCCTGTCGGCTGCGGCGTTAGAATGCATCGACTGCACCTCTGCACAGGGGTAAGACTCCCCCAATGGGGCCACCTGTTGGCCGTGGGTGGTGACCCGTGATGCTTAAGGATAGAGCCAAGGTGGATGAGCAGTGCATGACATGCAATACTCCACATTAGCCCTATCTTGGGCTAGACGGACGGTCGGAGAGCCCCCCCGATCAATCGGCTGGTTACGTCAAGCCCTAGCACCTATATGATTTTCCCAACCCTATTGCCCTTGTGGCAAGCCCCAACCCCTTTTTATCATATGGCGGTGGCTGCGGGTCTACATGTCCTAGGAATGACGTTAAACTCTAATTGATGGTGAGATTCCAGTTTTGGAGGTTTGGGGAATGTGGAGCACCCCTTCATCACCATTTCTCCCTGATCCACTCTGACCCAGAGTGGTAGTACCTGTTAGGGTCTCATCTATGGGTTAAATAGAAAAATGTATTTATAAAAAAAATTGTATTATCCATTAAGAATTGATTTATTTCAAAACTTTATCGGCATTAAATGACCCACTGAGGTTGATATGCCGTAAAACAAAACAAAAAAAAAAAACAACCTTTTATGTGTCTCATTCCCTAGGGTAGATTCCGGTTTGTGCATATACCATTTCAATGCATTGTAAACATTTAATGTCTTCACTTTTTCTAATGGATATCCTTTCCTTCCTAGCCGGACTTAGTCTTGTGTTTCCTTCTGCTAGTGTGCTCCATTCACTTATTATTTGATTAACCGTTCAATCTTTGTCCCCACACATCCTACACTTGCTCTTCTGTTGTATCTCATCTATTTTCGCTTAGATATAGTTTGTTCTTATGGCATTGTTTTGTGCTGCAATTATTCGCTTTCTCTCTTGAGGTTTTCCTTTCCTATCTATGTCCAGATCTTCTGTGCAATCTCTCCAGTTTGTCCCTTGAAGTATCCAAACGATTATTTTTCTTTCTATTTCTGTTTTCTAGCTTTTGTTGTATTTCTGCTTCTCCACATGTTGCAACCCTTGTTTCTGGCTACTGTAATTAGTCTGTATTTTTTTTCCTTTTAGTGTATTCTCCGACTCCTTGGATTGTTGCATCTACACAATCTCTTACTCCTTCTTTTCTTGACATATATAATCTATGTCTATATTGTCTTTCGTGTGTAATGTCTTGTGTATTATCATGAGTTTACTTTGCTCCATCTGTTAGAGTTCCTCCCTTTTCCATTTTAAGAATGGTCCAGTGTATCGTACAAGGAGGAAAAACCAGGTATTTTTCCCGTAATGAGATATATGCGACACAGATTGGTTTCAATACGTTTTTCCTGTTCTTCTGAAGTACTTTTTTCTCTTTTTTTTAAATCTCTGTTTGTTTCGATGGTGCCCGCTTCCAATATTCTTATGTTTTTTACAACTGTTTTTAATTCTTTTCCTTTTTTGGCTAAAATTGTTGTCATTTTTTGCAAAAGTTGCTGTCATTTGTTTTTTTATTTCTCTGAATGTTTGAGATGAGGCTTGAAGATTAATATTATCTGCGTTATTCGGACTATTGTCCCCATCTTCATTTTATTTATACAACGTTTCGGCTGATATGCCCTCCGGCCTTTTCAGGTATTTCTTGTCGGACTCGGAACCTTCTCGGACTCGGGAACCTTCTTACGACAAGAAAGTTCCTGAGTTCGAAAAGAAGGTTCCCGAGTCCGAGAATGTTCCCGAGTCCGACAAGAAATACCTGAAGAAGGCCGGAGGGCATTTGTTTTTTTATTCTAATTTTCTTTGAATCTCTGATTTGTTATATTTGCGCTGTCTCTAATGCTGGCGAGTCATCTGCCTCCTTCCTTATACAAAGAGTATATCACCCCTAATGTGTAAAGCCTTATCTGTGTTAATTCCATTTTAAAAGGGTCCAATGTATCTGCCCAGATATTTATTACTTTGTACATTTCTGCTACAGAGTTTGGTTTTGAGACGTTTTTTAGTTCTTCGAAGGTATTCATCTTTTACTTTTTGTTTTATCTTCGTTTGTTTAGAAGCAGATACTGCACACAATATTACCAGTTTCTTTTTAGTTTTATGTTGTGGACTAGCCTCGCTTACCTTTGGTAGAGAGTAAATAAGCTGCTCGAAGACGATTTATACACTGCTGTATAGAACATCTGGGTGATTGCAGAGCCTGCCCCAGAGCGCTTCGGCCTCTGGAGTGGCTAGGTAATGAAATTAACAGCGTCGATCCCAGGGGGCTATCCCCAGGCAATACCTGCCCCCTTGATTTAAAGGGACAGGGCTGGGTTTATTGCCCAGTGCCTGAGGGGGAATGCCGAGGGGTTCGACGCAATTTTGTTCTTTCCCACCCATGAGCTTCGGCTTGTGGTTGGGCCCACATTAAAAGGAGGCCATGTGCCCAGTCCATACAAGTGGGGGTATGAGGCAAACATCTCCCCCCAGGCAATACCTGCCCCTTGATTTAAAGGGGTAGGGATGGGTGGTCCCACGTTAATAGTGTCTTGTGACTAACCCGTACAAGTGGGATACGAGGTAAATATCCTGAGCCTTCTTCAAGGTGATTCGGCCGCTGGAGTGGCTAAGCAAAATTAACACCGTTGATCCCAGGGGGCTATCCCCCAGACAATGCCCTTGAGTTAAAGGGATAGGGCTGGTTTTATTGCCCAGTGCATGAGGCGCCCCTTGAGGGGAAATGCCGACGGGATCAACTCATTTTTTGTGCCTACCACCCATGAGCTTCGTCTTGAGGGTGGGCCCACATTAAAATGCCCTTGTGTCAAACCCTCATTAGTGGGATGGGAGGCAAATACCCTGAGACTGCGAAGATTACTGAACCATAACGCGAACCGTCTACCTCGATGTTTTAGTACGCTGTTGTGAGTTACTCTATGTCTGGCGCAAACTGTATTTGGATGTACTAATATACTGGATGTTGTATGATCCAGTATACAGCATTTTCTTTTTCACTTCGTCTCCTGATTCGTTCCTGGTTGTGTACTTCTATTTTCTTCCTATGTTTCTCCTTACATTTTTAATTATAATAATGACGCCTTTTTCAATTACAATTCCATTCCAATATATTGGCTGTAGATTTTGTACCAGGATTTATTGTTATTCAAATATAGTATATTAAAGTAATAATAGTATTCAACACACTTTTTTTCTTGAACATGGAAAAATTTTAGAAAAATTGAATATTCATTTTAATTAAATATTTGAATAATTAAAAGTATTCAGACGAAGGTATTTCTAAAATTAGGAGGAATACTACATATGTCGTAATGACCTTTATTTACCAAGTGAGTTGAATTCTTAACTCCGTTCTCTGTGCAAATGTTAAGTAAGGTAAGTATAATTTGCGGAGTGATATACTACCGGTAAAAGGCAGACAGCGAGAGAGTATCCCCTTTTCGCTAGCGCTAGAATAGAGAGATTGTATAGCTGAGTGTGGAGCGGTACACCTACCGCAAGTTATAAAATTTACCGCACATTTCAGATTATCCCATCTCTGCTGCTCATATGCTGAATTGGCGGGAACCAGTATCGAACTCAGAGCCTTGCGATTCCAACGTGGAGTCGAATTTTGTTATATATATTTACCAACCCCTCCGCACGAGCAGGATGTGACACAAGGTCAATTTCTTAAGCAGGTTTAACAGAGTTTTCCTTCTCCTAGACCGGTTGCCCATCCAAGGTTAAAGAGCCCAGTCTGCCCTACTATTTATCCATAGCTGGAGGGAGAGTAGGATTCATACCTTTCCCAAGGGTATTAGCGCTAAGTGAAATGCAATTACCAAGACCAGGATTTGAACTCGGGGCGACGAGTCCATTTCCTATGACTTTAACCATTACACCACGCGCAATTTCGTTATATGTTTAGATTGCTTGTTTGTGTTGTTCATCCGATGTCTGGTTGTATTAGAGATTTTTCTGGTTATTTTAATACCAAATTCAATTATTTCCCCCATATCTTCTCTTCAGTTTTCTTCTATGGAAACTTGTAAACAACCTCTGTTCCAACTGAGCAGGTAAATGTTTGGAAACAATAATTTGTAAATAAAAATTGCACACGGTAGTAACTAAAAACGTCAAAAAATGCAGAAAAGGATTTTCATACGTTCCTGTCATATGATCTCGACTGAATATCGCCCACATGATGTGGGTTAAAATCCTATGATTGCAAAATATTCTAATATTTGTCATGAATTACATGCAATTTCTCCCAATAATTTGGCTTCAGAAATAACCTTGCTTATTATGCAACGAATTCCTTCATTTTCGGGGGACCACCTGACCACCATTTCCAAGTCACAGATATTCATAAATCTCTAAATATTTGATTCTTAATAGATTCATTTGAGATACCAAATATAGTTATCTTCTCTCTACACAGGGTTATCGAAATCGTGTTGATGGTTTGAAAGAACTACAAATCATATCTTATTATAATGGATATTCGGTGTCCGCATTTCTGCAACCATCTGGAAATGCATAAGTTTATTAATGAGTATTTAATTTCTAGTCAAAATCATTGATACATAGAATAAATCTTATTTATTAACCTTATCTCTATGTAAATTTGAGTTAGATTTGCCTCACAACAGTCCATGTTATTAGGATATTTGCCTCTCACCCAATTATGAGGGCATGACACAAGGACATTTTTATGTGGGCCACCCACAAGCCGAGACTCATGGGTGGTAGACACAAAAATGCGTCGATCCCGTCGGCATTCCCCCCTGAGGGGAGCGCCTCAGGCGCTGGGTAATAAACCCAGCCCTGTCCCTTTAAATCGTGGGGGCAGGTATTGCCTGGGGGGATAGCCCTCTGGGATCGACGCTATTAATTTACATTAACAGACACAGGCCCCGAAAGACCCATGCTATTAGGATATTTACCTCATACCTCACTTGTACGGATTAGGCACAAGGCCCTATTAATGTGGGACCACCCATAAGCTGAAGCTTATGGGTGGTAGGCACAAAAAATGCGTCGATCTCGTCGGCATTCCCCTTCCGAAAGGTCCATGCTATTAGTGCGTTTAAAATACTGCAATTTATGTTATATATCACTTAAATATAAGTTTACATAATATATGGTGTGGTTAATTTGCATACTGTTTTTTAAAACCCGGGATTAATAAATAATTACTTGGTGCTATTTATTGCTAATATCATTGTTTATTCTCCAACGTATCGAAATACATCCTATGAATGATTTTATATAGAAACCAATTAGAATCCAATTCAAATAAGCGTAAGGAGAAGGAAAATTCTGAATTCAAATCACTTGCACACTTACTTTGGCCATTTTCTGTTCATGGGCGAAAGGATTGTGTAAACACGTACTATAAAAGATAGATTTGAACGCACAAGACTAAAAATATTGCAGCTGAAAGATAATGCTTATTGTTACGCAGAAATTGTTCTGATTGTAAACGGCATTCTTTTAAAATCCCCGCAGCCTGAGTAATTATCTCATTCTTTTAAACAGATATATAGCATTAGCAGGACCTGTGGTTATACCACTATATTATATTCTAATCATTAGAATGTTTGATTTTTTTAATTAAGAGCTATTGGAAAAATATTTCTATATGTAAATAGTATAAAAATCTTTATTTTACTCTCTCACACTCTCTTCTTTCTTTCTTTCTTCTTTCCTTCTTTTTCGAGTGAAACAGATTAGCGTTATCGTTTTCGCACGCTCAAACCTTGTCTCTATCTTTCCTCTACTCTCTTCTTTTTTTCTTAATTTATTTTTCTGTGTAGCTTGTCTATTTACCTTTCATCGTTTATAATAAAAACGGAATTGTCCATTATTTCGCGGAGGTGGCGACACTCGTTTGAAGAATCTAATTTTTTACCGGACGGTGTTGCAAAATTATAACGGTGGTAAGTTGTAGGAAGACAAGTATCATTATGCAGATAATAAAAAAAGCAGAATATTAATTTATAGCCAAGAAAAGAGTAGATAATATCGATTGCATCAAAAGCGAAAACAGCCAATAATACACTGGGAATCTTGCAAATAATTTGAATTTGACAATATAAACAAATCATACCAGAATAAACCGGTGAATAATCTTACCATAAAAATGCGATGAGAAAATCTTGAACTAAAAAAAGAACTAAAGGATTGACCAGAAAACAAAGGTGGAACATAGGTATCGGAAAAAGGGAGTAAAACCAACGGGGTGGCCTAATGTCGGTATCAGCCAGACAGCAAGGGAGTCTATCCCCGTTTCCCTAGCGCTAGACCAAGGATACTTTTTTTGCATCTGAAATGGAGCGCCACACCGACAAATTGTGCTACTAATATGCTGAGTTGGCGAGGGTCAGAATTGAACCAGGAACCTTGTGGTTCCTAGTCAGATTCTCTACCGACTGAGCTAAACCGAGCCTTTAATAACTTGAGCTCTTACTCTCCAAAGCTGAAGGACTAATTAGGGATTTCCTAACAGCCGTCTTTTTAAGCCCGGCAAGAATCTTTAGAAAGGTGATGGATGTGACTTGGCGCTATTTCATCAGAACTCTTATGTGAAGGGACAAATGAATAAGGAAAAGAAAATTCTTTGAAATTTTGAGATTTAGATCAATATGTCTATCAAATCCCGAATCACAGTCGAGATGAAAGGACCCAAGCAAAAGCTGAGCCGAATAGATAAGAACATAGCTAGAATTTTCCGTAGGGGTTACAAAAGTGTCAGAGTTGAACCTTGTAAAACATTAGAATCGAGTTTGGGTGCATCAGAAGATCATGGAATAATTTTCCAGACTCAAGCCTTGCTGATAAACTGTGTAAGACGTGATAATTCATAACCTTTCTGTTGTCTACCATTCTCATGTGAGAAACACCAGACAACTGGTGTAAACATTCAAATTAATTCGAAAAAAATCGAATAGAATACAAAATGAAATAAAATACAAAAATCAAAAGATATAATAGATTAAATAAAATTATATACTCTTGGGCTTTACAATCCAGACAAAGCAGCTCATCACAGGCGAAGTAAATTTCCTTGTAAGAAAGGAAAGATGCATATGACAGGTCATAGATAAAACTGTGTGTTTGAACCTAAGGGGGAAAAAAACGACAATTTCGAAGAAAAATATTTGCCTTTTTAGTTTAGAAAGAAGAGGGTTTGTGCCAATAACACATGGCGTACTTTAACGTTGAAGATTGGATGAATTGGAATGTCTGAGACAATTCTTAATACGGTATTACTTGGGACTAAGAGTGTAACGAGGAATGCGTTGGATGTTTGGGGTGATTTGCTGTCATTCAGTGTATGTAAAAACAACAACACTTTTCAATCTATCAATAATATACATATGCAGGATACTACTACTACTACTACTACTACTACTACTACTACTACTGCACAGAAATCTCCATTTTTAATCCGTTTTGAAGATATTTCTTTAAAAAAAATGTAAGGGTCTCGCGTATACTTCATGTATTTCATGCCAACGCTTTAATAAATAGATGCTAAAAAATAAATAGATTATTTTTCAGTCTTCACCGGAAACTACCGAATCAACACGTTTTGTGGTTTAGGTTTGAATCTCATTTGAGCTGATTTAAAACACAAAAATAATTAAAAGTAATTGGTAATTTGCTTGAAGCGTTGTTAAGTATGTTATAATAATTTAATAATTTGAAGGCAATTACAATGCGTATAAAAAATAAAAACAAAAAGATGTTATTTTTGTCTTATCGATTTCAAAGAAAACTTTATCTTCAGAGACGAATATCAGAAATAGCATTTCTGTTATTCGTCTCTGAAGATAAAGTTTTCTCTGAAATCGAATAAAACAAAAATAACATCTTTTTGTTTTTAGTTTTTATACGCATTGTAATTGCCTTCAAATTATTAATATATTATAACAAAAATAATTGAATCTTTTCCTTTTTTTATTTTAACAAACTTAATTATTAGAAGAAAAAAGAAATAAGTAGCTTTATATTCCCAGTGATAGATAATTTTTTTAAAACATTACTTTTTATTTGCAAGGTTTTTTTTTTTTTTTTTTTTTTTTTTTTGAAGCACGAGAAATTGATAGAACTAATAATTCAAATAGATTAATTCTAAAGAAATGCAGTTGACTTGCCGATAAAACCATAAAAGTTTTGCTTTTCGGAAATATTTTTCCGTATTCTAATCAAAATCCATTAACTTCAAAAAATCTTTTTCCTTATTAGCTGTCGTATTTTTTAAACCGGTAGCCAGTGACTGACTAGTTGGGTTATAAATCTTGAATTAATAAACAATTGGTCTAGATGAAATCGATAAGTCGACTGTATTTCTTTAGTATTAGTCGCATCAAAAAACAGTACATTTATTTTTATAGCATTGAAATAATATGCATTAAGAATACACAAATCACTTACAAGTATATATATATATATATATATATATATATATATATATATATATATATATATATATATATATTATAAAAAGAATATCCGCAAAATGGATTATGTTTTTAGAAAAAGAAATTGTTTTATCTTACATTTGCGACAGGTGTTTCAGATCTTCTGATATCGTCTTCAGGCATTGATTAATCATATGATAAATCAATGTCTGAAGAAGATATTAGAACATCTCAAACACCTGTCGCAAATGTAAGATACACAATTTTAAAAACTTTCTAAAAACATAATCCATTTTGCGGACCGTCTTTTTTATAAAATATTAAAATATTTTCTCCCGTTGTACCCATGATAAGATATATATATATATATATATATATATATTGTGTTGTGTGTGTGTGTGTGTGTGTGTGTGTGTGTGCATTCATGTATGTATATGTGTGTGTTGTGTTTGTGTGTATATATATATATATATATAATATATGCATTCATGTATATATATATGTGTGTGTGTGTGTGTTTGTGTGTGTATATATATATATATATATATATATATATATAGATTTTTGGATGTTGTTTATTTAGAAACGTTGTGAATAAAGTATATATTAAATTTTTACTTGAAGCACTTACAACGCATGTATCGCATAAAATTCGATACTTTTTCTTAACGAAAATGAACTTGACAAGTGTAATCCCAGTAAAGGATGGCTCGATGTGTAGAATACTGTACAGACTGTTTCGACTTTATTAAGTCTCATCAGCGGTATATACTAACGATTTCCCTCCGACAGAAATCGAAACCGGGACTTCATGCGTTGTAAGTGCCTTCAAGTAAAAATGTAATATATACTTTATCAGCAACGTTTCTAAATAAACAAACATCCAAAAATCTTATTCACTTCGCCGAAGGGCATTCGGTCTGTTTGTTGTTATTATTCTCTCAATAGCGCCCCCTTACCTATTATGGTAGAGGCGTGTAGTATCGCTTGAAAAGCTTAATTTCGCTAGGATGGTCAGCTGTACTGTGGCCGAGGCGATAAAAGTGTTCACTAGTGTTTCACTGCGTCTGCTGAAGTCCGGTTTCGATTTCTGTCGGAGGAAATCGTTAGTATATACGCTGATGAGACTTAATAAAGTCGAAACAGTACGGTATTCTACACATCGAGCCATCCTTTACTGGGATTACACTTGTCAAGTTCATTTCTTTAAAAAAGTATCGAATTTTATGCGATACATGCGTGTAAGTGCCTTCAAGTAAAATTTAATATATAATATAATATATATATATATATATATATATATTATATAGTATGGGTTCTCTCCTTATTGATCATGGGGTATTCCTTGAACAAGGAAGAATGTAGTATCAGTTTGACTCCTTGTCTGTTGATCCTGTAGTATTCCTTGAAGCACAAAGATCATAGTATGTGTTCACTCCTTATCAGTTGATTCTGTAGTATTCCATGAAGTAGAAAGATTGCTGTATCTGTTTACTCCTTGTCTGTTGATCCTTCTGGGAGTAAATCCCTTAGGTAACTAATTTCAAGATAATATATATATTATATATATATATATATATTATATATATAGTTTTTTTCCGTAGTTAGGATCTTTCCATGTGTGGTTTAACCAAGCTGATGCAGGTAGACCATAAGGAGAGCTCAATGTGCCTAATACCAGTGAGTAAAAGGACAGAGCAAGAAATTTAGTAAATGAAAAAAAACTCTAAACTTGCTTTAGTCATGTTCTTGTGATTACCTGAAGATGCCGTATTAATACAGTTGAAATAAATTATTGTAACGAAGCAAGTTTAGAGTTTTTCTTCATTTACTATATATATATATACTAGCCAATATATGCACCCTCCGGGTGCAAGTATCTAAGTGTTAATGTAACAAAATATTGTATTAAATTAGAAAGGCTAATGAAATTAAATAAGAATGCAGATAAAATGATTTGAAACAGAAGGAGGTATAATAGAAAAATAGTATAGTGAAACTTACTCTTCCATCACTCACATATTTCATTGTTATTTTTTCTAATTTAAGTATTTAGTTAAAGAGGAAGTAAATAATAAAATGACAGTTATTTTTTCTTGTTAATGGATTTCATTTAAGATTCATTGAAGAGATGTTTGCTTATATTCATTAAAAATAAAACCAAACAGTTAAAAAATCAATAATACTAAGCACATATTTAATAAAATCACATTTTTAATATCAATATGCAAATTAGCCTTCCAGTTCACACTATAAACCGTTATTTTGTTGTATATATAAATATAATTGCATGTTAATATGTAGATCCGGTCAACACCGGGGTCCAGGCTTCGGCCCTGGATCTTACGAGTTAATAGCGTCGATCCCAGGGGGCCATCCCCCCAGGTAACACCTGCCCCTTGATTTAAAGGGCAGGCTGGGTTTATTGCCCAGTGCCTGAGGCGCCCCCTTGAGGGGAATGCCGACGGATCGACGCAATTTTCACCTGCCACTCCATGGCTTCGGCTCGTGGGTGTCCCACGTTAATAGGGACTTTGTGCCTGACCGTACAAGTGGGGTACGCGGTAAATATCATGTAGATATGGTTAACAGTATTAATAATGTACAACAATTTTATTAATAATTGAGATTTAAATAAAATTAATATCATGGAGAATGTGATGTCAATAACTAAGGAAATTGTGACTTGAGTAGTAATATAGTTTCGGTTACAGACAGAAAAACACACAATCTCCATTATATATATATATATATTATATATATATATATATAAAGCTGCACACGTTTTTGTATATGTTGGTGTTAGATCGTCACCAATGATTGTCCAATTTTTGTTATTCCTCTGTAAACGATATTTTTTTCTATTTATTTTATTGTGTCTCGTGTTTTTAGTTGGACTGTTGGATGTATAGTCCTTTTCATTTTATTGTTTATAGTTATGCTGTCACAGTTCTTTATTATTCTTGCAGGATTTCTGTGCAAGAATAACTAAGCAAAAAAAAAAATGAATTTATTAAATATTTCATGAAGTATGTTGTCTCGTGCAGAATATTTGCTAATTAAATCAAAGACGTTTTACGATATTGGTTTTTACATTTACGTTGAAACTTAGATTCCAATACGTGATAAGAATACAATCTTAATTCAATATAATACAAAAATTAACGAAATAGCTAAATTCGAGATTTTATATTCAAAAGAACGATTTTCCAAACCAATCAATAACTTAGGCAAGAAATATAAACTCTTATTTCTCTCAATTGATCTTATTATAATGAAGATTATATGCATATCTCTCACAAAAATACGTTACTACCTACGCCATGATACCTTTACTCATTCATATTATTTTCCAAACCAATCAATAACTTAGGCAAGAAATATAAACTCTTATTTCTCTCAATTGATCTTATTATAATGAAGATTATATACATATCTCTCACAAAAATACGTTACTACCTACGCCATGATACCTTTACTCATTCATATTATTTTCCAAACCAATCAATAACTTAGGCAAGAAATATAAACTCTTATTTCTCTCAATTGATCTTATTATAATGAAGATTATATGCATATCTCTCACAAAAATACGTTACTACCGACGCCATCATACCTTTACTCATTCATATTATTTTCGCAATGATAATCATTATTTAATCTTAATTTGCATCATTATTTATTAACGATGTCTCTATTACAGTTTACTTAGATTTGCCTCAAAACAGCTCAGGTTCTTAATGTGTTTAAAATCCTTCAATGTGTGTTATATATTATTAAGAAATATAGTTTTACAGTATATTGGGTAGAAGATTGCAAACTTTTTGTTAAAAAATCGTGTTTAATAAATACTTATTTGGTGTTATTGATTTCTAATATCATTATTTTATCCTCAAATGTATCAATAGCAACCCCATGTATAATTTTATAATAAAATCAATAAAAATAAAATAAAAATACGTGTAATCTTTTATATATATATATATTGTATTTAGTGTCGATAGTTTATTCTAAATTAATTTGATGTCTTATTACAATGATCTCAGGCGGTATTTCGTCGAGGCTCGCGGCCTTCCTATTTTTAAGCTTACTTAGTGTTTCATTGAGTTCTTCCATCGGGAAGTCCCCTAGCTTAATGTCTAGTTCGTTTTTTGATATTTTTTGTGCGGATGCAGGATGTTGCATAGAGGACCTCCCGAGAATGATGAGCGATAGGGACGGATGGATAGAGATTGTCATGGATATCCGTGCTGAAAGCGCGACATGATGATGATGATTACAATGATACTTGATGAATATTACAATGATACCCTGAGTACGAACAATTTTGCTAGTAATAATAAAAGCGGGAAATAACTCTTTTTCCAGGGAATCCTATACTTTTGTATGATTATTAGCTCTATTCTCTTTATTAATATAGCGCACTTTCATGTATAGACAAGAGACTTGCATGAAGAAAAAAGGGTTATTTTCTAGTTGAGAAACATGCGTGACCCAGAAAAAACAGAACCCTAAACCCTAACCCTTGTTGGACTAAACTTAAAAAAAAGTTTAAAATTAACAGTTTTATTACAAAATTTGTGGGTTATGTTTTTTCTGGAGCACCCTGTAATATTATATTACTCAACTAATGGGGGTTAGGGTTAGGGTTAGGGTATAGGGTTAGGGTTTAGTGTTTAGGGTTAGGGTTGGGTTTTAGCGTTAGTTTAATAGGAAAATAAATAATTTGGGTTCTGTGTTTTCTGGATCACCCTGTAATATCATGTTACTTAACTAGAAAATAATCGAAAAAATATATATGGCTTCTACAAGAACTAGACATTCATACCCCCGGTATACAGCTATGTAAAGAAACACTTGAAGTTTATTATCAAAGATTGATTCAAGCTGTTTCCAGTATTTGTTAAGTAAGATGATTAGAAAAGTGTCAAAACAGCTAAAATAGATGAAATTATATCAATGGGCTTGACAAGAAATTAATTTACCCCTTAATTCCTGACTAGATTAACATACGGCAAGGAAATCTAAGTTGAAGTAATATACTTTAAAGCGTTGTATTGTGAGTGTTGAAATCATAGAAAATATTCCTAATGTTTATTACTCTTCTGTTGCGTCTTATATATTTTCGCTTTCTCTCCTCTCCCTCTATCTCGCTCCCTCTCTCTATGTGTGTGTGTGTGTCTCTCTCTCTCTCTCTCTCTCTCTCTCTCTCTCTCTCTCTCTCTCTCTCTCTCTCTTTGTCTCTGTCTCTGTCTCTGTCTGTCTCTGCCTCTGTCTCTCTATCTATCTTTCGCTCTATTTATCTCAGAATGGGCATACATTGTGGATTTACTGAGGATATTTATTTTCCTAAATATAATCATCCCCACCTTACCAGTCATTGGATACTTTAAGCTTAATATATATATATATATATATATATATATATATATATATATATAGTCCAAGATAATATATAGTTTAGCTTTTTAGCCATTTCTATACCACGCGTGTCTCCTTTGATATTTACTAAGCTTTTCTTAGTCAGGGAAACAGATCTTCAGATTCTTACATGTGAAATCTATACATATATAAAGAGCTGTTGTATGTATGTATGTATGTATGTGCGGAGGAAACTCCAAAAATAAAACAATTAATAAAAATATTATATATATATATATATATATATATATATATATATATATATATATATACCAAGCGTGTTGGTAGATCCTTGCGGAGAGAAAAAACCCGGCAGAGAGTTTGATTGTAAAAATATACTACCAAACAGATTTTAGCCCTGAAGAGCTTTATGCGAAACTAACAGTAGGTTCGTCTGACTCAGTAGATATCCCTATATATATATATATATATATATATAGTCTAAGATACCAGTCATATGACCGTTACAAGTTTATTTCAACCAATATTTCGTAGAGACAGAATATCGCCGTAATCGGACTCTTACATTATGAGAACAAAAACAAATGCCAAACTGGATTTATAATATTAGTAGAAATTTTGGAATCTACTTGGTGATAAGTTTTTTTCTTCTCTTTTTCTTGTTAATCGATTATAGTTTTGGTCTTCTGGCTGAGATAAGGTGATCCGTATAAATCATAGATTAATGAATATATACCAACTTGTAGTTTCAGCGATCATCAGGTAATGATATACTATGAGGAAACTTACTAGTGGGACCATAAACTGATACACAGAAGGTATTGTAACATACTCATACACATATACCCATGTTGGGTACATACACAAGTGTTCTTTTACTGGGGAGAGGAGGAGAGATAGACACAGGTAGACATTAGTGATCTCTAGTCGTTTCTATTCTTTCTCTATGACTTCTATTTCTCTGTCCTTCCTGGTTGGTCGTCCTTGATTTATTTCTTCTTCTAGGTCAGTCTTGTTGCCAAGACATTCATCAACCACAAAACCATATTATTTATAAAAACTTTTATTTACTTAACTAAACATCTTCCTCTAACTAAACACAGCGCGCGTGTGCAAGTGAGCCCCAGCTAAGGCAGATATCCATCTCTGCCTGACTTCTAAACTGATACTAACGTGATTTCACGTACTTCGCGGGCTTTCTGTAATATTCCATGGAAAGTACCGCCCGTGATATGAAAAGGGGTCGTCCCTTCAGAATTACAGGGGGTTGACAATAATCTATGCATAGATTATGTAACAGTATGGAACTTAAAATGGACATAGACTTATTTAAGAAACTATTTTTAAAATAGTGAGTAGAACATAGAATTAAAAAACTTACAAAATAAGTTTTAATCTACTGATTAATATAAATTTCTCAACTTTCTTATGTCAAATTTTATGCATTGTAATAAAACAGTTTTTTGGTTGGGTTGGTTGGTTACCTTCCGTCTACAAAAGACGATGGAGTAGTGTCAAAGTTTTTTTCTTTCTTTTTTTTTTCTTTTTTTTCTTCTTCTTTCCTTTTTCTCTTTGTTTTTCTCTTTTGAACTACATAGTCTGAGTGGTTTGATAAGGGGGATAAGTTGTTGCCCATGCAGCAAATCCCCCCTCTCCACACTCCCGCTGTGATCCAAAGGAAAGGTAAGGTACCAATGCAGTTTGGCAACGCTATTTCTGGCTGGGATAAGGTGATCCGTTTAATTCATAGATACATGAATATATCACAACTTGTTGTTTCAGCGATCATCAGCTAATGATACACTATGAAGAAACTTACTTGTGGAACAAGAAAGTGATATACAGAATGTATGGAACTTAAAATGGACATAGATTTACATAACAAAAGAATCGAAAAGGTAGAACAATGGAATTAAAAAATCTTCCAAAATATCCATTGTAAGTTGTAATCTACAGAACAATTTTAAATTCCTGAACTTTCTGGTGTTAAATTTTAGGTATTTAAAAAAAATACTTTTCATGGTGTTGTGTGAGCCGAAGAGAAATCTATTTTTAAATGTCGATATATTTCGTTTCGTTTAACTTATTCTCATATATGGTGGCATTTCATAATTCGATAAGAATATCTGTATCGCCTCCATTTTTTATCAGTTGTAAATCAAATCTTTTTACAAAATTATATATCCCGGCTTTTGTTTGATTTTCTTTTTTCTTAAAAGCAATTATTGATTCATTTGTACGAGTTTTGTATTCATCAATCGAAGAGAAAAATGAGTGGGCCCGCAGATACTGGCTTTTTAACACATTTTTCTCCCTTCCCTTGTTCGGATCATAATGTGGCCAATGTCACGTACAAGAAATACGACCTGAAGCAGCTCTGCACAGGAACAATGAAATTATGGCTTTGAAAGATCTGGCTGTATGAGAAAAAAAATACGTCGTTCCCCTGTAATGGGCTTCTGTTAATAGACACTGACAATGTGAGAGCTTATTGAGTACAAGGCCTTCTTGCTCACAAAGAAAACCTGCAGGCTGATAACCACTGAAAAGGTATCCTATCGATATTCGATTAGGAATGCTCTCTACAGCATTTTATAGTGCAGTTTTACAGAGAAAGGCCGCCCTGTCGGCTGGGGTGTTAGAATGCACCGACTGCACCTCTGCAGAGGGGTAAGACTCCCCCAATGGGGCCACCTGTTGGCCGTGGGTGGCGACCTGTGATGCTTAAGGATAGAGCCCAGGTGGATGAGCAGTTCATGACATGCAATACTCCACTTTGGCCCTATCTTGGGCTAGACGCGCGGTCGGAGAGGCCCCCTCTGATCAATCGGATGGTCACGTCAAGCCCTAGCACCTATATGATTTTCCCAACCCTATTGCCCTTATGCCAAGCCCCAACCCCTTTTTATCATATGGGTGCTAGAAGGCGGTGGCTACGGGTCTACATGTCCTGGGAATGACGTTAAATTCTATCTGATGGTGAGTTTCCAGTTTTGGAGGTTTGGGGAATGTGGAGCACCCCTTCATCACCATTGCTCCCTGGTCCACTCTGACCCGGAGTGGTAGTACCTGTTAGGGTCCCATCTATGGGTTAAATAGAAATATGTATTTATAAAAAATTGTATTATCCATTAAGAATTGATTTATTTCAAAACTTTATCGGCATTAAATAACCCACTGAGGTTGATATGCCACAAAACAAAAACAAAAACAAACAAAAAACAAACAAACAAGGATTGTTTATTGACGGTTAAAATTCAGTAAAATATTCGGTACTGATAATACACGCGTTCCTTAATTGTCCGTCCATTTTCATCTTGCAACACTCTCTAGTTAAAAAAAATAGACCGTCCAAGTCGTCCAAGATGAAATGCAAAAATGTTAATCCTGATTATCAGGTGTTATTTATTCGACGAATTCTAATTATGAGTGTTAGTTCAGCTAAATAATGAACCATTCCGTTGTTTATTATAAAGAAAGAAAGGGAAGAAAATGCGCATGCTACACAGAAAAAATAATTACAAGAAAGAAAACAGACATAAATAGAGTAGGGGAAATACAGAGAGAGGCGTTGCACGTGTGAAAATAAGTGAGAGAGACTTAAATCAAGATTATTATCCATTTTACAGAAATTGAACTATTTCGCAATAGCTCTTAAGTATTAAAGGTTGTAAAACCTAAATTATCATACTGTTGTATATCCACGGGTCTTGCTAGTTTGGTACTAATGCACAATTGCGCAAGTGATAATATCATTAGATTATGTAATCTAATGCTATTTATACATAAAATGCAATTATAATGATATTATCTCTCGTGTGCTATTCTGCATTTGCACCGGTTATTCTCTAACTGTAAATATGTTACACATATTCCATCCCGCAAGTGTGAGAGAAACATCTGATTAAATCTATATGAACTAATATGAGTTATGTTGGAGGCGCGTAGTCTAATGGTTAGAGTCATAGGAAATGGACTCGTCGACCCGAGTTCAATTCCTGGACGAAGCTGTTTGAATTTCATATAGCGCTAATACCCTTGGGAAAGGTATGAATCCAATTCTTCCTCCAGCTATGGATAAATAGCAGGGCAGACTGGGCTATTTAACCCTGGCTAGGCAACCAGTCTAGGAGAAGGAAAACCTGTTAAACTCCGCTTAAGGAATTGACCTTGTGTCACATCCTGGTCGTGCGGGGGTGGTAAATATATATATATGTGAGTAATGTTTTCGTTTTCTGAGCTTTAGATATCTTCAACATTTGGCGCTTATATAGTCACTTCATTCCCATTGCGTGGAGGCGCATGGTGTAATGATTATCGTCGTAGTAAATAGACTCAGCGACCCGAGTTCAAATCCTGGGCCTGGATGTTGGCTTTCCACATAATGCTAATACTCCTGGAAATGTAGGTATGGAACTATTTTACCACCAACTATAGTTAACTAATAGGACAGACTGGACAGTTTGTCCTTGATTAGGCAAACCATGGAAGATTTTGGTTGGTTGGTTTATTGATTTTAACAGCATATCAACCCGTCCGGGGTTATATCATGCCTAACGGTTAGGGTTTAATACATATTGTGTATTCATATATATATATACATTTAGTAATTGGTTTTAAGAATGTGTTAGCATGTTTGGTGATTATATTGTATGTCATTGATTTGTTTCATGTCTATATTCTATGGTATAATTTCATTTCTCTCAAAAAGGAGAAAATATCCTATATGTTGACATTTTCAAACAGATCTTTCATATTGTTTGCTTTAAAATAACGGTTGCTGATGTGAACAAAAAATCTGCATTCCATGAATAAGTGTTTAACTGTCAGGGGTGTTTGACATGTTTCACATTCTGACTTCTGTTAAATTATGCTTAAAAGTTGATCTTGTGTCACATCCTACTCGTGCGGAGGGGTTTATTTAATTTCCATTGTCATCAGCTGAATAATATGTATGCTTAGATAAACATTCCGTTGAATAATTCTTAAACACTTGTTTGTGTGAATGTTTTAATGATCATGAGGTTCCTCGTGTTGCATGTAGAATGATAGGCATGCAAAAACAATGACGTCCTTATTTGAATAAGATCTTCAAAAATTCTTCGACACATTATTTGATCAACACCCAAAGTATTCAAAATGTTTCCCGATGTTGGGTGATTTCTAACAGGAACCCCCTGAGGAAGACCAGAAGATACAGCGGCTGAAATGTTACGATTTAATATACTACAATAAAGATGAGAGTAAAAATGCAGAATAGAGCACAATTGTTTGTATAATTAGCATTGCATTTTACGTATAAATACAATTAGACATTGACACAAAAGGAAATTTCTTTTTGGCTCATCCTTGCCTTCCACCCGGCTTCGGTCGGGGGTTCAGTGAGCTTCGGCCACGAGATGGGTTAATTTATAGCGTCGATCCCAGGGGGTTATCCCCCAGGCAATACCTGCCCCCTTTATTTAAAGGGGCAGGGCTGGGTTTATTGCCCAGCGCCTAAGGCGCTCCCTCGAGTGGGAATGCCGACAGGATCGACGCATTTTTTGTGCCTACAACCCATGAAAATGTCCTTGTGTCACGCTCTCATAAGTGGGATGAGAGGCAAATAACTTGCTTTTTTTACTCATCCTTGTATAAGAGGAATCGATAAAGACGAAGGGCTGTCCGATGGACCCCTTTTTTCTGGAGAAAATATACAGTGGTGGGATTATCTGCAAATTTGAAAAATTGAGCTAGAAGGCGGTGGCTGATGGTCATAGTATCCTTGTTGGATATTGTACAAACGGAAATAGGAATTTCCGGTTGAATCAAAAAGACAAGGGAAGTGGGAAACAAAGGATGTTCCAGACAGAAGTCTGGATCGAAAAAAGAGGAAGAGTGAGTAAGATCGGAGGCTTACTGCTGACCGGGTCAAATGAACTGTCCAGAAAAACAACAATAGCAGGATGACAAAGGACTTCCTATTGACTGGTGACAAATCTAGGATTGCAGGTCACGCAGTACAGTTCCGGTGTAATTTGAATAGACCAGAGCATGCTGGGAAAAGATTGAAAAAGGACGGTTAGACGGATAGTTCGGCAGTTGAGCTTTGGTGGCAACGAACTTCAGTCACTCCCGTCGACTCTCCGAAGAAAAGACTTGTTATAACTACGGTTCATTTCCAACACTCATCCAAGCCGGCGCACACCTCCTTTCATCCACGCCAACCGAGGAAGAAAATAAAAGTCCAACTTTCTTTTGTATACCTGTGTTGGTTTTTAATCCAGTGTACTACACACCAGCGCTGTCAATTGATACAGTATATAACATCCTGCGTATGGCGTTAAACTGCATCTAATTGAGATGTTTCAATTCTGGAGCTCTGGGGAGTGTTTTGTACCCCTTCATTACTATTACTACCAGGTACGCTCTGATTTCGAATGATAGTCCTGTTAGAGTCACATCTATGGGTTAATTAGAAGAAAAATGAGTTGCAATTTCTTTATATGAATTGAGTTTGAAAAAAAAGAAAAGAATACCCATTAAAATTGAATAAAACAAAACATCTTCGGCATAACATAACACAGCAAGGGTTGACATGTAAAAATCCAACCAACCAACAAACTTGAGTGAAACGTCATAATTAGGAGTTCTTAAATAGTGTCTTTACAAAATGTTGTAATCTTTTGCCAAACATTTGTATTGAGAAGAACGGATAAACATTATTTCCAGAAGAAAAAATATTGTTGCATCCGAGTCCATCCTTTTCTTTGAGTCCGATGAAAAAAAGGAAAATCGCCGGTGGTGACAGCATCCTTGCAAATGACGATCCGGAGTCTGCTGGATTTGACAAGTTTATCATCGCTCCTTTGATCTTCCCCACCTCCGAGCTGTGAGTGTTTTCGTTAGGTCACGTGTATTGCATCTGACTCAACACACACAGACTGAAGCCTATTGGTGATACTCGAGATACAAGGCTTCTTAAATGTGCTCTTCATATGCGTCTATGAAAATATTGCTGACAAAGACAATAAATGTGTTACTTCGATAAAAGTCATACAGAAGTACACGGACGTATATACACCGTAAAACAGAGTAAAATTCACACATACAAATACAAACATACGTACACACACAATCACACACATCTTATTATAATGGAGATTATGTGTTTGTTTGTCTGTAACCGAAACTATATTACTACTCAAGTCACTACCCATTTAGTTATTATACATCACATTCTCCATGAATCATTTTTATTTAAGCCTCAATTATTAATAAAATTGTTTTTCATTATTAATACTACTGGTCATATCTACGTACTAATAACATGCAATTGTATTTATATATACAACAAAATAGCGGTTTACAGTGTGAACAACAAGCCTAATTTGCATATTGATATTTAAAATTTGATTTTAATTAATATGTGCTTAGTATTATTGATTTCTAATTATTTGATTTTATCTTAATGAATATGAGCAAAAATCTCGGAGATAAATCTTAAAATAAATCAATTAACAAAAAGAAATAACTGTAATTTTATTATTTACTTCCTAATTTAACTAAATTGTTAAATAAGAAAAGCAAGGAAAGACGGGGGTGATGGAAGAGGAAGCTTCAGCTGTTATATTTTTCGATTATACCCCTCTCTGTTTCAAATCATTTTATCTGCATTCTTATTTAGTTTCTTTAGAATTTCTAATTTGATATAATATTTTATGACATTAATACTTGCACCCGGAGGGTGCATATATTTGCTAGTATATATATATATATAGGGTTCGAATCACGCACAAAGCACTGTCCTGTCTATAGCTCTGCTGATGAAGCCTAATAGGCCGAAATGTACATACAGAGATCGACTTTTTCTCGATTTGTTTACGCTTTACATTTAAACCGATATGCACGCCTAATTTCATGTAATTATAATTAATCAATTAACAAAATTAGGTATGACTTTAATTAAGCACATAATCTCCCACAAATTGTCGGCCTTCGCCATTTCAAACACATTGTTTGACTACTTCATATATATATATATATATATATATATATATATATATATATATAATGTTGTTCTGATTCCAACGGGAGAAAATTCAATATTTTATTTTAAAAAAAGAAGGTCCGCAAAATGTATTATGTTTTTAGAAAAATAATTTTTTTAAATTGATAGTATAATTTTTAAAAAATTCTTTTTATCTTAAAAAGAATGAAATTTTTTTTCTAAAAACATAATACATTTTGCGGACCTTCTTTTTTTTATATATATATATATATATATATATATATATATATATATATATATATGTGTGTGTGTGTGTGTGTGTGTATATTGAAAGTGTAAATATTGCTCTGTATAAAATTAATTCATAAATTATCTTACATTGAATTCTCTTAAGGATGTGAAATAATCCATATATAGATATATAGGTTTGCATCAGCATAGGCATGTATTGTTAATGTATAGCCGATATTGATAATCCTAAATAGAATTATCACCAACATACCAGTAACTTGGATACTTTTGCCTTTATATATATATATATATATAGCATTTGGAAAAAAGAACAAAAACAAGAAATATATATATATATATATATAATATATATATATATATATATATATATGTGTGTGTGTGTGTGTCTAGCCACATCGAAAA
Organism: Doryteuthis pealeii; assembly: GCA_023376005.1. Classification (NCBI taxonomy): domain Eukaryota; kingdom Metazoa; phylum Mollusca; class Cephalopoda; order Myopsida; family Loliginidae; genus Doryteuthis; species Doryteuthis pealeii. The sequence continues at coordinate 46,003,983 of CM042147.1, read as the reverse complement.
AACGTGTTACGTCGATAGACGGTGTCTATGGAGAACTATATATGCTCCCCATCCCTATGTGGGCTGAGCACTCTCGAGGGGATATTCGCTGAGGACAGCCAACTAAGCGTTAAAAGCGTTATAAATCGGATGGAGCACTCTGACGGCCTTTGTATATATACAGATGTACGTATTTATCAGATAAAATCATCTTCCCAGTTTGTAGGTGACGATGTCGAATTGTTATGCACCTGACTGATGATGAATCGATTGGGTTTCCTTCCCGGCAAATGTCTAACCACGCTAAAGAGACGTGAGACGTCGATACACTTTGTCTGTTAATTACTATATATATATATATATATATATATATATATATATATATAATTGTCTTAGATTTAACATGCCACCAACACATACACATATACACACAAACACACACATACATATATACATGTGTAAATACACACACACACACACACACACACACACACACACATATATATATATATATATATATATATATGTAAACAAACAGTCTGTTTGAGATGGCGGAGCACATAATCGCCCAAAAATTGTCGGCTATCGCCATCTCAAACAGACTGTTTGTTTACTTTCATACTGTCGTGCAGTAAGTCACCCAAAAAATTTAGTATATATCAGTTTTAAATCAAACGAGAAATCTGTGAAAACCAGCTAGTGTAATGGTTAGAATCCCCGCTTGTCAACCTGGCAGTTAGGGTTCGAATCACTCAGAGTAGTTTCCTGTCTATCACTCTGCTGATGAGGCATAATATGCCGAAATGTACATACACAGATCGACTTTTTCTCGATTTGTTTACGCCTTACATTTGAACAGATATGCACGCCTAATTCCTTAATTATCAACTAATTAATTAATTATGACTTCAATTATGCACATATTCTCCCATATATATATATATATATATATATATATATATATATATATATTACTGACTTTTCGATTTACAATAAGTATATTTATTTGCTGCCAACGAGTATTAGCTTGGCACCCCAAGCTGAATGCTCGATATTTAGAAACCTCCTTATAAAAGTACTTCCAAAAAATAAGTTGGCAATCAATCGAGGCTTTCAACCAATTAACAATAAAGAATTGACAGCTACCTCCTTACAGGTAGAAAGATTTAAGCATCACTTGAAATTATACGCTCATCTAAGCATTCAAATGATCATTTACATCTATAGAACTGCAATTATAAAATGGGTAGATATATTTTGTATTAAATGGATTTTGGGGTCTATTCTCCTCCTCTTTTGTTGGAATATTTTGTTGTATAGTTATTTACTAAGCTTAGCTAAGATGCGGCACGAAGCCAGAAGTGTGGGGCACCCAGTGAGAATCGAACTCACTAACAATGATCTGCGAATCCAAATTGCTAACCATTACACCAAATGAGGTGCCCAATATTTTGTTATATAGTTATTTACTAAGCTTAGCTCAGATGCGGCACAAGGCCAGAAGTATGGGGCTCCCAATGAGAATCGAACTCACTAACAATGGTTTGCGAAGCGAGCTTGCTAACCATTACACCACGCGAGGTGCCCAGTTATTTACTAAGCTTTGCTTAGATGTGGCACAAGGCCAGAATTATGGGGCACCCAGTGAGAATCGAACTCACTAACAATGGTTTGCGAATCCAACTTTCTAACCATTACACCAAATGAGGTGCCCAATATTTTGTTAAATAAGGTGTGCTGTAGCCAACCACTTAAACTTATAATCTGTGCGTGGGCACGTGGATTGAAGTCAACCAATCAATACGCTCGAACACATGGTTAGTTAAATACTTAATCACCGATCTTGAAAACCGTTCTCTTCTCGTATTCGACACGGACGAATGGATCGATAACCAAGGACTCGGCTTGACACAAGGATTCTGCCTAATACGGGACTAACAACGAAGAACTTTGCTTAACACAAGGATTATTCACTAAGGAACAACCAAAGATTCTGCCTAACACAAAGGAGCACAAGGGATCTCCATTATAAAGTGCTCTCACCTGCAGATTAAAAATGGACACAAAAATCGTAACATCTTTATTTTTGGACCCATGGGGCAATGGATATAGGGTTCTAAGAGACAACCATCGCTATGGTGCAAGTTCAATCCTAGCCAAGGACAATAATAACATAGAATACAAAACCTAGCTTAACACTTTTACCCGATTACGGTTAACGAAATGAGAAATGTCTGTCCCTGTGGATTGAATAAAGGTTTCGGTTCGAAGTTCCGTGAATGCTCCTATTTACGACATGAAGGCTCCGAGGTCGAGGAGAAGGTTCCTAAATTCGTGAATGTTCCCAAGTTCGACAAGAAACACCTGAAAGAGGTTGGAAGACATTTTGGCCGATAAGATGTGTAGATAACAATAATGAAGACAATAATCCGAATAATCCAATTAGTAGAAGTTACCAAGTCTCATATAAAAAAAAATTAGATTAATAGGAAGAAAGTGATAATAAAATTACGAAAGCTTTCCTAATCGTTTTTCTGTTGTCAAACTTGAGGCTATTAAATTATCTACGTTTTCTTACGTGTACATTGCACCAGTTGGCTTTTGGTAGTTGTTTGAATTTGCATCTTAGACCAACCTAGTCTATGTGTCAAAGTGGGCCGAATTGCACCAGATGTATTGTGACGATCTTCCTCAAACCACGATCACGGTACATCAAATGCAATAAAATCATCCTGTTACTATAACCTATCTACGATCTCTGTTAAAATTCATTGATAAACTTATATACGTTAAAATTCTGATGCCTGTTGTTGTAATATTTCCGACCCAAACACCACGGAGTGAATGAGCTCTGATGATGATTTTTGTAAAATCGAAATATTGATCAGCATCAGCTATGATTATATTATAAATTGTTTTCTCTTTAACAGCATAGTGTGATGTTTTCATTCCACCTTTTCATACTCATATATATATATATATATATATATATATACCAAACCCTCCGCACGAGCAGGATGCAACAAAGGTCAATTTCTTAAGCGGAGTTTAACAGCTTTGAATTCCTTCTCCTAGACCGGTTGCCTAACCAGGGTTAAAGAGCCCAGTCTGTCCTACTATTTACCCATAGCTGGAAGGAGAACATTTGGATACTTACCTTTTCCAAGGGTATTAGTGCTAAGTGAAATGCAATTACCACATCCAATATTTCGTATATATGGTGTGCCAGAGCCTACACGTACCTTTATAAACGCTTTGTGGACCCGTGGTTTCAATCAGCCAATCAACTCGAATATGAGGTTGTTTAAATATTTAATGGCCGATCTTGAAAAGTGTTCAGTTGCTCGTATTTAAGACGGACGAACGGATCAACAACCAAGGAGTGTCTAACGCTAAGGAACACAAGGATTCTGCCTAACACTAAGAAACACGAGGATTCTTCTTAACACTAATGAACACAAGGGATCTCCATTGTAAAGTGGTCACACATGCAGCCTAAAAATGAGCACAAGAATCTATTCATTTAACATTTATTTCCATCTTAAGCGACCCCTTTTTGACATTTCATAAACATTATTTCTTTTCTATTCTTTTCTTTTCTTTCTGTCCTCTTTTCTATGTGACACATATATAAATGAACTGAAATTGTTTTTTTGCAGAATCCTTACTTTTCTTTATACGACAACCTGTTAACTCTTTCTCTTCTCTTATACCTTTTTTTTTATCTCTATCTTTTTTTCTTTATTTTTTTCTTTCTAAAGCTAAAATTAACTTAAAGTAAAAGCTAGTAGTCTTCTGATTCCAAAACAATAAAGTATACGTCCACCTTATCACATATTTCCAGTTACGATTCCCTTAACCTTACATCACGGAAAACATTAACTCTCTCAATGCAACCGTTAAAAAAAACAAAAGAAAAAGCAAAACAAAAAAGAATTCATGGACACAGAGAAAAGAAGATATAAATTATCAAATGTTCGTATATTAAATGTTCGTATGTATGGGGATTTGGCCCCAATATTTGTACGGCATGTGGAATTGACTAAATTAAAATAATTAAGTTTTCTTAAATAACTAGTTTTACAATGGTATGTTATGAGTTTAGAATTAGGTAAACAAAAGAGAATCGAATGAATATTAGTTTAGAAATATTTTAGAAACAATAGAAACAATGGTTTAAATTCCATGGGAAAATATGTACGCCATCGGAATGTACCAAAATCATTCGATATAAAATACCAGATATTTGATGAATATTTTAGCTAATGATCACAATAGACAATGACAAAAAGAAAATTATAAAAAGCCCATAGATCTGAAAAACAAGAGACAGACAGAGAGTGGGGAGTTTACGCTCTTCCCGACTCGACAGAGTTGGAGCTGACGCTCCTAACTCGACAGTAGGAGCGAAAGTTCTCCCCCAACATCGACACAATGGGGAGAAGTCGCTGCCCGAAGACACAAAATGATATCTCAGGTTGGTCTCATATTTTTGTTTCCAATTTACTCTATCTCGCTTAACAAAAACAAATTTCAATCACAAGTTTCAATCACAGACAAAACTGCTACAATGTTGACAACCAATCGTACAGATATAAACAATACATGTCACACTTGTCACACACAACTATGTACAGACACACACAATCTGCAACACCAATAAAAGAACAGTTGAATATACCAATTGTAATTTAATGTATATAAACTCTGTTTCCTTTATCAATTTTGTCTTCTTCTTGTGTTACCTATGGAAACTTAATTTCCGTAGTCTTATACATATAAATTGTGGGGACCCATAACTCGGATCTTCAACTCCTTGGAAAACTACACCACCAAAACAACAATAGGGTCCCTACATATGTATCAGTCTCTTCTTTTCTTTTCAATACGTATTACAAACATTTTTTTTCTTATAGATATTTCTGACGTGGAAATGTGTAAAAATATCTTGAACTGACACTTTTTTTTCTAATGATTCTTTTTTTTTTCCTGAAATGTTTGTGTGCATTTAAATATTTTCTATATTTCCTGTCTACTTTTTCTTTTCGTTTTTTTTTTATAAAGAAGCTTGAAGGGAGAGGAGCCATAAACCAAGCTAGCCTATAACTGTGCACTGATTACAGAAAACATTGTATTTTAATAGAACGAAATAGAAAAAAGTGTTAATATGAAAGAGCAATTAAATGAATAAAACAAATATTTGTGTATATTTTTTTTTTCTCTTTTTATAATTTGATATTAATTGCGTTTATTATCCTCCATATTCAGAGTAATTCACTTCACTTCCTTCCCTTGAATTTTTGGTTTTCATATCAATATCATATATATATATATATATATATATATATATATATATATATATATATATATATGAAAATACGGTGAGGAAATTAATCCGACAATATGAGAAGAAAATATTCTAAAAATATAACAAACCAGGATGTTATGATCAGGGGAAACAATTTTATGTGTCAATACTTAAGCATTTTTGCACATGCATTGATCACGTCATTGGCTTTCGTAAACAAACACGCACATAAAAATTAACGGTTAATAACATCATATTCACACATTTACTATACACTTAACATCTTTCATTTTGTCCCTCACATAAACATTACTTAACAGTGTCCTGAAGATGGTACAATATACCGAAATGCTTAAGTATTGTTTCCCCTGATCATAACATCCTGTGTTTGTTATATTTTTAAATATTTTCTTCTCATATATATATATATATATATATATATATATATATATATATATATGTTTGTGTGTGTGTGTGTGTGTGTGTGCGTGCGTGTGTGAAAGGAATGACTTACCGGTAAAAATATTGCGTTAGTCTCAATATTTCGTTGGTACAAGTTTACTCGGATAAGTCATCATTATAACGGCATAACGTATATATATATATATATATATATATATATATATATATATATATATATATATACAGGCTCTCTTCGGGGAATTGCAGAAATAATTTAACATTGGAATGTTCCATTTACAGAGGAATTCTATCTATACCGGAGTTATGGTTTCATATATATATATATATATGTGTGTGTGTGTGTGTGTGTATGTGTACATTTCAGCCCACTAGGCCTCATCATCAGAGCTATAGACAGGGTAGTGCTTTGTGCGTGATTCGAACCCTACCTGTCAGGCTGACAGGCTGACATTCTAACCACTACACTAGCTAGCTTCCCCAGAATTTAAAAAAAAATTTAAACTGGTATGTATTCGCAATTTTTTGGGTGACTTATGGCACGACAGTGTGAAGTAGTCAAACAATGTGTTTGAAATGGCAAAGGCCGACAATTTGTGGGAGATTATGTGCTTAATTAAAGTCATACCTAATTTTGTTATTAATTAATTATAACTAAATGAATTAGGCGTGCATATCAATTTAAATGTAAAGCGTAAACAAATCGAGAAAAAGTCATATATAACATTATTAACGTTGATCGTAATAGTGGTTAAAGTTATTTAAGTATGTTAGTCCTAGAATCAAAGTAAATTTTATTGAGGTTTGGACTTTTAAGTTAATGTTTCAAGAATCTGTAGTCTTTGTTTTTTATTTTGTTGTTCTAATTTTGGTGACTCGATAGAATTTGGGAACAGAATTTGTAGACAAAAAATGTCTACGCTGTTCAACCAAATATGCCGAATGAAGAAATGCTGCTCAATTACACGCGCGCGCACACCACCACCACACACACTCACACCCACACACACATAGCAAAATATAATATATACTTTATTCAACAATTCTTCTAAAAAACAAACATCCAAAATCTTATTCACTTCGCCGAAGAGCATAAGCCTGGTTTGTTGTTATTATTCACTCAATGTCCCCTTATCTATTATGGTAGAGGCGAGTAAGAATCATTGACAAGGTTAATTTCGCAGGGATTGTTCGCTGTGTACTGTGGCCGAGGCAATATGGTCTTTGACTATGCCTGCTGAGGTCCCGGTTTCGATTCCTGTCGGAGGGAAGTCGTTAGTATACATCGCTGATGAGACTTAATAAAGTCGAAACAGTATGTACGATGTTTTATACACCGAGCGATCCTTTGCCGGGATTACACTTGTCAAGTTCATTTTCTATAAAAAAAAAGTATCGAATTTTATGCGATACATGCATTGTAATTGGCTTCAAGCAAAAATATAATATATATATATAAGTTAAAAGAAAGAAAATGAATCCGACAGTATGAGTACGAGCAAATCTCTGATCACCAACAACACGGAGTAACTGGCTCTGAAGATGATTTTTGTAAAATCGAAATATTGATCAATATCAGCTATGAATATGTTATAAATTGTTTTCTCTTTAACAGCATTGTGTGTTGTTTTCATTCCATCTTGCTCATACTCATATATATATATATATATATATATATATATTATATATATATATATATATATATATATATGAATCATGTCTCTTGGCATATTAAATATGTGTGATGAGATATATCTTTCTTAGAAGCAGTGTTATATACGTCACCATTACTCTCTATTTTCACTGTATTTATCTTCTCACATGTGACTGTTTTATTATATTTACGTATAACTCGAATATTGTTATATATATTATATATATACACGAGAGTGTATATATGCATCTACAATTCTGTATGTAACTGTGTGAGAATGAATGTACATAGATATATGTATAATTTGTGAAATAGTACTTTATCTTTTTCCTGGTAAAGTTTTTAAGGTTATCATAAACTCATTTATATAAGTATATCATATAATCAAAGCACACACATACGCATTATATAAATGTGTGCGTGTGTGTGCGTGTGTGTGCGTGTCTGTGTGTATGTGCGTGTTCTTAAGTGTATTTTCGTATAGTTAGTGCATCTGAAGCGCGATGCATTAAATATATTGGTAAATGTCATTTCTGAACTGACCGCACAACATTCGTCATAATAAAAATGCCTTGATAATGGAAATACTATTCATTGAATCACGGACCGCCAATTGAGTTAAAATGCATGAGAGCCGACCGACTGCGAGGATATTGAAAAATGAACACGTATATCGATAGCAAAAGTCGTCTTTCAAAAAACGAAAACTTTTATGTTTTTTTGTTTTTTGTTAGTATTTTTCTTTTCTAAAAAGCGAAGTTTGTATTTCTTTTTAAAATTTCGTTTAAGTGTTTTTCTTTATTTTTTTTTTCTTGTTTTTTTTATTATTTTTGTTTTTTTAACTTACTGGCTATATCTTGCCTTCTTTTTGTAATGTTCTATTATAATAGCTTTATTTTACTACTAATAAAACTAGCACTTTAATGTAATGTGTTTCGTTGTTCACGGCTAAACTTTTAATACCAGTAACAAACGATTCAAACAGAACTAGGTAATCATGTTTATAACAAAAGATAACATTTGTTAAAAAATATCCGATCTATTACATATTATGTGAGGGCACGCGGCATAATGCTAGAGTCGTAGGGAATGGACGCATCTACCCGAGTTCAAATCCTAGACAAGGCTGTTTGAATATCCCATAGCTCTAATACTCTTGGGAAAAGTATGAATCCAACTGTACTCCCTTCAGCTATGAGTAAATAGTAGAGTAGACTGGGCTCTTCAGCCTTGATTAAGTAACCTGTTTAAGAGAAGGAAAACTCTGAATTAAAATCTGTTAAACTCCGCTTGACCTTATGTTGCATCCTGCTCCTGCTGAGGGGCTGGTAAAACACACACACACACACACACACACACACACACACACACACACACACACATATATATATATATATATATATATATATATATATATATATAATTAATTTTATGTGTATTTTGAGAAATTGCATAAAAGTTTATTCTTTTCTGAGGTTGGTTCCGTTGTAGGTTGGCTGGTTCGTTGGATTATACGGCATGTCAACCCTTGTTGGGTTACTTGGTTTCATTTATTATATATTGGGTCTTCAATAATTTTTCAAACTCATTTTAAACACATTTCATTAAGCTCATTTATATTCTATTTAACCCATAGATGTGACTGTAACAGGTACTACCTCTCCGGGTTAGAGTGGACGTGGGAGTAATGATGATCAAGGTGTACTCTTCATTACCAAGAGTTACAGGATTGAAACTTCATTATCAGATAGAGTTTCATGTAATACGCAGGACACTAAAACCCTCAGCCAACACCTTCTACCACATATATGATAAAAAGGGTTAAGGCTTGCCATAAGGGCAATAGGATTGGGTCAATCATATAGGTACTAGAGCTTGATGTGACGAGCTGATTAATCGGAGATGGCCTCTCCGACCGCCCGTCTAGCCTAACGGACACAGTGGAGTGGTGCATATCATGGACTGCTTAGTCACCAGGGTTCCCTCCTTAATCATCACGAGTTACGACTCGTGGCCAACAGATGACTCCATTCAGGGGGGATTACACTCTGCAGATGTGCAGTCGGTGTATTCTAAACTTACCCTTGAAATATATGGATTTTACTCAAAGAAAAGCCAAAATGGAAACCAGTACTAAAAAACAAACAGAAACAAATATGGTGAAAGTAAACTAAAGAGAGACAATCATATCAGAGATCAATAAAACCAGGTAATTAATTTTAAACCCTGTTTTGTTAAAACCAGTATGCAAAATTTCCTCACCATATATTATGTAACCCTTTATTAGTGAAATATGAGACACATTCCATGATTTTAAATGCTCTAATAACATGGGCAGTTTTGAGGGAAATCTTACTCATAGAGGCATCGTTAATAAATAAGATTTATTGTGTGTATTAATGATTTTAACTTTAAATTAAATATTCATAGATAAACATACGCAATTCCTTAGAGTACCGTGTTGTAATCAGTGACGTAGTTTCAGTTACAGACATACAGACACGGAATTTCCATTATAATAAGATGAGATATATAAATATACCACAGTTTAATAAGACTAAAAATGTACACAAATATCATCTCAGAGAACTTTCAAAGAAATTGGCAAAAACATGTGGCATGTTTTTCAAAATAAGATTTGTTTCTACCTCGTAAAGTTCTCATTTGTCTGTATAATGCTATATTTGCATCTTTTCTGCAATATGGTATTTCAGTGTGGGGCCAAACCTTTTCATCGTATACTGAACCTGTCTCTAAATTGCAGGAAAGAGTGATTAACGCTATATTCTATCCACCCAATTTTTCAAACCCTCTCCCATTTTCAAAAATAATAATCTACTAATCTATAATTGACTACCGGCAATATTTAAACTTAAATTGCTAATTTTTGTTTATGAATCCATGAACAAAATATCACCCAGTTGTTTTCACAATTTCTTTTCTCTCAATTCTTCTGTTCATCAATATCAAACTCGGCAATCATCTGGTGGATGTTTGTTCTTACTTCAATGCAATTGTCAACTTTATATAAAATCAATTCGCTATCATGGTGCAAAACTATGGAATACATTACCCATGGACATTTAAAATTCTCCAACTAAATACTCATTTAAAAAGAAACTAAAAAAACACTTAATAATTTCAAATAACATTATATAGAGATCGTCTTCCGCGCTAAAAGTAATTATTATTACAATATTTGCTGCTATCTCTTTTTTGTGATTTGAAATATTACACATATTAAATTTATATCTAAGTTAATTTGATTATAATTAGAAATGGGCTCTCTTCTCGATAGTTAAACTACTTAGAGAGCTCCACCTAACAAATGTAATATACTAATGTTCATGAATGTAATTACACTACCTTTTCGTGAATGTAATATACAAATTTTTCATGAATGTAATACTAATTTTTATGGATGTAAAAGTAAGTAAGTAAAGTTGTCGGGGCAGCCTAAAGTCGGTATCAGCCAATCAGCGACGGAGTCTATCCCCTTTTCAATAGCGCTAGACCAAGGAGATAGTTTTTTGGCATCTGAGGTGGAGCGCCACACCTACCACCAGCTCCTTACTTTACTGCACAGATCCCTGTGTTACTCATACGCTGAGTTGGCGAGGACCGAAATCGAACTAGAAACCATGTGGTTTCTAGCCGAACGCTCTACCGACTGAGATACTAATATTCATGAATTTTGTTGTAATTCTATCTAAATGTAAATAAAAAATTCTAAATTCTAAATATTTCATCAATTCATTTATTCATTTAAATGCTGTTTCATACTTTCACCCTTTTTTTTCTATTTTGTCACATTAAAATACATGTTTTTTTTTTTGTAATCAGTGCATAGTTGTAGGCTAGCTTTGTTTATGGCTCCACTCTGCTTTTTGTCTTTTAAAACGAAACGAAAAGAAAAAGAAGACAGGAAAAAAGAATATATCTAAATGCACAGAAACATTTCAAAAATAAAATTCGGTTGTTATATTTCTTGTATTTCATTATATTATGGATGAACGTTCCGCTAGAACCCACAAGGTTCCTAGTTTGATACCGGCCCTCGCCAACTCAGCGTATGAGTAGCACAGGGATCTGTGCGGTAAATTGAGGAGCTGATGGTAGGTATGGTGCTCCACCTCAGACGCTATAATATTCTCCTCGGTCTAGTGCTAGTGAAAAGTGGATAGACTCCCTCGCTGTCTGGCTGAT
>CM042147.1:45944916-45979916 GCA_023376005.1 Doryteuthis pealeii | reverse complement strand
GTTATCTCACTGAAGTGTCAAAAACATCTTCCATTCTAACCAAGATATGGTGAGCGATGTAATTTTCTCCATATTTCCATACTTATTTTATTGAATATTCCTGATTTAAAATTCTAAGAAAGGGGAAAATCATACATTTTATCTCAAATATGAATTTGTAATGTAATTTTCAAAAAATGAAAAAAAAAAAATCTCTTTTTCACTTCAGGAAAATTGTAATTTTATACCAATCATTCATTAAGTTAATAAATATTTCCCTCATCAAAGATTTTTGCTCCATTTTTATTTTGTTTATCACACGGCTTACTTAATACTAGCAGGACTTGTGAATATGTCAATGCTGATATGTTTGCTTTAAAGCTATTGCAAAAATAGTTTAATATATCAAAATTATGATAATCTTGATTTAACACTTCTATCACTCTCTTTTTTCTTTCCTTCCTTCTTTGCATCTGTTCATTATATTCGGTCAGCCTTATTTATTCCGCGCACTCACCCCTCTCTCTATCTTTCGTCTACTCTCTATCTTCCCTGTACTTCCTTTCTTCTTTCTTTCTTTCTTTCTTTTTTCCTTCTTTCTTTCTTTCTTTCTTATTAGATTTTCTGTGTAACCTGTCCTTTTTCTTTCCTTCCTTCTTTGCATCTGTTCATTATATTCGGTCAGCCTTATTTCTTCCGCGCACTCACCCCTCTCTCTATCTTTCCTCTACTATCTATCTTCCTTGTACTTCCTTTCTTTCTTTCCTTCTTTCTTCCTTTTTCTTTCTTATTATATTTTTCTGTGTAACCTGTCCTTTTTCTTTCCTTTCTTTCTTGATGATAAAAATGAAATGGCCCATTATTTAGCCTAGGTGACGACACTCATGAAAAAAAAGAATTCAATGGATAAGCAGCACCAGATAATCTGGGTTTACATTTTTGCATTTCAACTTGGACGATTTGATAGGTCTAATTTTTAATCAGATGATTTCCAAGATGAGAACGGTCATACAATTAAAGAACACGAATATTAATATACACAATAATATTACAATATATAATTTAAGCAACGTCCTTCATAAGAAATATGTAGATATAATTACATCCACGAATAGGTCAGCTTACTTACCTTCTCAGCTATTATGCATGTTATGCACCTATTCCGTATTGGACACTAAAAAACACAACCTAAAGTTATCGCGACCCCAATTTTGATCGAATTCAATTTAACACGAAATCGCTCAGAGAACAAAATTCCAGTTCTTACCATTATTCTCTAATCCCTATAAACATTGTAATCTTCCAGTATTTTAAAATATAATTTCAAAAACGTTTAAGAAATCTTGGTTTGTTTTTGATTTCATCTAATCTCCAGATTCAATCAGTTTAATTTTAGCTCTCCGCTATTTTTAAAAGAAAAGATTAAATCATTGGCAAAAGAAAAAGCTGACCTTTGACCTGGCGGTATTTCAAATTTCAATCTATTTTTCAAATCCTATTTAGAACCAGGGTTATATAATACTAGAAGCGGCTACCCAGTGTCGACTGGGTAGAGGTGGGACAAAAAATACCTGAGATTCACAAATGCTGGACATTTTCAATGCTATTTCTATGTAGAATTAATGTTTTAATATTCTTCGAATATGAATCAAATTTTCATATTTTTTGCACAAAAAGCAAGAATCAGAGATATTTAATGTGTATGCTTATTTATTTGTCGTTAATTGTTTTTTCCATAGTTTCATCCGGACACACATGCATACATACATACACACTGTCATATATATATATATATATATATATATATATATATATATATATATATATATATATATATGAAGTAAATGGAAGTTAATCCGACAGTATGAGTTTAACATTTTTAGAAAAAACAAATGATGTTAATTGTTTCCTGACAGAATCTGTTTCGACCTTTTTAATAGAGCGGTCTTCATAAAGAGCAACATATGAAGGAAACACGGAATAAATAACCGTTAGAAGAGACGAACCAAATAAACGCTGGTGTTCGATGCTGGAATTTTTTGAAAAATGCGTATTATGTGTTAAAAATAAAATAAATGTTATTTTTAAAAATCAGAAGCATTATAATCCATTATAAAAACTCAAAAGCGTTTGATGTAAATTATATAAAAAAGTGTATAATAAGTATAAAAAATGTTCATGATGTATTCCAGCTACAAAAAAAAGTTAAAAGTCCACAGCACAATTGAAGAAATATGTAAAGTTTCAAGAATTTGTAGTGTTGACAAATCCGTGGTGTTGTAGATCATATTAGCGTCCGGAGATGTATATATGGACCATATTACCTTTAGGAACCCCTTTTTGATCTCGATTAAGAAAGGACATGTTTTTCATTTACACCGTCAATATCCGGTTGTTTGTTATCGGTTCGGGTTAGGGGTTAGGGTTAGGGTTAGGGGTTATAGTAAGGGGTTAGTTTTATAATTTAAAAAAATCTAAAAATCATCTGTTAAAACAACCGGATATTGACGGTGTAAAGGAAAAACATGTCCTTTCTTAATCGAGATCAAAAAGTGGTGCCTTAAGGTAAGGTCATATGGTCCATATATATATATATATATATATATATATATATATATATATATATATATATATATATATTCATTCTTGTCTAAATTACATATAGGTGAGTAAAAACGCAATAACATAACCAGTTGTTCCACCCTCGATGTAAGTGTTTAGATATTACAAACATTATATTTCTCATTTGTATGAAATGAGATTTAATTTAATGAATAAATGTCCTTTATGGAGAATATAAAAATTAATTCCTTATAATGAATTACCATTAATTTACAGCTTCAGTTTATATAGAATTAATTTATTTAATTTCATTTTTCGGACTATTGTTCCCATATTTATTTTTATACACACATCGTCTCGGCCGATGTGCCCTCCGGCCTTTTTCATATGTTTCTTGTCGAACTTTGGAAATTTCTCGAATTTGGGAACCTTCCTGTCGAACCCGGAAGCCTTTAAAGACATTTGAACCGAACCCTTTATTCAATCCGCCGGGATAGACAGTTCTCATTCTGTTAAACATTACCGGGTAGAAGTGTTAACCTATGTTAAGTATTCTATGTTATTATCGTCATTAGGCTGGATTTAAACTGCACCCTTCATATAATTGTCACTTAGAACTGTATTAACTTAACCCTTATATCAGTTGCACCATCTATCCAACTGGACAAAATGTTGTGTATATGACAATAAAGATGAGGATGATAGTCCAAAAAATCCAAATAATACAAATAATCATTTATCATTATTATCTTCAGGATTAAGATTGCTCAATATAAAAAGCCTCTATTAACTACTTCTGTGATTTAAGATTACATATTACTACTCTGTAAAAAAGCTGGAAAATAATCCTAGCCGAAGACCAGTATTAGTATCTCTATTAACAATAAAATGACAACTTAACAATTTCTATATATAGGAAATAATATCAATTTTGAACAGATAGTTATCATCATTTAAATGGAATTATTGAAGATCTCTTATTAGATTCCTCTCCGGTAAAACCATTTGTCTGGTTTAGGTATATTCAGGATACTTTTATGCAATGGCCTCACCATATAATTCACACTTTGTGCAAATACAGAACGTGATTTTCATTAAATGTGATTTTTATTAGATTCAATTTTTATTCAAAGAGGCTCAACAAGATGTCATTTTTATTTATATGTGGATTCACTTGATAGACCCTGAAATAAAAAATTGCCTGGCTCCAAAAAAGTTTTTAAGTAATCTCTTCGTGCTGATTCATCCAAATCTGACAAGAAACGATGAGAGATTCGAAGTCTTTTTTTTTCGGGGAGGTTTTTAATAGCAAGCTACACTTCCAAACCTAATTCCGACATTGATTAGCATTTACTATCACTTTTCATTACTTTTTTCATGAAGAAGATTACGTTTTCTTTCACACGAATTATAAACCTGCTAAGTGTTAAGAATATGTCCTAAACAAACCTCAAGCTTAGGAATTAATAACTCAATTAACCAAACAGGTTTTCGTATCTTACTCTCAACAAACAGCAAACAAATCTTTTCATATAGACGACATATAGGATTATCTTTATAAACACCATATAAATATTTTCTTATATACTACTTATCTACAACATTTGCTTCAAATATATGTGTCTGTGTCTTTCTGCGTCTACAGAAAGCGATGGTAATTCGCTTATAGGGATACCATGGTCTGTCATAGATAGAATCCAATCTCACTGACAAGTTAAAGCGACAATTCTTCTATTCCGTAGTTATAATCAGTGCTACTGTATGACAGCACCACTTGGGTCTCAAGGAAGCGCCTAGAGAATGAGCTAGGCATGAGAAGGTTCGCGATATTTAAACAAATCGTGGAAACAACACCCTACGAGTAAGCAGCTTGTATGGCCACCTGTCACCTATCACACAAGCCATCCGAGTGAGACGAACAAGAGAAGCTGGACACTGCTGGGAAGCAAGGACGAACTAATGACAGACGTTCTCCTAGGGAAATCAGTACATGGGCACGCCAGTGTGGGCTATCCAGCAACGGACCTACATTGATCAGCTCTGATTGCGCGGATACTGGATGCTGCGCAGGTGACATTCCGAGAGCAACGAATGATACGGACGTTTGGCGAGAGATTTTCGTTGAAATCAGTGCTACTAGCAACACATGATGATGATGATGATGATGATGATTGTTCGCGCGGTACAAGTGTTGTGAATGAGGCTGTTAACAAATGAAGGAGAAAGAAAATTATTTTAACCATTCTTTTTCAATTCTTTTCTTAACTTAACCATTGTAGTTGATATTTTGTCTTCGTTATTTCAGGAACAAAGAGAAAATAAGAAATTAAAAAATAAAAACTCTTTATGTAAAGTTTATTTTAAATTAACTATTTTAAGTCGGACAATAACGAGAGCATTCTGAACTTATAAAGAATTCTTAAAATATCTTAAAAATTTTAAAAAAATAAAAAAATAAAAAAATAAAAAAAACAGCGAAAAGAACTTTGTAAATCTTTTCTCTTTTGTCCTTGACACGATTCAAAATGTACTGAAAATAAATGAGAGAAATAAAAATTAATTATTTTAAAAAGAAAACAAAGATGTATTTCATTGTTATAAAATGCAGTAGACTTTATGATTTTATTTCTAAAAATCAAAAGCAAACAGAATTATTCGAGTTAGGTGAAATCGATTTGTTTAAAATTCTTGTCAGCTTATTTTTCATGAATCGAAAATAATGAAACAAGAAAGAAGTGAGTAAAACATGTCTAAATTTACATCGAATTTTTAAGACCTGATGTTTTTGTAAAGTTTAGCATTGACCTCTACATCATTAATGAAAACTAAAAACAATGACAACAGACTAGCAGTTGGAAAATTAATTTCATGAATTAATGATTTTCTGGACCATATGGCCTTTAGGCACCCCTTTTTGATTTCATTAAGAAAGGACATGTTTTTCATTTGCACCGTCAATATCCGGTTGTTTTAACAGACGATTTTTAGATTTAAAAACAAAAATAAAACTAACCCCTAACTCTACCCCCTAACAAACAACCGGATATTGACAGTGTAAATGAAAATCATGTCCTTTCTTAATCGAGATCAAAAAGGGGTGCCTAAAGGTAATATGGTCCGATTTTCTTTCAAAAAGAATCGAGACAAAACATTACTTATGCACTAGCATATGTGATGTGAAGATTGATATCCATTAAAAGCAGGGATTTTTTCCTTTAAATAATATCCGTGACCCTTTAAATTGGAAGATTCCTGGAGACCTGAAGAGACTTGCTGTCACTTAGCTTCTTGTGAAACTCCGGCTAAGGTGTGGTTGAAAAACTAATGAGGGGAAATCTATTAATAATGGAGATTCGCTTCCGGTTTTTGTCTGTAACAAAAACTACGTCACTGCCTACGTCACATTACCCAACGTCGTCATAACATAGAATAAATACACTCAAAATTTGAACATGCAATATTAGACAGTCCTCATTGTTTTTTAAAACAAGTTTTAATGAATACATGACTGGTATTATATATCTATATATAGTTTGTTTTATCTTAATACATATTTAAAGTTTACATTTCAAATATTTTTAATCCTTTTTTGAATTTGATGATTTTACTTACTTAGGGTACAAACTCGCTGACATTGAATTTTTTACTCCCATCCCTCAGGCAATATGTTTAAACAATCTATGTTTACATCGCGCGGAGGGTGTTTTTTTTGTACTAGTTAATTTAATATTATATATCAATGTTTTATTTTGCTAGTAATTAATAAAAGAGATAGGGAGATATTTGATTTAACATACTGCTTAGCCCTGTCCCTTTGAATCAAGGAGGCAGGTAGTGCCTGGAATTATGGCCTCCTGAGTTCCACGCTGATGTTAAATATCTTACCGGTCCAATGGCCGAAGCCACTGGACACTGGTTTCTAAAGAAACAATGTAAGTATGTATGTTTATTAACGTACTTATACACTAGTATATGTGATGTGGAGGAATGGAAGCGTGTGGTGTAATGGTTAAAGTCATGGGAAATGGACTCGTTGCCCCGAGTTCAAATCCTGGACGAGGTAATTGCATTTCACTTAGCGCTAATACCCTTGGTAAAAGTATGGATCATAATCTCCCTCCAGCTATGGGTAAATAGTAGGGCAGAGTGGGCTCTTTATTCTTAGTTAAGCAACCGGTCTATGATAATGAAAACTCTGAATTCACACCTGTTGAACTTCGCTTAAGAAATTGACTTTGTGTCACATCCTGCTCATGCAGAGGGGTTGGTAAATAAATATATATGTGGTGTGAAGATTGATATGTAATAAAAGCAGGAAATTATTTTTCCTAAAATGATATGTTAAATTCGAGTGGAGACGCTCTGGCGGTCAGTAAAAAGAAAGTGCCTATTGCTGAAGGGATGAAATAGTTTTACATTATTTTTGACATTATTTCAGTTTTTTCATTCGATACTCTGATCTTGGAGAAATTTTTAGTGCTACAAAAAAAAATTGTTTAATCACTGTTCATTCATATTCTTATTATAATGGAGATTGTGAGTCTGTCTGTAACCGAAACTACGTCAACACCAACGTCATAATTCCCTTAGTTATTTACGTAATATTTTCAATGGTTATTAAATAATCATTATTTAATCTGAATTACCATCTTATTTATTAACATTGTCTCTATTAAGGTCTAGCTAAGATAGATTTGCCTCAGATCAGCCCATATTATTAATGTGTTTAAAATTCCGTGATGTGTGTTACATATCATTAAGAAATAAACGTGTACATATTATATGGTGTGAGTAATTTGCATATCGGTTTTAACAAAGCCGCTTTTAGTAAATAATTACTTGGTGTTATTGATTTCTAATATTATTCTTTTATTCTCAAACGTATTAAAAGAAATTCTATGTATTATTATATATTGAAATCAATTAGAATAAAGTAAAAATAAATGTAATCTTTTTTGTGTTCGTATTTAATTTCATTAGAATTAATAATGCGATATGATATCTAATTATATTAAAACTTAAATACATGGGCCCGGAGGGTGTATATTTTTACTTGTACGTCGTAATGCAGATATATTTTCAGGAAGTTCGAGGTTGAGTGAATTAAATTTTGAAAGGAGATAATGAAATACAGAAAGCTGAAATAAATGTGAAGTTGTTATCATAATAAAATTACGTCATACATAATAATGGAATAAGCCGAAGTAAAAACCGGGAAAACGAAAAGAATAGAAGAGAGAGAGCAAGAAGAAAAAAAGAATATATCAAAAAGAGGAAGCTTAAGAAAGACGATTCATTCAAAATTATTGTGGCCTGGATGATTGGTTTGTTTTGTTTTACGGCATATCAACCTCAGTGGGTCATTTAATGCCGATAAAGTTTTGAAATAAATCAATTCTTAATGGATAATAGAATTTTTTTATAATACATTTTTCTATTTAACCCATAGATGGGACCCTAACAGGTACTACCACTCCGGGTCAGAATGGACCAGGAAGCAATGGTGATGAAGGGGTGCTCCACATTCCCCAAACCTCCAAAACTGGAACCTCACCATCAGGTAGAGTTTAACGTCATTCCCAGGACATGTAGACCCGCAGCCACCGCCTTCTAGCATCCATATGATAAAAAGGGGTGGGGCTTGCCATAAGGGCAATAGGGTTGGGAAAATCATATAGGTGCTAGGGCTTGACGTGACCAGCCGATTGATCGTCTAGCCCAAGATAGGGACAAAGTGGAATATTGCATGTCACGAACTGCTCATCCACCTGGGCTCTATCCTTAAGCATCACGGGTCGCCACCCACAGCCAACAGGTAGCCCCATTGGGGGAGTCTTACCCATGTGCAGAGGTGCAGTCGGTGCATTCTAACGCCCCAGCTGACAGGGCGGGTAGCCTGATTAATATTCCTTTTTAAACAATGGGAATTCTATGCCATCCTGTTTAGGATTTCAAGGAATGCTGACATAAGTGACTGTGACAACTGGAATGATAAAAGACATATCTTCATTCCTAGGATGGTATTCTTTAGACAATTCTTTGGAATTATCGTTAGTGTCATTGATGTTACACTCTAATAGAATCTCATAGAATTCTATAAACGTTGTATTATTAAGTCCCAGAGAATTTTATGCGTTTCGTTCTCAAGAACAGATTCTGGCTTATGAATATATAATTTTGTTGTATGGTCAACATTTAATTTTTTGCATAATTCCCATCACTCCTTTCAAATTGAGCCCGTTATGCAACAACGAGTCAATATCCCACATCAGAATGTTTCAACATTCTCTGGAGCATTGAGTGCTAATTTATTTTTTCTACACGTGTAAAATATACTAAATCGACCCCGTAAGGAAAATGAAGGGTAAGAAACTGCTTAGACGATAAAATAAATCAACCCAATCATGGTTTATATACAAAACTCTATCCCTATAAATCATGGCCTCTAATTAAAATAATATAACAAATGAAGAGTTAATATAATTTGACATTTCCTTTCCTTGTGTCTAGACAAGAGTACAGTCGTCTCTCTCTCGAAAACATTGAAGGTGTGTTTCTGGCTGTTCAGTCATCCTCATAGAAAATTTATAATTTGCGACATGTCCGAGGTGAGTGGAGTTTTATGTTACTGTCAGGTGTGCTTAGTTTTAAACAAAAGCAGACAATTTTAAATGGCTTCAGTCAACAAAATTGGGACTTAAGCCGGTGATTTTAATACATTGGAAGAGAAAGTATTGAAGTATGTTCAAGCGAATTAGGAATGGCCTGAAGCGTTATGATGCGAAATTGTATAAGCATTTATTTGGCATGAAGAAGGTGGGGAGGGAAAAAGGCAGAGGGGAGAAACAAATTTCATTAATGCTTTTCTGTATTGGAGCCAACTGGCCGATCCTGTAGTTACCAAAATGTTTTAAATGCAGACTGAAGAAGAATATATGTGTGTGTGTGTGTGTGTGTGTGTGTGTGTGTGTGTGTTAAAGAGAAAACCTGAGAGAGAAGAGAAAGAGAGAGAAGAGGAAAAAGAAGAGAAAGAAGTCGAAATATACAGATAGAAAATAATGAGAGGTAGATGCATAAAGATGGAATGAGTGAGAGAGATAGGCACACAGAGCTATAAACTAAGAAAGAAAAAGAGACAGTAGGATATAGAGGGGGAGTGAGAGGAAAATTATTAGCAAAATGTTTTAAATGCAAACAGAAGAAGAATATGTAAGCGCGTGTATGTTTATGTGTGTGAGAGAGCGAGCAAGAGAGAGAGAGAGAGAGAGAGAGAGAGAGAGAGAGAGAGAGAGAGAGAGAGAGAGAGAGAAGGGACCAGAAGAGAAAGAAGTCGAAGATATACAGAAAGAAAATAATGAATAGTAGATGCATTGTGTGTGTGTGTGTGTGTTTGTGTGAATGAGAGAGAAAGAAAGAGAAAAAGAAAAAAAAGATGAAAGAAAGAGAAAAATAAAAAAAAGATGAAAATATACCGATAGACAATAATGAGAGGGAGATGCAGTTAGATCAACCGAGTTATGAGAGAGAGAGAGAGAGAGAGAGAGAGAGAGAGAGAGAGAGAGGGGGAGGAGAGAGGGGGGGCAAAAGCAAGTCGAATAGGCAGGAGAAGTAGATAGACTGATAAGAAGTTGCAGATATCTATTTAGATGAAGATAGAAGGAATAGAGCCGTATAAAGAAATTTAAAGATTTTGAAAGAAAGACAGATCGGAAAGGTGAATAGACAGGAGAGATAGAAAGACTGAATATATATATATATATATATATATATATATATATATATATTGCAAGTGGAATGAGAAGCAAAGTCAGAGAGGCATATAAACTGATAAACTGATATTTATAGATATATAGTATAAACTGATGTATGGATTGAGAGAGAAATATAGTCGTCGGGGTGGCTTAAAGTCGGTATCAGCCAATAAGCGAGGGAGTCTATCCATATATCAATAGCGCTAAACCAAGGAGATGGTTTTTTTGCGTCAGAGGTGGAGTGCCACACCTACCATCAGCTCCTTACAGATCCCAGTGCTACTCATACTCTGAGTTGGCGAGGACGGGTTTCGAACTGTGATTTCTATCCGAACGCTCTACCGACTGAGCTAACCCGTCCCTTGGAGAGTGAAATATTTCAAAGTAAATATGCGCATTATTAAGTTTAGGTCAGAGAGGTGTTAAAGTAAAAGATTAAGATATTCAATAAAGATTGTACTAATTGAATTAATTAACGGCACACCAGACCAAGTTGATAAAAACCTTAAAAACAGCTATAATCCCACTTTAATCAGAGTACAATTAAAATTCATGAGTAAAGTCATGCTGATAATCTTTTAAACACACACAGATTCTTTTACACATTTCCAAGAGGCTCCCCCGAAGGATTTTGAACAGGAAGATTCAAACTAATATTCTTTATTAGAAACTTCCAACTTACAATATACGAGGGTGTGTAAAAAAGTAATGCAATTTTGTTTAGGACAAGTATAATGGACCACATGACCTCTAGGCACCCCTTTTGCGATCTCGATTCGTGGGACATTTTTTCCATTTACACCGTCAAAATCCGGTTAATTGTTAACAGACGATTTTAGTGGTGTTTTTTTTATTATAAAACCAACCCCTAACCCTAACCCTAACAAACAACCGTTTTGACGTTGTAAATGTGAAAAGTGTCCTTGTGAGTCGAGATCGCGGAAGGGGTGCCTAAAGGTCATATGGTCCAGTATAATTACCAACACAGGAACATATACCATACATTAAATTGAAGCTGGTCCTCTGTTGATCACATCCCTACTTCTCCACATAGTCACAGTTTCTCTCAATAGCAATGTTACACCTTCGAATGAGAGCATGTACCGCTGCTCTGTAAAATTCTGTTGATTGTTTTACTTTGAGCCACTTCTTCACTTAGATTTCACTTCCGCGTCACTGGAATAATGTTTGCCTCTCTTCGTCCCACGAAAGAGGGTGTGAGAGGCAAACATTATTCCAGTGACGAGGAAGTGAAATGTGGCTCAAAGAACAGGTGATGAATTAGGAAAAGGGCCAGCGTAAAATACAACAAATCCAGTATGGTTATCTAAGTTGATCATGTTTCTTCTGTGTCGATTTGTGCAAGTTAAATATGTAGTGAAGAAGTGACTCAAAGAACAGTCTACATAATTTCAAGGGGCAGGGGTACATGCTCTCATTGAAGATGGAACATTGCTGTTGAGGGAAACGGTGACTATTTGGAGAAGTATGATGTGATCCACATTTTGATGTATGATACATGTTCATGTGTTCATAATTATACCTGTCCTAAACAAAATGGCATTACTTTTTGTTGAGATTTTTGACATATAAGGTGTGTGCTAGATCCTTGATCTTACTTAAGACCAGGCGAGATTATGTGATCTATTTCTTGGCCAATCACTGGCAGTACTCTGAGGCTGATACAATACCTAACCGACCCTACTGGTCATAATTACTACAGCCATTCTTTGATGACTGACATGGATTAAATCACTGGACCTTTACCAATACGCAGGATAGGTCTTATACGCTTACCAAAGGATTCCATAACACAGGACTTTCTTTAAGCCCTTTTCAACTGGACAAGGATGGCATTTAAAACTTTGCCCTTTTTTTACTTACCCCGTAAGTTCACCTTTGCAAATATTTTGAAACAATTAGTATGTGCACAACATTATTATAGGCAAATAATAAAGCAATTTTCTGTTCCGGATTAAGAGATCTGTTTGCATCTCAAAGTCAAGGAATTTTATGCATCTAGGAGCGATTCTAGCTCGTGCATATACTACTTGTTAGCATGACCAACAACCCCTTGCATAATTTACAGTGGATCCCCTTACCCACCCAGTTATGCCTACTTATATATTTCTTTTTTGTCGATATTTGCCGTAGCTGATTATATGAACTGACAAACAAATGCGCCCTCTGGTTGTAAGTATTTCAGAAGGTGATTACATTTATTTAATTATATTTTAATTAGTTTCTATATAAAACTTATTCGTGATATTGATTTTAATACGTTGGAGAATAAAACAATAATATCAGAGATCAATTACACCAAATTATTATTTAAAAGCCAAGTTTTGTTAAAACCAGAATGCAAATTAACTCTACCATTTATTATTTAAACCTTTATTTATTAATGTTGTAGGTGACTCACCTATGACACGAACATTGGACTTACCCAAAGGGTATATTTAACAGAGCAAAGCTGCTCAAGTTAGAAGTTATATGTTCTTCGTGTACGCTGTAACAAGGAAACCCTCATCATTTGTACATTGATATATTGCTAAATACATCTGTTCCCTACATTTTATCTCCGTGTGAGTAATTATTTATTGACCCTTAAACCTGTCATAACAATTAGTTATATACAAATACATTGCTTAATTTTAAAAGCACTAATAACATGGACTGTTTTGAAGCAAATCTAGCTCAAATTTTCATAGAGACATTTATTCTATTCTATATATTCATGATTTTGACTATAAATTAGAACTCATTGATAAACCTACGCAATTCCTGACGGTATTGTAACATTAGAATTATACGGTTTCGGTTACAGATAGAGAGACACCAAATCTCTTATAATTAGATAACTGTTTATCTCTGTCACCACGTAACCTACACTTCCTTTTATTCTATACATTTTCAATTCATTGTTGTTGCTGATGATGCTTATTTATTTATTAATTTATTTATTTATTGGCATGTTCACACTAGATTTCTCGTCGTAAAGTTTGAATGTAAGAAATTATTTTCTAACCTCCAGCACCTTTCTCAGTATCGTCATATGTCACCACAACGACGCCGTCATGTTGATAATCATAACACTTTGACGAATTTGTATTCGCTTCTCTCGCTTCAAGTAATTTGTCACTGTCGTGTCCTCCAATTCATTATAAACATAAACTTAAACTTTTGTTCAACACCTCTGATGACTCCCTGTCTAAGTTCTGTCACGTTTTTAATTTCTTGTTTTCTTTTGTTTTCATTTGAATGCACAAATTCTCACAACACTCACATACTGAATCGATGAACAGCACGTCTATATTTCATTGTTTACGATCATCAAATTAGGTTCTCTCAGCAGTGTCATTGTTTTATTCAATAAGCTTCAGTATTCATAACACTTTTCGATACAGAACAACAATTAGACAAAAGAAACAAAAGAGTAGCCGGCTTTTTCAAAAATAACTTTGTACTTCAAAGCCTGCATAGGTTATGGCATATGAAAAAAAACTGTTAAGTGCTACACAAAATATATTGACTGTACATTATATACACTAGCAAGTATTTAAGTTTTAATGCAATGACATATATTAAATTATAAAGACTAAAGAAATTAAATAAGAACACATATAAAAAGATTTTATTCATTTTAATTATATTTTAATTGGTTTCTATATAAAGTCATGCATAGGATTGATTTTATCACCTGGTAAAATAAAACAATTGTATTAGAGAACAATAACACGAAGTAATTAACCCTCTTTTTTTTATTAAAACCAGAATGCAAATTAACCAAGACATATATTATGTAAAACTTTATTTCTTAGTGATATATAAGAAACATTGCAGGATTTTAACCGCACTAATAAACATGGGCAGTCGTGATGTAAATCTAACTCAGGTTTCATAGAAACATCGTTAATAAATAAGATAAAGTATACCTATAAATAATGTTGAGTATAAATCAAATACCTATTGATAAACTTACGCAATCTTGAGGGTATTGTGATTCGGTTAGAGACAGACAGACACCGAATCACCAGTATCAGATCATTCTAATGATTTTTAAATAGCTTTGGATTTCTAAAACCACATCAAGAAAAAAAAAGTCATCATGTCGGTCTAATAGTAGCACGGATATCCATGACAATCTCTCGACAAACATCCCTGTAATTCATTGCCCTCGGCAGGTGCTCTGCATCCGTGTAGAGCTGGTCAATGTAAGTCTTTACTAGGACGACTCGCACTGGCGTGTCCATGTGCTGATTTCCACTTAAGAATATCACTTATTAATTCGTCCTTGCTTCTCCAGCAGTATAACAAAATAATGGAATTCAATTTCAATCAGATCTGCCTTGGGCCGGGGTGGTGTGTGCGTGCTAAAGACAAATACATGTGTTAAATAAATCTGTTTTCTAAAGATTTGGGTACCATTCAAAGTGAACCAAGCGATAATTGGTATCACTTTCGCCCTCATATTCTACTGTTTTTTTTAAATCTCTAGCAAGATCCAGGTATTTGTCTATTTGTTTTTTTTCTGGTCTTCTGGATGGGATAAGATGGTCCGTATTTATCTCAAATTACCAGAGAACAGAATCTGGTTTATGCACATACCATTTTTAAATATAACAGGTTTGATCTAATAGATTTCAAGGTAGTGTAGCTATGGTAACGGAGCAGTTGCTGCTATTGTTGGTTGGTTGGTTGGTTGGTGGGTTGGTTTTACGACATGTCAACCCTTCGGTTATGTCATGAAGACGACGTTTTATTTTATTCATTCTTGACGGGTATTCAATTTTTTAAAAAACTCAATTGCTTAAATTTAATTTTAAAAACTCATTTTGTTCTAACTAATCCATAGATGAGACCTTAATAGGTACTACCAATCCGGATCAGAGTGGATCTGGGAGCACTGGATATAAAGGGGTACTCTTAATTTCCCAGAAATCCAGAATTGGAACTTCAGAAAAAAAAACTTCATACCCAGGACACAAAACACTCAGTCACCGCCTTCTAGCACATATATGATAAACAGTTTTAGGGCTTGCATTATGACAAAAGGGTTGGGGTAACCGTATAGGTTCTAGGGCCTCAGGTGACCAGTCGATTGATCGGAGGGATCTCTTTGACTGACCGTCTAGCCAAATTTAGGGTCAAAGCGGAGTGTTGCATGTCATTGACTGTCCGCCACCAGGATTCCATGCTTACTCGTCACGGGTCGCTACCCATGGGCAACAGGTGGGGTTTTACCGCTCTGGGGAGGTGCAGTCAGTGTACTATAAAACCCCGGGCGACAAGGCAGACTGCTATTTTAAACGGACCCGGTGTAACAGGCTTTAACCATGGAATGATTCTTAGGACTCAAATTACTGGGCATTCTTTCAGTTTAATTTTTTCAGTTGCAAGGTTAAATCAAAAATAAGTTGTTACGATTCTGGTCGCCATTTTAAGTGTTTAGGTCTCTTATTTCTAAATCCAATTGTAGAAAAGGGTGTAGTTTCAGTAGCAGAAAATATGTTCTATTCCTTGAAATCTTCGCTAGAACAAGAGTTTACTTGTAAGCAAGAATCCAGTCGTAGTCGTTAAAATCGGAGGTAGAACAAGAGCGTACTTATAGTAAAGAATTCAGTCGTAGTCCTTTGATATAAATTCCAGTTAGCAACTAATTTCAGACGAGTTGCACAAGTTCTTAAACGCTCAAATATTCATTTCTGTGCTAGCTTCTGATTGGCTCATTTAAAAGGAAATGCCTGCTGCTGCTATTTTGGAAAGACTATAAATAAAAGTGGTGATTTTCGTATAGCTTATCCCCCTGGTTGTCTAACAAATGTGAATTCCGAATAAGTAGCAGTTGCGCGAACAAATTGTGGACATCCAGGTAATGCAAGAACGGCCTTACTGCCACTAACAAGGGGCCTAACAGCCTAATAAAAGGGACAAATGCTTTAGAATCCACCACAATTCAAATCTGATGTCACTCTATCAATCTGTCTATACGCTCTACAACATTTGCTGAATTTCTAAAGGATTCTTAATTATCGACCAACAAAGATACCATTATTGACTTTATGGCATCAGTTAGCGCGCCTAAACTGAATCAGAACTTCGTCAAGAGATCCAAGCTGGTGCCGTGACGATTGATTAGATGGATTATATTTCCTTCTTTTTCTTTCAGATGGACAAGTTTGTGTAAGGAAAGCGCGCGAGGCTATGTATCAAGCCTACAAACATAATGTTGTGTCAGCTGATGAAGGATATGTAATGATTTGGGAATGTGTTCGGTTGAGTTTCCAATAGTCACTAATGAATCTGGAGTCTGTCTTGAAAAGTATCCAGTAGCATTTAAATATGATTGCGAATTCCGCAGTGGTGCCTGCCAGTTTCAGCTAGATAACAGACGCATATTAGTTGGGTGTGATACAAAAATATTTCCTGAAAAAAAAAGCATGTCTCGGACTGTTGTCCTCATCTTTACTGCGATTTTTGTGGCCATTTTTAGACTGCAAATGAGACCACTTTACAGTGGAGATCCCTTGTGTTCTTTAGTGCTAGGTAGAATCCTTGTGTTCTTTAGTGTTAGGTAGAATCCTTGGTTGTTCCTTAGAGAAGAATCTTCGGTTCTTACTCGTTGTTAGTCAGAATCCATTGGTTGTTCCTTAGTGAAAAAATCTTTGGTTGTTCCTCAGTTTTTGGCAGAATCCTTCGGTTTTTCCTTAGACGAGAATCCTTGGTTGTTCCTCTGTGTTAGGCAGAGTCCTTGGTTGCTGATCCGTTCGTCCGTGACGGATACGTGCAAATGAACGTCTTTCAATAACGCCGATTAAATAATTAACTAACCACGTATTCGAGCGTCTTGATTGGCTGGCTTTAATCCACGCTCCCACGCAGTCTATAATTTTAAGTGGTGGGCCAAAGCACACATTACATACCGAAATATTCCAACAATGCGCAAACACAACGTTTGGGCTACTGTATCCTCCAACTTTCCTCAGGTATTCCCTGTATATCCGAGCATAGTAATGAAGAAGCCTGGGAAATCACAAAGTTTGAGTGTTGAACAAACTTGCATCGAATAAATTTTAAAGATCAATTTTTCTTACATGTAAATGATGCTTAAGGATGGAACTCTGGTGGCTGAGCAGTCCATGACATCTACGTTTTCTGATGACCCCATCTAAATGGTTCCACCAAAATCTAAATAATATCTTAATGTATGCGGTTGTAAATTTTCTTCAACAAAATATAAATGACAGATTGGATTTTAACATAAATGATAAGCCATCCACATCTGCTGAAAAAGTCTAATTGTTGTTTATGACACCCAGCTAAAAGCACTCTACCTTATACATTGGCTTTCTGCTTTACGATAAAAACCCTTGCAAAATTCGTATCCATTACAGATTATACACACACTTTCTTCTTGGACGACCATACTTGGTACAAATGCAGTAGAGCGCGCAAGGGATAATATCATTAGAATCATATTTTACGTATAAATAGAATTAGTTTACGGGAAGGCCCGAAGTAGCCTAACACTAATCCTAACCCTAAAACAAACCCTAACGCTTACCCTTTCCTTAAACATAATCGTAGTGTCCCAAAGGTTTCGGGTATTTCCGTGAAATGTAATGACATGTAATGCTTTTTATACGTAATCTAATGAATTCGTATCATTACAGATGATACACACATTTTCTTTTAGGAAGACCATATTTATTGATTTTTAAAGGAAATATAAAATCTTATTGAAATTCTTTAATGTGTTATCATAAAAACATTGATAATATAAAAGTGATTATTTCGACACTTCAGCTTTGCTGGGGTTAATTTTAACACAATTCTATAAGATTCAGAAAATTTGTTGTTTTAACAGTTTTAGCTACTGCAAACGTTCCACTAGCATTGGCGCTTTTTCAAACGGTGCAATAGTTTTTTCTCCTTCTTTTCTTGGCACTTCGTTCAACAAAGATGCCGCATATTTGGAATTACCAATTAAGACGAATTGGAAGAGTCGATACAGAAGATGGAAAGTGAAAATTCTAAATACAAAATAAAGTTGCTTAGGCTAGAAGTGGGGCTGGAGAGGCCTTCTCCGACCAATCATATTGCTATTATGGCAGACCCCAACCATTTTTTCATATATCTGCTAGAATGTGGTGGTTGAGTGGATTATTGCCTTGGTACGATTTAAAGCGCATCTAATGGTAAAGTTCCAATTTTGGAGCTTTGAAGAATTTGGAGTACCTTTAAAAATATTATTCAATAAGGAATATGAATGCGTTAAAACAAAAAAACTGCGTTTATTTACCCACCAAAAATGGTTGAAATAATCAAAGGTTCATAATTTCATAAAGCCCTATCAATCCCATTCGTTAATCTACATTTTCTGTATTATTTGGAAATGAAAGAAAGTTTGATTCAAAACTAGTATGATGATTTTTCTATTGTAAGAAAAGCAAACCTTATCTTCATTAAATTCTTTTTTCAAAACAATTTTCATGATCTTCAACTGACCTTATGCCAATCAAAGAAAGTATTCTAAAGATTTAAACAGAAAAAAATGAAATACGCGAAACACATTTATTAAATACTGTATGGAATTTAGTCAAGGATGCAACATTCGCATATAGGGATCAAATCAAGAATGATATGGATATTAGTGTAAGATATTTATTGTACTATTTCTCTAAATGTTTGAGATGAGGCTTGATGATTAGTATTAATCTGCAGTAACATAGAATAATAATTAATACAGCTTAACACCTCTACCCTAGCTATGGTTAGCGGAATGAGAACAGGATACCCCCGTGGACTGAATAAAGGGTTGGGTTCAAAGTTCTGTGATGGTTCCCGATTACGAAAAGAAGGTTCCCGATTACGACAAGAAAGCTCCCAAGGCCGTAAAGAAGGTTCCCGAGTCGAAAAGAAATACCTGGAGAAGGCCGGGGGGAATATCGGCTGAAACGTTGTACAGATAACAATGAAGATGAGGACAATTGTCCGAATAACGCAGATAATACTAAAGATATTTATTGGATATCAAATGATTATTTTGTTAGATGAGGGTCAAGAAACTTGAGATAGCGCACTTGAAAAGATACGAAAAAATCTGCACATTATAGGGCGATGCTAAGTGAATTGAACGCCGGTGATTGAGAGAGATTGGTAGAGAGTACAACAACAAAAAAGTAACGTGGAAGCACGAAGCTCCGGCGAACTAAAAGGAAAATTGGCCGTATCACACGAAAAAAGACACGAAGCACTGATGACTGAAACAGAAAGTCCTGTTTTCCTATCTCTCACTTTTCTTTTTTTTCTTTTATTTGATTAACAACGTGGTGTAAACTAAAGCATTCCCCTGTTCCTTTCACTCTGTGTTGGTGATTTTACCACTAGGCAACTTTACCACGGCGAAAATAAAAGATTTTGTTAGACAAGAAACCAATCTGAATTGCTATTTCTCTGAATGTTTGAGGTGAGGCTTGAAGATTAGTATTATCTGCGTTATTCGGACTATTGTCCCCATCTTCATTGTTATTTGTACAACGTTTCGGCCGATATACCTCCGGCCTTCTTCAGGTATTTCTTGTCGGACTCGGGAACCTTCTCGGACTC
Organism: Doryteuthis pealeii; assembly: GCA_023376005.1. NCBI lineage: Eukaryota > Metazoa > Mollusca > Cephalopoda > Myopsida > Loliginidae > Doryteuthis > Doryteuthis pealeii. The sequence continues at coordinate 45,960,015 of CM042147.1, read as the reverse complement.
GGGAACCTTCTTTTCGAACTCGGGAACTTTCTTGTCGTATTCGGGAGCCATCAGGAAAAGAAGTTCCCGAGTCCGAGAAGGTTCCCGAGTCCGAAAGAAATACCTGAAGAAGGCCGGAGGGTATATCGGCCGAAACGTTGTACAAATAACAATGAAGGGGATAATAGTCCGAATAACGCAGATAATACTAATCTGAATTGCGTTCAATTCTTTCTAACACGGGGTTACCACAGGAAAGAAAAAACTACACAGCAGTCCCCTTTTGGAGGGAACAACAAATCCATTATAGAAGGAGATTATAAAGCAACACCAATTTACCTAATCTGTAAAATAATGAAAATAAATTTCGTCTCAGAAATCTTCCATTCTCTCTTCACAGAACAGAAATCATATAGAAAAATATTGGCAGGCAATGTTTAAGTTATATCGACAGTTAAGATATTTATACGTAATTTTCTTCTGGTAGCAGTTGGCAAGTTCGCGCCAAAATCAGAACAATCGATCGGAAAAGGGGGAAACTGTCGGTGGTTGGAGCCAGACTGACCATAATACCCCGGTTATCAAACAGCTTCTCAAACAACTAATTCTATTAAAGCGGAATGCCAAAGCGGTATATCATAACAAAACAACGCTTGATCAATGGTGACATGCGAGCGAAATCTTGCTGGGATTTGCTTTCAGAAGACGGTCAGCGCAGTGTAAACTTTTAGTGAGCCGTTTTGATTAGGACGAGAAAATGGCCAATATTTGCTAAAATTGGGATTTGATTGAAAATGGGGGCATCGGCGTTGCAACGTGATGGAGATCAAATGACTCAGCTGGCAGCTATTCATAAGAAGATAAACAATTATATTCCACTCCCCCCCCAATGTCCTTTGCTATCAGGAGTTGGCCTATTCGGTCCTGCCCCCCCCTCACCACCACCGTTGAAAGGGATGTGACAGGAGCAGTTGGATTGCATCACGTTCTATCTGTAAATATGTATATGGGGTTGATCCTTTATTTATCTAGTAAGTCACATTTGCCCCCTCTCCCTCACTCTATCTCTCTTTTCTCTGGAACTCACTCTGTCACTCTCCACCCTCTCTCTCTTCCTCTGTCTGTCTGTCTGTCTGTCTGTCCTCTCTCTCTTTCTGTCAATAAATCTGAAGGTAATTAACTATTTCTCAGATTAAATCAGTCAAAAAACTACTTTTCTCGCTAACTTAACTGATATCCCCTCCCTCTCCCCCCTCTCTCTCTCTCTCACTCACTCTCACTCTCTCTCTCTCTCTCTCTCTCTCTCTCTTCTCGGTCTCTCTCTGTCTTTGTCTTTGTCTCTCTGTCTATGTCTCTGTCTCTCTTTCTATCAATAAAACTGAAGGTAATTAAATATTTCTCAGATTAAATCACTCAAAATTACTTAACTGATATATCTCTCTCTCTCTCTCACTCTCTCCTCTCTCTCTCTCTCTCTCTGTCTTCTGTCTGTCTCTGTGCTGTCTCTCTTCTCTGTCTTTTCTTTCCTGTCAATAAATCTGAAGGTAATTAATTTTTCTCCGATTAAATCAGTCAAAATTACTTTTCTCGCTAACTTAACTGATACTCTCTCCTCTCTCTCTCTCTCTCTCTCTCTCTCTCTCTCTCTCTCTCTCTCTCTCTCTCTCTCTCTCTCTCTCACTTTGTCTCTGTCTCTGTATCTTTCTTTCTTACTTTCTGCAAAACGTGCTTCTGTCTGAAGATAATTATCCATTTTGTATCATTTTAATTTTTCGGGCTATTTTCACCAGCTTTATTGTTATATACACAAAGTCATCGCCGATGTGCATTCCGCCCCTCTTCGGGTCTTTCTTGTGTAACTCGGTAACGTTCTCGAACTAGTGAACCTTCTTTTAAAACTCGGGAGCCTTCGTGTTATAATTGGCAGCCTTCAGGGAACTTCGAATCGAAGCATTCATTGAATCCACCAGGGTAAACTGTTCGCATTCCGTTAAATAAGACTGTGTGTATAACAATGAAGAGGAGGAAAATATTCAGAAATATACAAATAATATAAATTATCAAGTCTCATCTCAAACATTTACGCAAATAGTAATTAAACATGTTTCAGATTGAATCAGTCAAATCAGCTTTACTGGCTAACTTAAATGATATTTTTCACTAATTTTATTTATGTCTGTTAATTTATTTTCTGAACATTTACATATTTAATTATCTTTCTCATTTTTAATGAATATCTCCCATTTCAAAATTTAGGTCTTTACATGTTTGCATATTAGTAATGTTAAAAACATTTGGCCTGAAGTAAAGAATTAAAGACATAATGCGCAAAGAGATTAATTTAAATGAACCTTTCGGTAAAACGAGCTTATTAACACTGGTTTACAAAGAAATTGAGGCAAGTACAAAAATAGCTGTTTTAACCTAATTTGGGGTGCTGAATTCAGATTTGAAATCTGTTTTTACTCATCACCTCTAGTTTTTTATATATGCATACTGTACATTTTGTACACATACTGTACATAAAGGCATATATGAATTAAGCGTTAATTTCTAATATTGTGTGACTTATGTCTTCTTTTTTAGTTATTATGCAGTAAACTGAGAGCATGGGAAGCATTTAAGTCAGTCTGTAGTGGCTTCCTTGGTAAAACACGCGTACCAAATTACCAAGCCTGTATTGAGAAGTTGCTAAAGACTTATGAGGATATGGGATGAATGTCACTCAAAATTATTTTCTCCATTCCCACCTCAACTTTTTCCCTCCAAACCTTGGAGCAGTGAGTGATGAGCACGGAGAAAGATTTCTCCAAGACATTACAAAGATGGAGAGCAACTACCAAGGCAAGTGGAACCCTGGCATGATGGGAGACTTCTGCTGGATGCTCTTGCGTGACATCCCGGAGGCAAAATACAACAGACCATCTAATAAAACACACTTCTAACTGTCTGCGGTACCATGAATTGTGTACATTGTGTCATCTAAGTATAATTATTCCGTCAATGTTCTTTATCTATCCTGTTTTATATGTAATAAGCTGTTGCAACTGTTGAAATAAGCACGTACATACTCTGTATATACTAAAATGAGTTACTTAAAAGACAGAAAACTAGAGGGGATAGATCAAAACTGTTTATAAATTTGAATTCAGCACACCCAAATTTGTAAAAAAAACACCTATTCACATTCTTGCCTCCGACAAAAAAAATATTTTTTATGTAAACCAGCTAGCAGATCTCCAGGTCGTCCACTAATGACGTACGCATTTTTTGTTTATAAAAACTGGACCATTTCTTTAGAATCAACAATCAATCGATTTTGTCTGTAACCGAAACTACATCACTGCTTACGTCACAATACCGTCAGTAATTGCGTAAATTATCAATGAGTATTTGATTTATTAACAATATCATTAATACATAAATAAATCTTTTTATTAACGATATCTCTATGAAATCTGAGTTAGATTTACCTCAAAACAGCCAGTGTTATTAAAGTATTTGCCTCTCACCCCACTTATGAGGGCGTGACACAAGGACATTTTTATGAAGGCCCACCCACAAGCCGAAACTCATGGGTGGTAGATACAAAAAATGCGTCGATTCGTCGGCATTCCCCTCGAGGAGGCGCCTCAGGCACTGGGCAATAAACCCAGCCATGCCCTTTAAATCGAGGGGGCAGGTGTTATCTAGTGTGTCTGTTAATGTAAATTAACAGCGTCGATCCCAGGGGCCCTAGGATCGACGCTGTTAATTTACATTAACAGACACATGACCCGAAAGGCACGTGCGTTTAACATTCTGCGATTTGCCATATATTACAAAGAAATAAAGGTTTACATAATATATGGTGTGGTTAATTTGTCTACTAGTTTTAACAAACCGCGTTTAATAAATAATCAGTTGGTGTTATTGATCACTAATATCATTGTTTTATTCTCTAACATATTAAAATCAATCCCATGAATGAATTCATATAAAAAAAACAATTAAAACAAAATTAAACTAAGTGTAATCTTCTTATATGTGTTCTATTTAATTTAGCTAGTCTTTCTAATCTAATATATTTCATTACATTAGAAATTAAATATTTACGCCCGTACGACGCATATTTTTGAGTGTGTTATATAATGTCTGTGTGTATGTGTGCTCTAAATACTGTTTTTTCAAACATTAGGTATGGCCAAAATTTCATTTTTTCTTGTTCTTTTTTTCTTTTTTTTACCTCCATTAATTAAAATTCAATAAAACTCTGAAAAATGAATGAACATGATTTTTGCTGTATTTGGAAGAAAGATTTAGAAATCACATTAAAATTGGTTTACAGTTTTTAAATAGGAGAATTTTATAAATTAAATCAGTATCTGTCAGAATGTCTGTCTGGTCTTTTTAACATTATTTATTTCATTGTTAGAATTAAGAAATTCATAGAAAAAAATGACAACTTTTTTATTCTTTTTATAAATGTTTATAGAAAATGGGAAGTGCTGTCGTCCTGAAATTTTCTCCATAGCTAGAAGGCATGAACCAAATAAAAACAAGTGTTAAATTTTTTTTTTTTTTCAAATTTTTTAGCCCAAATTTATATGATATATACCTAATTACAATATATATTCTAATAGTTTTCAGTGTGGTGCAATTTATCATATGATGGTTTTTCTGTACGTTCATATCAATAGAAGAGTAGAGACCGCTGTTAACGCTCAAAGAGCTTATACTATAACAGTTGTATGCTATTGATATTCCCCTTATTTTGGAACCTGTGCTTGTATTCATCTGTATCCAGCTATATTACTTGTACAAGCATGAAAATTACCCCTGCAGGTATGATTATTCAAGTTTTAACGTAATATACATCAATGAAATAAGTAATGGCCGGGTTAGCTCAGTCGGTAGAGCGTTCGGCTAGAAACCACAAGGTTCCTAGTTCGATACCGGTTCCCGCCAACTCAGCGTATGAGTAGCACAGGGATCTGTACAGTAAAGTAAGTAGCTGATGGTAGGTGTGGCGCTCCACCTCAGATGCTAAAACCGATCTGCTTGGTCTAGCGCTATTGAAAAGGGGGTAGACTCCCTCGCTGACTGGCTGATACCGACTTTAGGCCGACCCATCAATAAAATGGAGTGCTGATTTTTACATAGACACAAAAACCGCCTGTTTTCGATCATTGGTGCAGTACTCACTTCTTAATATTTAATTTTCTCTTCTTCTCAACATTTGGTTGATTAAAAGTGACTGATTTATTATATCGGCTTTAAGTTTCCCTTGTGTATGAAATATTTCAATAATTCCTACACATCTAGAATACGAAACATTTCATCTGATGTTGACTTTGTAGACAACAACAAGTAAATTTACTTACATTAACTATTCTGTTTACCAAATCAAGAAATATTCTGTTTACCAAGCACGATAGACCGAAATTATTTACATTCGTTCTAGTCTGGTCCCTTTCCTAATATAATCATTCTTATTTATTCTTTGAAGAAAAGGGAATAAACAAACCAGTATTAATTTCTTAACGATTATATAACCAGCCATTTTGAAAAGAAAATCACGATAAACATACTGATAGTTCTCCTGGGACTATTTCATTCACCCGTGATATTAATTTAAAAAGTAAAGTCGTCGGGTCGGCCTAAAGTCGGTATCAGCCAATCAGCGAGGAAATCTATCCACTTTTCACTAGCGCTAGACCAAGGAGATTGTTTTAGCATCGGAGGTGGAGCGTCACAACTACCATCAGCTCATCACTTTGATGCACAGATCTTTGTGCTACTCATTCGCTGAGTTAGCGAGGGCCGGTATCAAATCAAGAACCTTGTGATTCCTAGCCAAACACTTTACAGACTGAGCTAAACCGACCCCATAAAAGGTCTACACATTTCATTTACTGTATTTCAATCAAAGATGTGGTACTAATATCGAAAGTCTGAATATATATATATATATATATATATATATATATATATATATATATATATATATATATATATATATATTGTCTTTGAAGCATTGTAAAAAAGAACGAAAACAAGAAAAACAGAATAAAAATCAGAATTTTAAAATTCAATTGACGGATAGTTCAATTTCCACTTGAATTTAAGACAATTACCAACGATCTTAAATGTGTTCGTATAAGGTTCTTATACGTTTCTCATTGGCCAATTTTAGAGGAAGTGTCAACTGCTGGTGTTGGGAAAGTTCACAAATAGTAATGGTCACTTGACGAACATATTATACATATAGATAATCAAACATAATCAATAAAAAAACATGTAATTAATATAAGCAATATAACAAACCATGGATGTAGCATGTTCTTTTAGTTAAATTTCTGTAAAATCTCTTAATAACGATCTAAATTAGTTATTTCTCACTTTTATTTGTTAATTTTCACAAAAACCTTTTTCTGTCATCCTGTATACATCCATATTTCCTCAGTTGCTTACTGTTACATAATCTATGCGGTGGCATAAGATTATTGTCAATCCCCTGTAATTCCGAGGGGATGACCCTTTTCATACTTATGTAAGATAGTATAGAGATATGGTGGCGATCAGTGCAGTTGATGGCCCTGAAAGTGGTGACGGCATTTGACCCCACTCTCACCTTGCCTTCCGTGGATAAATCGTGGGAACCGGAAGGCATAGAAGAACCTGTTCCGGTTTAAGAATAGTAAGGAGCTTTAGTTTAGTTTTGCAGTGGACGTCAGACAGAGCAGTCGGCCATGATGCTCTGTCTAAACTGTAACTCTGCATACGCGCGCTATGTTATGTCTGGTTTGGGGATTTACCGAATAAAGTAACATTAAAAGAAAATCGAAGTCTTGTGTTTACTAAAAACTAACAATGACACAGGGCTTCTGATAAGGAGAAATCTCTAACAGAAACCAGACCCGAAGTCCCCAAGAAAGTCCAGATCTTAGAAGATTCCAGACCAAGCCAAAGACGATCAGAATAGCAGCCGGACAGAAGAATAGATGTCCAAGATATAGAAGCAAGTAAGAAGTAAAGAAGTAAGAAAGGGTATGCAACATTATATCGATTTGGTACTGTCAAAAGCTCAGTATGCAATACTTACGTCACTGTTTTCTTTTCACTTTTAAAGGAAAAGGAAGATAAAGGACATGATACACAGAAAAAATATAATAAGAAATAAATAAATAAAGAGAGTAGAAGAAAGAGCGAGAGGGATTGAGCGCGTAGAAGCGATGACGTTAATCTGTTCAATCGAACACAATGAAAATATGAAAAGGAAAAAAGAAAGTAAAATAAGAGTGAGATATAGTTAATTCACGATTATTATACATTTTACATATTGAAGTATTCGCAATAGCTCTTAAGTAAACATATCAAACATAGTAGTAATTAGATCAACATATTGCGGTATATCCACAGGTCCAACAAGTATTTTATATTACTAATAACGTATGAGGTAATTCTTACAAATATGCAAACATCTCGAAATATATCTGTTTGACTCTATTGGTTTGAAAGTGCTGTGTCAGCATTTCAATATATTGCCCGTTCCTCATGAGATTTCACTCAGTACATAAAATGTTTTTTTTAGATTCTTCATACAGGGGCATCAGTAATTGTTTCGTACACGAGAAAATTTTCAAAAGCAGGCACTTAGCGTACCTTATATGCCTCAATAAAGGAAAGAAAGAATATGAATAAAAAATAAATTGCCCGAATATATACCAGAGTTCATTAGATAAGGCAATATTACAGGGTCGCTGAAAAATAGGAATAGATATAAGGATTTGAAACCTTACATATGCGTATATCCATACAATGATGCCATAAAAATACAATGCAACACAAACACACACACACCCACACACACACACACATATATATTTATATATATATATATATTGATAGATATCTTTGTGTGTATGTGTGTGTGTGTGTTTGTGTGTGTGTGTGTGTGTGAGTGAGAGAGAGAGAGAGTGAGACGGGGGTATGTTCGTGTGTGTATGCTGGAGAGTGTGAGCATTTATACACATATATATACATATATATATGTATATATATATATATATATATATAATATATATATATATATATATATATATATATATATTACGATTTGTTTCATACCCTGTAGAAATTACACTATTACTTGCCTCCATATCAATTCTAAAGAAGAAATGCTAGCTAGAGGTGTAGTGCGCACACCCACGTATATATATATATATATAATATATATTATATATATATATATATATATATACGTAATAACCTTTGAGATATGTTAGGTAAATCTTAAGAGTGTTCTAGGAGTATACTCAGATTGTTAATGCTTGTAACATTGGTCAACTTTAATATATAGTTTTCAAGCCTAAAGACATAAAACCTTTTATTTGTCTGAATCTTTGCATCGGACACATACTGCAATATATATATATATATATATATATATATATATATATATATTTACCAACCCCTCCGCACGAGCAGGGTGCGATACAAGGTCAATTTCTTAAGCGGAGTTTAACAGGTTTGGATTCAGAGTTTTCCTTCTCCTAGACCGGTTGCCTAACCAAGGTTAAAGAGCCCAGTCTGTCCTACTATTTGCCCATAGCTGGAGGGAGAGTCGGATTCATACCTTTCCCAAGGGTATTAGCGCTAAGTGAAATGCAATTACCACGTCCAGGATTTGAACTCGGGGCGACGACTCCATTTCCCACGACTTTAACCATTACACCACGCGCTTGCTGCAACATATATAAGGGTTAAGAGTTAATGCAGTTCTAAGTGACAATCATCTGTAGGTTGCAGGTTCAATCCTGGCCAAGGGTGATAATAATAATATATAATACTTAACATTGCTTAATAAGTGTACCTGGTCATGGTTAACGGAATGAGAACTCTCTACTTCCGTCTATTGAATAAAGGGTTCGGTTTGGAGTTCACACTTATGGCATGAAGAATGGAAAGTCCTACTAGCAGGTTCCTGAGCTTGAAGAAAGGTACTCGAGTTCGAGAAGGTTCCCATGTTCGACAATGAACACCTGAAGAAGGCTTGAGAGTACATCGGCTGATACATAGTGTATATAACAAAAAATATGTGTATGATAGTGAAAAAAAATCAGATAATACAAAATACACATTTCAGAATAACAAGTTTTCTCGTAGATTTCAACAAAAGAATATTCGCCATTGTTCAAATGAATCATTCTTTGGAAAAATTAATCATTGAAGAAGAATCATTTCTCTTGAACTTCTTGTCTTATGTAATTAAAAGAATTGTAACATCAATGTTATATATATATATATATATATATATATATATATATATATATATATATATATTTATTATTTATTTTACAATGTTTTCACAGATCAATGTTCATTATTAACAGCGACCCAGGTTTCATGCTAAATAGCAATCATCAGGTTGTTGAGCAAGATCCTATGGTGTTTGTTGGAGTTCTTTACTTTGCTTTACTTTGCTCAACAACCTGATGATTGCTATTTAGCATGAAACCTGGGTCGCCGTTAATAATGAACATTGATCTGTGAAAACATTTTAAAATAAATAAATATTAGCTCTTACAAATTGTGTTTGAGCACTGTATTTTCTTTGTTTCATCGCAAAAAAAAAAATTGTTTTTACATATACCTATATATATATATATGTAGAATCATATTACCATGACCAGACAACACGGCAAACACCATTTGCGACATCCGGAGCACTGGACAGCTGTTTCGACCTCCTTTGGTCTCATCAGCAGTGCATGCCACAATCTCCGCCACTAGAGATTGAACCAGTGGACCACAGAGTGAAGAGCGGAGACTCTACACACTGAACCACCAGCCCATGCCACAAACGGAGAATGCCAAATCATCTAGTCAATGGTAATAGTAATCCAAAACTGCGCAGCCACTTAACCTGTATTATATATATATATATATATATATATATATATATAATATATATATATATATATATGCGTGGGTGTGCGCACTACACCTCTACCTAGCCTTTCTGTTAAGAACTAATATGGAGGCAAGTAATAGTGTAATTTCTAGAGGGTATGAAACAAATCGTAATATATAATATATATATATATATATATATATATATATATATATATATAAATGCTCACACTCTCCAGCACACACACACACACACGCGTATACCTCTCTCTCTCTCTCTCTCTCTCTCTCTCTCTCTCTCTCTCTCTCTCTCTTGTTGTCACTTGCTTCCGGAAAGACATTAAAAACAGTAGTTCGTCTTTGCTGTTCAGATGACAAATATACAATTGGAAGACTGGAGACCAGATTTAAGAAAGTCTAGAAAGGAAAAAGTCGTTGTGTCCCGATTACGCATTGGTTACACAAGACTAACGCACTCCTATATACTCAAACAAGAGCAACAACCACATGTGAAACATATCAAACACATTTGACTGTTAAACACTTATTCATGGAATGCAGGTTTTTTTGCTTACATCAGAAACTGTTATTTTAATGCAAACAATATGAAAGACCTTTTTGAAAATGTCAACATAGAAGACATTTTGTCCTTTTTGAGGGTAATAAATTTATAACATAGAATATTGACATGAACTTAATCAATACCATACAAAAGGAATCCCCAGTGGTGCTAACACATTGTTACAACCAATTACTAAAAGTATAAATATAAATACACAACATATATTACTTCCTAACTGTTTAGGCATGACATACCTCCAGATGGGTTGATATGCCATTAAAATCAATCAACCAGCCAATCAGCAAAGTATATGGAAATCTTCCAAACAGTGTCGGTGTGAGAATTAGAGGACCTGGAAAATTTCACATATTTATACTTATACAAATAATTGAATGAATACATCCAGCCCTCCAGCTCTCTGTTACTTTTCGTCTTTATGTATTTACCAACCCCTCCGCACGAGCAGGATGCTACACAAGGTCAATTTCTTAAGCGGAGTTTAACAGGTTTGAATTCAGAGTTTTCCTTCTCCTAGACCGGTTACCTAGCCATGGTTAAATAGCCCAGACTACCCTGCTATTTACCCATAGCTGGAGAGAGAATTGGATTCATACCTTTCCCAAGGGTATTAGTACCATGTGAAATGCAAACAGCTTCGGACAGGAATTGAACTCGGGTCGACGAGTCTATTTACTACGAATCTAACCATTAGACCACGCGCCTCCATTACTTTTGGTCTTTTTAGATAATTTCTGGATATTGAAATTTTAGTTATTCATCGAAGCCCAATCGTTATTTTATAATGATATGATCTTTCCCATAAACAATTGACTATCGAGTTCCCTGCTGAGTATTTCATTTCTTGAGATTTCTGAGGCCAATAAGGGTTAATTAATCTCTTCCATTATCTCTTCAAATAAGTTCTTTCTTATCTTATGTTTTATTATGATCAACTTGAAAGTTGGTCTAAGTTCATGAATGACTGTGTAATTGTTATAGAAATGAATGGTGAATAACTTCTGTCAAAAGATTGAAAAGTTTCTAATAAGCTCCTTATATATATATATATATATATATATATATATATATATATTAATATATTAATATTTTGAAGGCCAATACAATGCGTATGAAAAATAAAAACAAAAAGATGTTAGACAAAAATAACATCTTTTTTTTGTCTTTTTTGTTTTTCTTTTTCTTTTTCATACGCATTGTATTGGCCTTCAAAATATTAATATATCATAACATACTTAACAATGCTTCAAGGAAATTACCAATTGCTTTTATATATATATATATATATATATATATATATATATATATATATAATATCTATTTGTTGAATTTTTTAAATATAATTGTTTTCCATAGGCAACTACACAGGTTTCAGGCTATTTCACCATCATCAGGTTGCTAATAATTCTTCTGGTGTTTATGCAAAGACATTTCTTGTTGTTATGTTTTTGGACCGCAAATTACGTCGGTAAATAAAGCTCCTATAAATTTGTGGTTGAGCACTGTGATTTCTTTGTTTCATCCCAAAAATGTATTTTTAATATATATATATATATATATATATATATATATATATATATATATATATTATATATATAAAAGGGGTTGGTATCTTCTATTATTATACTAAAGCTGAGATTTTCAACTTTTGATCCCTAAACGCTTTTTTCTGGTGACCCTACTGACACGAAATGTATACTATATTATACCTTAGTTTTAGTATTACTAAATGTTTGAAAAAATCCACTTTAATTGGTTCTAATTAGTTGTAATTTGCAATTAAGTCAAAAACTGACCTATCCCTCTCTTTACATTATACATAACTCTCTTTTCCTCTCTATATGCGACTGCAATAAAATTCTAATGTCGATTTCAATTTAAAAGTAGGTCAATTCGTTGAAAAATACCTGTTTTTTTTTTTAAATACAATTCTGACCCCAACGTTTGAAATTTTTTAAATCAAAACTCAGGGAAATATCTGATTTTAATTAAATTTTCAATGTTGATTTAGCAATGAATTAATTTTATTTTAAAACGTTCTGATTTTTTTCAGGTCACTTAACTTTGACCTCCCTGTTTTTAGGTTGCAAAATATCGGTGTGTGTATATATGTGATTGATACTATTTTCTGCATAAATAAAAAGACTAAATACAGAAGGCGTGAGTAAAAGAAAAAAATTTTGGTACTCTTCGCGGAGACCCGTCCCGGCCCCACGCCTCAAAAAATTCTTGCTGGTGGCTGCTGAAAAAAAAAAACACCAGCTACGATTGATGTCCGTAGCCGAAGCGGTGTTACTTTAATAAAAAAATCGGTTTAGGGTTTGGGGTTGGGGTTTGTGTTTAGGGTTAGTTTAATGAGAAAATAAATAATTTGGGCTCTGTTTTTTTAACCCAGAAAAAAACAGAACCCAGAAATTTTGTAATAAAACTGTTAATTTTAACTAGGGTGGGGTTAGGGCTAGTGTTTAGGGTTGGGTTGGGTTTTCGGGAAAAACGCGCTAAGGTTGTTTTCATTTGGGTTTTTTTTTGCAAGTGACACCGCTTCGTCTACGGACTTTAATCGTAGCTTATGTTTTTTTTTCAGCAGACACCGGCTAGCGTTTGTTGAGGCAGGAGGTGGGACGGTTCTCCGCGAAGAGTACTTTTTTTTTAAAAGAATCTGCTCGAGTAGTAAATAAGTACCGAAAATCGAAAAACAAAATAAAAATAAAAAAAAAATAATTTTTTGAGTATTATTTGGGTAATCTTTGCGGAGTTCTGTCCTGGAATCCGGCCTCAAAAACTGCTAGCCAGTGAATGGTGAAAAAAACACCAGCTACGATTGAAGTCCGTAGCCGAAGCGGTGTAAAAAAAACTGGAGATAGGGTTTAGGGTTAGGGTTGGGGCTGGGGTTTAGGGTTAGTTTAATGGAAAATAAACAAATAATTTGGGTGACCCAGGAAAAACAGAACCACAAATTTTGTAATAAAACTTAATTTTAACTAGGGGGGTTTAGGGTTCGGGTTTGGGGTTCGGGTTTTCGGGAAAAACGCCCTAAGTTGTTGTTTTTTCCAAGTGATACCGCTTCGGCTAGAGGTGGTGGCTGGAAATGACGTTAAACTCTATCTGATGGTGAGGTTCCAGTTTTGGAGGTTTGGGGAATGTGGAGCACCCTTTCATCACCATTGCTCCCTGATCCACTCTGACCTGGAGTGGTATTTGTTAGGGTCCCATCTATGGGTTAAATAGAAAAACACGAGTTTATAAACAACGAATTTATTTCAAACTTTATCGGCATTAAATGACCCACTGAGGTTGATATGCCGTAAAATAAAACAATCCAAACCAAACCAAACCAAAAAACATTTTTTATTTCCCACCAATTTGAGCAGCGTCAACCCAAATAATTTTACGAACTTAAAATATTTTTTACTTTAAACCAATTACAAACAGTATTGATATTTAAGCTTTTTTTTTAATCTCCTTATTTGTTGAAAGACCCTCGTATAAATGTTATCAAGGAGTTCACAATGTAAATCTGATATATAATCTGATAAGAAAAATGTTATAATAAGGTTATCGGTATTCCTCACGGACACACATACTAAATTAGATCAATTGAAAACTATGAAACCTTCTAATTCGAATTATATTAATATTTAAATCAAATTAGGACCTAACAGAAAATCACCGACAAGTGACAAACAAATTGAGCGAACATCAGATTCAATTCAAAATACTTTAAAAATCATAAAAGATTTCAACACATTTCGTCAGAAATGAAACCGATTCATCATTATTATGTTATTTTACTTATTGTATTAATATTAAACTACCAGAACCCGTGAATAAACCATAAGTATGATAATGATTTAACGGCTAAAGTTTCTAGCCAGTATATCCCTACATTAAAGTTGTGAGATCTGCGAAAACAGTGACCAGAAATATATTATTTCAGGCCATTGACAAATTTAAATTTCCCCAATAAGTACATAGTATCAGGGATGACGCTATAACTGACTGGCTATAAAAAGATTATCAATCAATGGAAATTCAATCTTACTGACAAGCTATAAGTGACAATTATAGTAATCCGTATTTTTATGAGTACTGTTGTATCGGTGCACCACTTTGACTTTAACGAAGCGCCTAGAGAATAAGCTAGATTGGAGCTTCACAAGAATGCAGCGTGCAATCTGAAATAAATCGTGAAATAACACAACACAAGGAAACAGCTGTAGGGTCACTTGCCACCAATCACACAAACAATCCAAGTGAAAGAAGACAAACATGCTGGACACTGCTAGAGAAGCAGGGAAAATCTCGTAAGTGACGTTTCGGGAGGACCTCTCGCGTTTCGAAATAGAAAGGCGTTAGTACTATTAGATCCATCCCTCTACCATTATAATTTAATATGAAGAAAGAGTTGTTGAATTTTGATTCGTAATTTAATCAATTTAGTTGTCATGAGACCTGTTTTTAACTATGTCCTTATGTTATTGTATTATCAGTGGTCATATAAATATTTAAAAATGAGTGGTGTTTTTGTTTTGTGCAACGGAATTTAATAGTTGGATGCCAGATTCGAAATTTTTAATTAACTTGGTTATTTGTTAATTTATTTTACTTTACACAGAAGAATTTAAACATATTTCAAGTTGTAGCCG
>CM042147.1:45937416-45939916 GCA_023376005.1 Doryteuthis pealeii | reverse complement strand
ACATTTAACATTTTAGTTTTCGTCCGCAGACTGATTCTTTTTTTAAACATAAAACCAATTTCAATGAGGAATTGAAATGCTGAGAGATAATTATTAAGCTCCACTTGCAGGCCATTCTACAAAACGACGCTTTAATAGAAAAGCATTTAAATTGATACACTTTAATGCATACAATATCATTTTGGATCGTGAACAGAAGGATTCTGGATTTCTCTTATCAAAGAATTTATCCAGTTGGAAAAAAAGATGGAAGGAGGAATGAAGGAAAGAAAGAAAGAAAGAAAGAAGGAAGGAAGGAATGAATGAAAGAGATGTCGTATACTCTCTTTCTCTACTTCTATTATTCTTCTGCTCATCTTTGGTATCTTACGTTCTTCTTCTAGAGTTGGACTTCGTCTTGGGGACTTCGTGTCTGGTCTTTCTATTGGGGATTTCTCTTCATCAGAAGCCCTGTGTCATTTGTAATTTTTAGATAATAACACAAGACTTCGATTTGCTTTAGATCATAATTTATTCCGAAATACCCACCAGACTACCTGCGCAGATTGAGTCGGCCGTGCACTTAACACGACTTACCACCGTCGTGGTTTGGCCGATACTGATTAAACTTTCTTTCTAATCTAAACCGGAAGAGGGTCCTCTCCACTGATTCTCACGGTATCCACCGGAAGGATCAGGATGAGGTCAAGCCTTGTCATTCAATCCTTGAAGGCCACCGACTGCAACTAATAACAGCCATTTTGGTTTCTACACTACTGTAAATAAGTGTTAGGATACTAACAATTATGTAACAGAGAGAAAGAATGAAAGAGAGAAAGAGAGAAAGAATGGAAGAAAGTTTAGAAAGTTACTATGAGAAAGTTAATGATGAGAATAAACAGAAAGAAAGGAAGAAAGAAAAACGATGAGAGAAAGAAAGCGAAAGGGGAAATAAAATAAAGAAAAACAAGGATACAGAAAATAAAGAAGCAATAGTCGAAAAGGGAAAAAAGGGAAAGATAGAAGAAAGAAAGAATGAAAGAAGGACAGAAAGAATGAAAGAGAGAAAGAAGGAAAGACAGAAAGAAATAAAATGAATGAAAGAGAGAAAGAATAGAAGAGAAGAGAATGAAAGAGAGAAAGAAAGAGGTAGAAAGATGGAAAGAGAGAAAGAAAGAGAGAAAAAGAAAGAGAGAAAGAAGAGAGAAAGAAAGAGAGAAAGAATGGAAGACATTTTTGAAAGTTACTATCAGAAAGTTAATGATGAGAATAAACAGAAAGAAAGGAAGAAATTATAAAGGAACAAGCAAATGAAACGAGAAAGATAGAAATAAATGTTTGGTTTGATTTACGGTACATCAACTTCAGTGGGTCATATGATGCCGGCAAAAATAGAGATAGAATAATTATTCTTTGTAGAAAGATAGTTTGGTTGAAAGATCTTTTTATGTTAGTATTTTTAAAGAGTAAGTAATTAAAGTAAAAACCTCTAAATTAGAACACGAGGTTACTGTAGTCTGAGCGTCGTGTTTATACACAATAAAGATGAGGACAACAGTCCGAAATATTAAAATTATTCGTATCAAACCTCATCTCATAAATAAAGACTAATACAAAATTTCAAAGGTTCGAATCTTGAAGCAACAGACGCCTGATAAACCTTTCTTGAAACTGTAACATCGACTGAATAGGACTGGCCTTTAATAAACCATTTGGATCACGCAGAAATGTTTTAGAAGTTTCTGCAGATATGATGATGACTAAGTAATGATGATAGCGACGGAGTCTATCCCCTTTTCACTAGCTCTAAACAAGGAGGTTGTTTTGGCATCTGCGATGGAGCGTCATATCTACCATCATCTCCTCACTTTACCTCACAGAATCCCCGTGCTATTCATACGCTGAGTCGGCGAGGGCCGGTATCGAACACGAAACCTTGAGGTTCCTAGGCGGACTCTCTGGCGACTGAGCAAAACCGATCCTTGATGATGACTACTTTCACTTAATTAAGGAAGAATATCAAGTACCGACTCTAAATCTTTAAAGGGGACTCTCTCTAACAATACATCACATTAATAATGGGTTATAAATTCTGAAAAATCGTAATATCATGGGAGGCTTTACACCGACTCCATAATTCTAATACCATGTTTCCACGAAAATAAAAGAAGGCTTGTTTTAATTATAACTCCGAAATTTAAAAATGGGGTTTATTTTCGTGGGATGTCGAGTGTTTGAATCGTGTGATATGATTGTGAATAATGCTTATTTATTTCATCTGTCTGCTGCTCTCAACTAGGGCTTATTTCAAGGGAAGCGCCTATATTAAAACCATCCTGAAAATCACGCCGGGTTATATTTTGCAGGTAGGTCTTATTTTCGGGGACGCACGGTATGTGTTTCGCGGAATCAAGATAGAAATGTCAAAAACTCTTTCATCCATTTTATAATTGATTAATTACAAAGACAAAGGGATCCTTTCTTACCTAGATATGAACAAACTGTGTTCATTGAAATTTTT
>CM042147.1:45912416-45932416 GCA_023376005.1 Doryteuthis pealeii | reverse complement strand
TCATGCGCACAGTACCGAGATACATACACACACTCACATTCACACACATAGATGTATGCACACACATACATTTATATGTATACATATATGGTCATATACACAACTCCCAAGAACCTTCCCTTACATATATAAGAGCATTCAAAAAATAACAGATGGACGTATTACTACTAACACACACTTCTACCCGGATTTTAATAGCATGTCAAACCCTCAAAAATACTCCAATTTTTATAGTTCTTCCATAATGCTCCCTTTCAAAAAATCTTAAAAACAATTTCTTCAAATAAGAAATTTTCTCCTGACGATGACCTAAGATCGAAACTAGTTGAGAATAAATAACATATATAAAAATATATTCCTGTTTGTCTTATTACTTTTTGTTCATACTATATATATATATATATATATATATATATATATATATGAATGGGAGAAATGTGAGGAGGTTAATCCGACAATATGTGGAGAAAAGTAGACAAACACGGGATGTTATGGAAACTGGATGTTTATTGTCGACGTTGCAACGTTTCGGTCATTTAGACCATCATCAACTGGGCTTTGGTCCTGATGATGGTCTAAATGACCGAAACGTTGCATTGTCGACAATAAACATCCAGTTTCCATAACATTCCGTGTATGTCTACTTTTCTCCGCACACACACACACACACACACACACACACACACACATATATATATATATATATATATATATATATATATATATATATATATATATATATATATTGAATACATGAGGGAAAAACATTAAATTTGCTTCATCGTAATAATTAATTTCCACTGCATCAATGCACCATAATCTGACATGAACAAAAATATGTTTATTACTGAAGGAATAAAGGGGTTTAAATTTATAAAATCACTAACACCAGGCATATCGAGCTCCCACTACGTTTTCCCTTTATCACTACGGTTAAACTACACATGGAATGATCCTCATTATATATATATATATATATATACATATAATTTTTATTTATGTTTTTGAAGGCAATTACAATGCGTATATCGTATAAAATTCGATAATTACTGAAAATAATCATGACAAGCAAACTCGGCGAATAACGCGAGCGACGTGGAACACCGTACAGCTATTTCAACTTTATTAAGTCTCATCAGCGGTGTATACCTACGATCTCCCTCCGACAGAGATCGAAACCGAGAACCCAGCACGCAGAATCAAAGACTCTACCTCTGGATTATCGACCCATCGCACACGAAACACGTCAAATCCACCTGTCAATGATAAACACGCCACTGCTACACTTAGTACAGCGAGCATTGAGAGAATCACGAATTAGACCATTGCTCAGGCGTAAGAATAATAAAATTTGCTTTTGAAGCATTGTTTTAACAATACTTCAAAAGCAAATTATCAAATTCTATTATATATATATATATATATATATATATATATATATATATATATATATATATATGTGTGTGTGTGTGTGTGTGTGTGTGTCTGTCTCTCTGTCTGTCTGTGTGTGGAAAGAGGATTGGAATGAATCCGACAGAATGTGTTGGAGATGTGAGGAACAAAAAAACAAAATGAATTATCAGGTTATCATACAAGTGTTTTATAGAAGGGGTAGTGTGACGGGAGGAGATGTATAGGAGTATGATAACCTGATAATTCATTAAAATGACTGATGATGCCGAGCTCAAAGCTCTAACGAAATACATCCTACACACTTTGTCTGAGTTTTGTTCTTTTGTTCCTCAAATCTCCATATATATATATATATATATATATATATATATATATATATATATATATATATTGTGAATAAAAACGCCTTAAATATCATAGGTATCGTGGTTATGGACCATTCCCACTCGTGACTATCTAGGGCCCACGAGCTTCTTCAGACCACGTATATCTTTTATTTAGACAGGCACATGACCAAATGATTCTAGGCTGGTCCTATTCTCTACCAGTAGTTTGTGGTAGAGTTCAGGTTCCATATGAGAGCTCAATGTTTAATTATTGTATGCTCTGTTTACAATAATTAAACATTGAGCTCTCATACGGAACCTGAACTCTACCACAAACTACTGGTAGGGAATAGGACCAGCCTAGAATCACCTTGTACCAAGAAACTTGGTACCACACCAAAGTATATATATATATATATATATATATATATATATATTATATATGTGTGTGTGTGTGTGTGTGTGTGTGTGTGTGGACTCACGAAAATAGCTGAGTTGTCAGATAAACCTCCAGTCATTTAGATCTCGTCAAGAATCTTTTACAAAACTATTTAGTGTGTCTCCAGTTCTCGTTTCTTTGTAATTCTTATGAAATACACCTTTGGGAGGAGAGTAGTTTAAAACATAATCCTTGTATTGGTTGTTTTAGGCGTCCATATTACATGATTCATTTCCTCTGTTCGTGAATGTCCTTTATTATATTTTCGCAACTTCTTTCAGAAACCGGAACCATTCTTCTTCTTTTTTTCTATTCACAGTTAAAATTAAAATAGTTTCTTGTAAAATTACAATTACATGAATTCATACAACACGTACTTACTTGCCTCACTTGCATTAAAAAAAGAAAAAACAGAAAAGAAAAAGAAAAAAGAAAACTTACACTCACAACGTGTGAATGTCTGTAAGTTTGCTGTTAGTGTTTGCATTGGTTGGGACTGTTAGATGAAAGAATGTTCTTTTTCACTAATAAAACTAAAGTCCCCTTCGGTCACATCATGAAGTAATTAATCTGCATGTTTTGTGAACCGCCCCCGGCTTTGGGGGGATGGAAATTTTCATTCCTGGATATTTGCAATACTTTCGTTTACTTTTCTGTCTCGCGTCAGAAATCGATGACCTGATTGGATATCGACCAATACACTTGAACACATAAGTTGGCAAAACAAAATCATACGAATATAGAACATTTTTTATGGTCACTATTTTTTTTTTGCATATTGATTAGTTTCTCTGGCCAGATGGACACTAGTCTTAAAATGAGATGACAATAAATTACAAAAATATCATTAGATTCTATGCGTTGGTATGATTACCGTCATACTTCAAGCATAAAATTCAGTAAATCAGAAAAAAAAAAATTAAATACAGAGAAAATAATGCACGTATAGGAAAGGCATGGACCGCTATAAATAAATTATTGGTCATATGGAAATCGAATCTCACAGACAAGTTAAAGAGACAGTTCTTCCAGGCTGTTGTCGTATCAGTACTGCTGTATGGCTGCACCACCTGAACCCTAACGAAGCGACTAGAGAATAAACTAGATGGGAGCTACACAAGAATGCTGCGGGTGATCCTGAACAAGACGTGGAAACAACACCCCACGAGAAAACAGCTATTCGGTCACCTGCCACATATCACTCAAACCATCCGAGTAAGACAGACAAGACACGCGGACAATGCTGGAGAAGCAAGAACGAACTCATAAGCGACGTCCTACCGTAAAAGCCAGCACATAGACAAGCCAGTGTGGGCCGACCAGCAAAAACGTACGTTTATCAGCTCTGTGCGGATGTAGGATGCTGTACAGAGGACCTTCCGAGAAGGATGAGCGATAGGGACGGATGGAGAGAGATTCTCATGGATATCCGCGCTGAAAG
This sequence comes from Doryteuthis pealeii, assembly GCA_023376005.1. Classification (NCBI taxonomy): domain Eukaryota; kingdom Metazoa; phylum Mollusca; class Cephalopoda; order Myopsida; family Loliginidae; genus Doryteuthis; species Doryteuthis pealeii. The sequence continues at coordinate 45,928,797 of CM042147.1, read as the reverse complement.
CGCGACATGATGATGTTAATAATGACTATCAAGAATATGCACTCTCCAAGTGTAAGTATTTGAGTTTTAATGTAATGAAATATATCAAATTAGAAAGACGAACTGAATCAAATAAGATCGCATATAAAAAGATTACACTTATTTTAATTATAGTTCAATTGGTTTATATATATATATATATATATATATATATATATATATATATATATATATATATATATTATTAAGAAATTTGAAAAAACAAGTGTTCCAAAAATGAGATAAATTTATTTATCGACGCTTAAACTTTTCGGTTTCTTTAAACCTTCATCAGGATGTATTAAGGGGTGAAGAAATTGATTGATGTTTTATAGATGACAGGAGATAAAAAATCTTTATAAACATCCATTAATTTCTTCACGCCTTAATACATCCTGATGAAGGTTTAAAAACTGAAACGTTTAGCATCGATAAATAAATTTATCTCATTTTTGGAACACTTGTTTTTTCAAATTTCTTAATATTGTCGGATTTATTTCCATATTTAACCCATATATATATATATATATATATATATATATATATATATATATATATATATATATATATATATATATATATATATATAAATTATTTAATAAATTTAAATACACCTAGAGACCGCGTATTCTTGCTCCTCGTTATAAAAACTGCAGATAGTATAATTTCTTCTCTATCTAATAATTTTTACTGATTTATTGAATTTGATGTTTTAATTATGACGATGTTCATGCCAAAGCAGAGTATGTAATGATATTGAGGAAGGTGTTGGAGGTTTTATGTAACGGACAGAGCAATATAGGGAATAAATGAAGGAAAATTTAAAACAAGAAAGCAAATTAATATATATATATATATATATATATATATATGTGTGTGTGTGTGTGTGTGTGTGTGTGTTGAAAAAGGAAATAAATAAAGGAAAGAAAATGCTGAATGGATAAAAATGTTTAAGTAAGTGCCGACGCGTGTTTCGTCCGATAGTATGTGCTTGTACACAATGTATTCTATTATTATTGTTTTAGATACAAAATAAAATATAATAATAATAGAAAATATATAGAAAGTTGTTTTTTAAGTATACAGAAGAACAGAAGATATTTGATATTTGAAATTGAAATTAAAAAAACAGTTTTAACGAAAGTAATTTTTATTATTTGCTACATATTGAAATCTATATTGTGTATAGAAGCTGGTGTATAGGAGCATATATATATATATATATATATATATATATATATATATATATATATATATATATATATATATATATATATATATGCTATTATACATGCAAATGTATGCGAAAATGCGTACGTACTGTTCGAACGCTCCTTAGACTTTATTAGCGTAAACTGTTGAATATTTAACTGGAATCTAAGCTTGTACGTAGGTTAATAAATATTTAATAGGCAAAACATGTGTTGTTACGCCACTCATTCTGTTACATTTTCATAGATTTTTAAAATTAAATTATAGTTTTTATCTAACGTACTGAAACTGGAAATAAATGTCAACAAGTTTAGTTTTGTAGTCTAGCAGGGTTGATTAAAAGGAGTGACGTCATGTGGAGGGTAACTTGGTGTGTGAATTAGCATGGAAAGTCTTAGGTAGGTATTTTGAGTTATAGGGGCACGGAAAAGTTTTAGTGATGATTTGGCATGGACACATGGCGTGGTTTGATTGGACGTGAGAATGATACGAAGTGGAAAAAAAAGTTCAGAGTGTGAATTGAAGAAGATCAAGAGATGAACTTTCTTGCTCGCCAGTTGTAAGTTAAATAAAATACTCGATTAAAAAAAACAAACGTTATAAATAAAACTCCAAATTCAAGATAACCTCAGCGACACTCCATAACATAGATTGAACAGATTTTTTTTATTTTTCAGAAAGATTTTGCCTGCCTAAAGAATCCTTGCTTAGTGGTATGATGGTAATGTTAATAATTCTATACACATCCTCTTTGGTTGGGTCTGTCTGTGTCTGTTATTGAGTTGGATGGCATTTTCGCAGTTTGAGACTGGAACAACTTTTTGGCATATCTTATCCTGTGCTGTTGATAGTTTTTAATAACAACGCAATATGTTCTTGTGTTTTTTCGGAGCTTATTTATTTTATCCCATGTAAAAATGCTTTGGAGAATAGACACTCAACTTGCGTCTGACATAGACAGGTTACCTTTCTTTCGTCATCCTAAAAAATACTTGGAAATTGACACTATTACCTACACGTAACATATATTTTGAGGTTTTTCACCTCATTATATTACACTTGTTTAAAAAATGTCTTTGTTAAGAATGACTAAATCTTTATTTAATCCTGATCAGAATGCATTTTAGTTAAGGATAGATTTACTTTGTTCATATTCTAAACTAAATGATAGATATTAAAGGACGTTTATGTTTTATTAAAATGATTTGCTTCAGGGAAATTATTGGAATTATCTTTAATAATCTTGTTATGTTCATTAAAGTGAAGACGAAATTCAAAACGAGTTTTCCCCATGCAATTACATTTAAAACATGTTCGGCATATATATATATATATATATATATATATATATATATATATATATATATATAGTATAAACAAAAAGTGATAAGACAAACAGGAATATTTCTCATATGTTATTTATTCTCAACTATTTTCGACCTTAGGTCATCGCCAGGATGACAAAGAAAGAAAAAATAACAAATCGTCGTTCCGTAACAATTTATTTCGACCAGAAACCAAGACGTAGCTGGGAGGATATATATAAGAAATTCAATAGTTCAATAGTCAATAGTCAATATATAATATATATATATATATATATATATATATATATATATATATATATATATATATATAAGATCTGAAACACGTGTTGCATATGTAAGATAAAAATAATTTAAAAATTTTTTTTTCCAAAAACATAATATATTTTGCGGACCTTCCTTTATATATATATATATATATATATATATATATATATATATATATATATATATATATATACTTATTTTCCACAGATTTAGACATAATAAACTTACAATGTGTATGTCAAATAGAAGTCTGTATACACTGCAAGTTTGATGCAAACACAATATAAAACTAATTTCTTCAGTTTATATTTTATTTATTTACCTTTTTTCTTTTACTTTTTTTACCGTTTTTCCTGTTTTATTTGTTGACGAAGCGAACCCTAGCGGCGTTAAGTAAATACTTACCGACTATTGACCGAAATGAGTTAATTATCGTAGATGATGAATTAGTTATTCTCCTACTTTTTTTCTACAAGCCACTAATTCTTTACCGTCCCTTCTGTACAGCCAACAAGATACTCTCACCAAATAGCCCTAGGCCCTGTCGCCAACTGGTCAGGCCAGCTGTAATTAACTTCGTCTATAATGAAACTAAAATAAACAAAACAAGACAAGAAAATAATGAATGAATGAAGAATAGACGCAATTATATAAGAGAAATTACGAAAGAACAATGCCACATTGTTATGCCGTCTTTGCGATAAATCATTGTTTTATTTGCCCTTCAAAATGACTGGGTGGTGCGTTTGTTAATCAAATGTTTATACCGTAGCGTATTATTTCAATATATTTTATGCCTAAAGAACATTTATCTAACCTTTTTTGGCCTTGCATCTCTTATCAAGAATACCCTCCTTACACACAGACACACGCAGACATACACAGACACATATGTATATCTTTATATATTGTATACTGCTTTTTTGTGCTGGAAACTTATTACCATTGTTTTACAAAATATTGTATTAAATAAACACAGATACAGATACAGATACAGACAGACAGACAGACAGACAAACAAACAAACACACACACACACACACACACACACACACATATATATATATATATATGATCCAAAAACCCTATACTTTTTAAAAATCAGGCCAGTTTTTTTTGGTCACCCTATATATATATATATATATATATATATATATATATATATATTTACCAACTCCTCCGCACGAGCAGGATACGACACAAGGTCAATTTCTTAAGCGGAGTTTAACAGGTTTGAATTCAGAGTTTTCCTTCTCCTAGACTGGTTACCTAGCCATGGTTAAAGAACCCAGTCTGCCCTGCTATTTACCCATAGCTGGAGGGAGAGTAGGATTCATACCTTTCCCAAGGGTATTAGCGCTAAGTGAAATGCAATTACCACGTCCAGGATTTGAACTCGGGATGACGAGTCCATTTCCCATGACTTTAACCATTACACCACGCGAAACAGATATCTGTCAGCGTACTATGATCATTTGTTTTTCCTATCTCTTTCCAATCATATATATATATATATATATGATTGGAAAGAGATAGGAAAAACAAATGTTCATAGTACGCTGACAGATATCTGTTTCGACCTTTATAAAAACGGTCTTCTTCAAGAGCAACTATATTGATGAAAGAAAGAAGGGGGAATAGTCAACCGTTTCGCACGAGAGGCTCAAATAACGCTCACGTTCAATCATACTGACAGATTTATTTCCATTCATTATATATATATATATATATATATATATATATATATATATATATATACGGCGTAACCCCTCAAAAAACAGGCCTGATTTTTTTTTAAGTCTGTTTTTTGGATCACCTTATATACATATTTGAGTTGAAGTAGCGTGGAGATGGAGTAAACACCTGGTTACTGATAGTTTCTCGTCTTCTCAATCTTCAATCTGCCTATACCAGTGTGTGTGTGTGTGTATGTGTGTGCGCGCGCGGCGTTCACACGACTGTGTGTGTGTGTGTGTGCGTGCGCGCGTTCACACGAGTGTGAGTGTCTGCATGATGGCGTGTGCCTCGACCCGTGCTGATTTTTGCAAACAGGTGCTTTTAATACCTCGGGACATTTTCCCAAAAGACGCTGTACGATCCCAGCACTCTGCATACACACACACACACGCATATATATATATATATATATATATATATATTATATCACTGTTTTTGAACTGCCTACATTCCAACCACTGTTCTCGGGATGGTCGTGCGTTTAGATGAGAAGAGAACGGACAGATACATTGTGCTAAATTATAGTATTCCAAGCATACCTACACACAATTGCCTTCACTACACGGTCATCAGAAGATATGGTGAATTAAATTTATTCGTATTATACCATATCTCCCATTGATGACTACGTCTGGATATCTATTCCAGCCAACCGGTGTCTACCACCTTATAACTGTGTCGCTGAAATAATAAAGCCGCATTGGAATTGGAAATAATAATGGCTACATACTTTTTTGATTATTTAGAATTTAAATTAAATTAAAAAGATAGCAGGGATACGTCAAATTTCGACAATCTTTCGGTGGGATGCAGAGAGAGAGAGATAGTGGGGAGGGGGGGAGAGTGAGTGACGGAGGAGAGAGAGTTAGTGTGTGTGAGTGAGAGAGAATGTATGTGTGTGAGAGAGATAAAGCTAGTGTGTGGGAGTGAGAGAGAGGTGTGTCTGAGAGAGAGAGAGAGAGAGAGAGAGAGAGAGCGAGTGATGTGATTAAGTGTGCGAGAGAGGGAGAGAGAGGGTGTGTGTGTGGTGAGAGAGTTTGTGTGTCTGAGAGAGAGAGAGAGAGAGAGAAGAGAGAGAGAGAGAGAGAGCGTGTGTGTGTGTGTGTGATTAAGTGTGAGAGAGAGGGAGAGAGAGTGATAGAGAGAGAGAGAGAGAGAGAGAGAGAGAGCGAGAGAGAGAGAGAGAGAGAGAGAGAGAGAGAGTGAGAGAGAGAGAGAGAGTGAGTCTATAAACATCAACATTTATTACCAATGTAACATTTTTTACAGTTTTTCCATAAATTTTACAAATCCAATTTTTAAGAGTTTTTGATTTGTGAAGATACTAATTAAATACTGGAATTTTGAAGTTTGTAATTATAAAAAAAAAATCATATAATAAGAAATATTCAATATTGCAGACAATCAAAATTTTGGTGTGAACACAAACGTCATCGGGTCAAGTTATATCTTCACTGACGTTATATGTAAAGCCAAACAAAAATAAACTCAGTATAAATAAAGAGTACCTTTCAAAACCTTCTTGGAAGATGTTAATTTTGATTTAGAATATTAACTAGAAGACAATATAGCTAAAATATTTTTAGAATTGTTGGTTGGTTTTGAAGCCTATAATAATGCAAGTGTAAAGAAAAATGAGGCAACCATGATGATGCTTAATTTTTACTATTCTTAATATTTCTTTATAAATAAAATAAAATTAAATTAAAAAAAATAAATAAAAAAATCATACAAACATACCAGCCACACATTCAATTCAAAATAGAAAGACAGATACACAGAAAGACAGTTAAATTCAAATTCAAATTGAATATATAGACAGATACACTGAAAGATAGATACTACTGAATCAAAATAGACAAATAGATGGACAGAAAGTTTATAAAAAATAAAAAATAAAAACTCACAAATATAAAACTAATGCCAAATCCAGTTTCCAAACACACATATATATAAAAGACAATTAAAACAGACATACACACATACACATACTCATTCATCTTGACCCACCCCCATCATCAAACATTCTTGACCCACACCTGCATCACCATATAAATACTCCCCATCTAGAGAGAGAAGAAAATCCACTACCCACACCCAACCACCCCTGCCCCTACTGACGCCCTACTGTTTTCACCATTTTGAAAATGCCCTTCATTGAAGCAAGAACTATATTTGAGTCCTGAAGAAGGTCTAAATGACCGAAACGTTGCTTCGTCGACAATAAACATCCAGTTTCCATAACATCCGGTGTTTGTCTACTTTTCTCCACACATTGTCAAATTAACCTCCTCATATTTCTCCCATTTCGAGATAAAGATATCTTCGTCAGAAGATTACTGAAAGTCTGGAGCTGTTAACTTGTTGCTAGGATTTGTCCATTCTGTTGTATAACTGGTGATATCTTCTAAATTCTCTGCGTGTGTGTATGTGTAAATCTGTGTGCGTGTGTTTATGTGTGTTTATGTGTGTGTGTTTCTGTCCAAAAATGTCTTAGTATCATTCCAGGTTTAGCTTACCCCACTTTTTAAAATAATTATTTAAGTTTTTTTAGAATTATTTAATTGGTGAACGATAAAGAGTTTACTGAATGTTTTGTACGAGCGGAAGTAGGAATTTTACGTTTGGATCGAAACAAAGAAAAGACGACAAAAAATAACAAAGGACTTTTTCCAGGTAAAGCGAACAAAGAAGGATGGGTAACAATAAGTTCTGAAATAGATTTGTCCGCTGATAAGCAAAAGAAAAGAAAACACGTAGGCGTTTGGCATATATGAAAGGAAGTCAGCCAGAGGTCAGTCAGACAGAACCCTCGGGACAGAGAACAAGTATCAACCACTCATGGTTACAGCCGACGGCTGTGAGCCGTCACGTAGCCCCTTCCACCTCACCATCGCCAGTCATCCCAACAGTAGTAGTAGTCATCGTCAACCCTTGGGCATTCCTATTGTCAAGCTCGCCACCCACCAGCCGAGAAAGAGAAATAAATACAAAGTTCCTACCATACCCATGTGTTGTGATTTCATTAAGCGGCTACTATATATATCGTCTAGTGGTTAGTGACGATACTCGCAATGTATACAGATACACGAAGTAGGGCTGTGAATTTGAAGCCGCTATATAACGTATAGAATTTGATACCATTACGTAACATTGAATAAAGACACGTTTTTCTCGAGTTAATATGATAATCTAATTATTGCAGCGTTTGATATGTTTACTTAAGAGCTATTGCTATTTAAAATCTGATAAGATATGGGAATGTATGAGCATGAAAAAATCAAACCCCTTAAAAGCGGCGGTTGATTTGGATATTAAATATTAATGTAATATTAATTTGGATAATTTGGATTCGGACTATTATCCTCATTTTTATTGTTATCTACACTACGTTTCGGTCGATGTACTCTTCGGTCTTCTTCATGTATTTGTTGTCGGACTCAGGAACATTCACGAACTCGGGAACCCCCTCTCGAACTCGAGAATTTTCTCTTCAAACTCGCGAACCTTCTTGTCAGATTCGGGAACATTCATGTCGTAATCACGAGCCTTCACGGAGCTTCTAACCTTGACCAGGATTGAACCTGCAGCCTAGAGTTAACTGTTTCTTAGAATTGTATTAACTCAACGCCTATATCTGTTGACTTTTCTTGATATGAGGTGTGTGCTAGATGCCTACTCTTATTTACAGACTCGGCGATAATCATGTGACCATATTCTTGGCCAATCACTGGCAGTACTCTGCTGCTGATATTGTTATTTATACCGGCAGTTCTGGTCATACCTACGCATATTGCTTCGAACCTTCGTGGACGACGGACATAGGATATATCACTGGATCTTTGACACTACGTAGGATTCCATAACCAGACTTATTCACTTACAAAGGATTCTAATAGCTCAAGACTTACTTACTTAAAGTCCTTTTTAACTGGCCGAGGATGGCGGTCAGAAACTTAACAATATCCACTACAACATGTGACCAATTGGATAAAAAATACCTGAAGAAGGCCGAAACGTTGTGTAGATAACAATAAAGACAACATTCCGAATAATCAAAGTAATACAAATTATTAAGCCTAATCTAAAAAAAGAAATCAGAAAAATAATATTAATTTTCTTTACATTATTTTATCGTAGACATTTTAAAAAGATTTTAATTGCTAGTTTACACAAAATTTAGTATTTAATATTATTGGGTGTGTGGTAAAAGATGCTTGGTATCATATAAGACTTAACAGATGAAACTTAGATAAGATATTTCTAAGCTTTTCATGACTTCATTGAGGAGAGGAAATCACAAAAGTTAATACGGAGTCTGTCTCACTGAATTTGAGTTTCTATTGGCTGATTTCCCATTATCAAATCTTGTTGGAGAATTCTACGTCTGAATCGATTTTATCTTTCAGTTCTCTGCTTGCAAGTTAAGCAGTGACACTGGAAACTAATCTTCATAAAAAGGACAGAATTTCTGATGACAGATGTTAACACTTTGGGATTCGGAAAAAAGAAGAACATTCGGAAAAAAGTGACGCCATAAGACCAATCCGTATAGCAGATATGACAGGCATTTCTCTGTGGGGGTTAGAACAACAAAAATAATTTTGAAAAAATAAACTAATAGAAAGGTGAAGAGTTATGTTCAATAAAATTGGTTGATGTCAATGACAAAAATAAGATATATATAAAAGTTAGAAGACGGTAGAACAGAAACGTAGTATGATATAAATAAAACATAAGAATAAAATAAGATACTATCAAAGTCTCAGATCATTCCAAAGTATATATATATATATATATATATATATATATATATATATAATATATATATATATATATATATAAGTGTATTTTGGCAGCATTTTTTCTTTTATACAAGTTTGTTGAACAGTACAGACAATTCCTGTCGGACAAGTCTTTGGTGATCCGTTCAATTTTGTTGTCGGGGTGTAACTGGTATAATAGTCCACCAAAGGTTTCAAAACAAGCGCTTTCGGCAATACAATTTGCCATCCTCGGGTAGGAAACGATGGTATGATTTCGTGTCTCGTTTTTAACGGGAACGAGTAGTAGCAAGGAATTAGAAGTGGGAGGTAATAACCATTGGTAGTAAGAGGTTGTAGGAATGGTAGTGGTTCGAGCGAGCGTTGCAGTAGTGATTTTTTGTGGGAGGGGGCACAAGTTGTGAGAAGGGGAGGGGTATAGTGGGAGGAGGATAGGCGGAAAATTATAAGCATTTGAGAACATGTTGACTTATTTCAAAGTTTATTTTGTAAATTGATAAAATAAATCGATTTCTTTTTGAAATCCGCTTTGTATTTTCTTGATATAAGGTAAAATATAGGAATGGCACATTTCTTATACAAATAGAATTTAGAAATGGACGAACTAGTTTTAAAATAATGAGATGTGGACATGTGGAAAACACCAAAATGTTAGTTATACGTTATGTAATAGTAGAAATTAACTGGAATTTGGGATGACGTTTGAAAGGCTGATCTGATTGGTTCAAAAGTGCCAACAGGATGATGAGTGTATGGTAGATAGTGAGGAGCGGGTACATCGGCCGAAATGTTATGTGTATAACAATAAAGATGAGGATAACAGTCCAAAAATCCAAATAGAACAAATCAAAATATTTTTAAAATGAAGATGATTATTAAATGCAAATTAAAAGTTTTCCTTCATCCGAAAGGATCAGCATATATATATATATATATATATATATATATATATATATATATATATATAACAACCACTCCACACGAACAGGATGCGACACAAGGTCAGTTTCTTAAGCGGAATTAACAGATTTAAATTCAGTTTTCTTTCTCTCGACACATTGACTAACCAAGTTTAAAGAACCAGGCAGCCCTACTATTTCCCATAGCTGGAGGGATATTAGGTAGATGCATACCTTTCCTAAGAGTATTAGCACAAATGAAATGCAAGTCTCGTCCAGGATTTGAACTCGGATCGACGAGTCCAATTCCTAAGAATCTAAACGTTACACTACGCGTCTCCTCTATTCAATATCCATATAGACTGATTTTATATCAAGAACCTAAGGGATACATTGATTAAAACCGTCATTTGAAAATATAATTTCCATGATTAGTATTATCTGCATTATTCGGATTTCCAATTGGACACATGGCCTAGTGGATAAAGGAGTTAGGTTAAGACAGTTATCTCTGGATTGCAGGTTCAGTCCTGATCAAGAGCAGCAGTAACATAGAATAATAATTAACACAGCTTAATGCCTCTACCCCAGCTATGGTTAGACGAATGAGAACAGGATACCCCCGTGGACTGAATAAAGGGTTGGGTTCAAAGTTCCTTGATGGCTCCCGATTATAAAAAGAAGGTTCCCGATTACAAGAAAGCTCCCGAGTCCGAAAAGAAGGATCCCGAGTCCGAGAAGGTTCCCGAGTCCGACAAGAAATACCCGAAGAAGGCCAGAGGGCATATCGGCCGAAACGTTGTACAGATAACAATGAAGATGAGGACAATAGTACGAATAATCTAATAATACTAATCATCAAGCCTCATCTCAAACATTCAGAGAAATAATTTCCATGGTTCAAATTGATATCATTGTAGTTGATTTAGGGAAATAGTAAAAATGGTGAATCGAACGGCATTTCCGCCTGACCAAAATATCTTCTATAAGTTCTGACAGAGATTCGACCAGACCAAAATGACATTGCATGTTTGTTGGCCTCTTTGAATGTTTCACATTAAAAGCGAACCAAGATAAAAACGACACGTTTATATTCCACTGGCTGACCACTCAAAACAAATGTAGCGACTACTTGTACATGAGTCTACATTGATATTTAAATTACGCACATTTGTGTGTGTCTTGGAGTCCTGTAAGATAGCTCTAATATATATTATAATATATATATATATATATATATATATATATATATATATATTTATATATTATATTATATTATATTTATTAGTAGGATAATATAACTATATTGGAGATTGGATTACTGTTACGGAACGTTAAATCGGCATATATATATATATATATATATAATATAATATGTTATATATGTTGAATATGGAAATAATATAGTGTATTTGTATATGTATATATATATGTGTATTGTGTATATATATGTGTGTGTGTGGTGTGTGTGTGTGTGTGTGTGTGAGAGAGATAGAGAGATATAAAGGAGTCAACGGCAATTAGCTAAGATATTCTTTAGCTTATCTACGTATCTACGATTATGGTTAATTATTTGGATCGCTATATGTTATTCCAGTGACAAAAGTTTATTTCAATTTTGGTCATATTTTTTTAGCAGCCTTCTCTGATTCTATACAGAACTCCAAAGATAATGATGAAAATGCGTGGGCTACGGTAAAAAAAATCATACCTATATTTAACTAATAGCCCTGCTATGGTCAGGATGTTACACAAGGTCAATTTTTAATCAAAGATAAGCTGGGTTGAATTCAGGACTTTTCTTTTCAAGGACTCGTTGCCTAACCAAGGATGAATAATTCAGTCTGTCTGACTATGTACCCATACATGTGGGGTGGGGCGGGGCAACAAAAGAATTCGTGCCTTTGACAAGGACATTAGTGCGAAATAAAACGCCAACAACCTTGTTTAAGATTTGAAATCGGGTCGCTGTTTCTATTTCCTTCGGTGTTAAGCACTCTTCCTAATATGCTGTTTTCAAATATAACTGGCAACAATTGTTCCATCTTCCAAAATGACAAAACTTTCGTTGTCACATTGATTTAACATTTTTAAATTCGTATCATTTGTATTTTTTGAACGATTGTCCTCTTATTCATGGTTATATGCACAACATTCTGGTTGATATGTCCTCTGGCCTCTTCAGGTGTTTCTTGAGGAACACAGAACCTTCTTGTTGAACACTGGGGCCTTCTTGTCGAACTCGGGAGCCTTCATGTAATAATCTGGAACTTAGAACTGTGTCAACTCAAACCTTACATCCCTTGCGCTCTGTAGCTAGTTAATACAAATTATAAAGCCTTATCTAAAATTATTTAGACAAATATTATTTTAAAGATATATATAACTTATGATTTTACTGATTACATTTACTTATCATAAACATGGTTATTTCTTAGTTGAGTAACATGATATTACAGGGGGACCCAGATAAAACAGAACCCACATTATTTATTTATTTTCCCATTAAACTAACCGTAAACCCCGACCCTAAACCTAACCCTGACCTTAAACCCTAACCCAAACCCTAAACCCTAAACCCTAACCCTAAACCCCCTAGTTGATATTACAGGGTGATCCAGAAAAAACAGAACCCACAAATTTTGTAATAAAACTGTTAATTTTGATTTTGATTTTTTTTTTAAGTTTAAGTCCAAGTTTCTTGAAATTGGTTAGGGTTAGGGTTAGAGTTTGGGTAGGGGTTGGCGTCTAGGGTTAGTTTAATGGGAAAATAAATAATTTGGGTTCTGTTTTTCTGGGTCACCCTGTAAAATCATGTTACTCAACTAGGAAATAACAATAAACATAATATGGTGATGATATTTTACAATGTAATGTCCTCAATCATTCTGTCACCGTTATTTTACTATGTTTCATGTTTCGTTATTTTTATAAAATTACATTTGATATTGTCTATCTAAATATCTAGCAAGAATATGCACCCGCCTTGCGTGAGTATTTAAGTTTTAATGTAATTAAATATATCAAAATAGAAAGACTGACGAAATTAAATAAGATCGCTTAAAAAATTACACTTATTTTAATCATATTTTACTTGATTTTTATATAAAATCATTCATAAAATTGATTTTAATACGTTGCAGAATAAAACAATAATGTTAGAGATCAATAACACCAAGTAATTATTTATTAAACCCGGTTTGGTTAAAACCACTATGCAAATTAACGACACCATATATTATGTATATCTTTATTTCTTAGTGCTTATAAGACGCATTGCTGGATTGTAAAAGCACTAATTACATACGTTGCTTTGGGGGGAAATCTAACTCCGATTTTCATAGAGACATCGTTAATAGATAAGATTTATTCTATGTATTAATTAATGATTTTGACTATAAATTAAATACACATTGAGAAACTAAGACAATTCGTTGGGGGTATTGTGACGTAATCAGCGACGTAATTTCAGTTACAGACAGACACAATCCCCATTATAATCACTAGTACAATATAAAAAACGGCCTCCGAGCGATGTAAAAATAGATTTTTGAAACATATTACCTGAGGGGTGGGAGTAAAAAATTCAATGTCAGCGAGTTTGTACCCTAAGTAAGTAAAATCATCAAATTCATTAGAGGATTAAAAAATAAAACAATTTGAAATGTAAACTTTAAATATGTATTAAAATAAAACAAACTATATATAGATATATAATACCAGTTACGTATTTATTAAAACTTGTTTTAAAAAACAATGAGGACTGTCTAATGTTGCATGTTCAAATTTTGAGTGTATTTATTCTATGCTATGACGATTTTGGGTAATGTGACGTAAGCAGTGGGGTAATTTTTGTTACAGACAAAAACCGGAAGTGAATCTCCATTATTAATAGATATTATCTATATTTGAATCAAAGCTGATTCTTTGCCTGAAAGATGAACAAAATTTGTCTTTTAGATATACGAGTAATAGATACATAATAAATATAGGGCGACGCTTTGGCATTGATAACAAACAAAACTGCATGTTTCTAAACATTTGTGTTTGTGTCTGTCTGGAAAAATAAAGAAAGAAATGCATTGTTGTGCCACTGCATTGCACGATTGACGTACATGCTCATCGTCATCGGCATATCTACAAGAATTGGCGCTGTTATATTTGGCAAACTGACAGTTTTCTCTCGTCTCAAAATGAAAAAGAAAATGTTAGGAATATAAAAATGCATAAAGTGGTTTTTATTGACAAAGATTTGCTTCAAATGTTAGTTTAAAACGAGGCCATATTTTCCTCATTTTCATTCTTTTATTTTTTTTTCATACGGCTAAATGCCTCAAACTATAAGTGGTTGATGCGAAAAGTTTTTTTAATTAAATTCATATCCCACAGCCAATTCCAGGCCGACATTTCTTTTTGCCAACCTGAATTCAATAGATACACATTATAGAAAACATGGTGATAGACTTACTCTCTCCCCCTCTCTGTCCCCCTCTTTCCATCCTATACCCCTCTCTCTCTCTTACTCCATATATAAATGCACACATACCTATATATATATATGTATATATATATAATATTTATCTATCACCAATTATATGTTTATATATCCAAATATAAGAGTAGTATGTTGTTTATATTAACACACGCACACATCAAGAAAATATAAATGAGGGTGAGTCATATATAATATATATATATATATATATATATATATAAAGGATCAACAAAAAGTGATAAGAAAAACAGCTATTCACACTCAAACAAAAACACACACACACACATATATGTATATATACAGGGCCGGGTTAGCTCAGTTCGGTAGAGCGTTCGGCTAGAAACCACAAGGTTCCTAGTTCGATACCGGTCCTCGCCGACTCAGCGTATGAGTAGCACAGGGATCTGTGCGGTAAAGTAAAGAGCTGAGGGTAGGTGTGGTGCTCCACCTCAGACGCTAAGATAATCTCCTTGGTCTAGCGCTAGTGAAAAGGGGATAGACTCCCTCGCTGATTGGCTGATACCGACATTAGGCCGCCCCGACGACTTTACTATTATATATATATATATATATATATATATATATATATATATATATATGTATGTGTGTGCGTGTGTGTGTGTGTATTTACATATACATATATATTATGTAGATGATATACGTGGAATATTTATAAATAAACAGTGCTCAATATCATTGTAAGAGCTGTTATATCTAAGTTAAGATAGCGTCAACAGACATCCCTAAGTGAAAAACTGTCAGTAACCATGCACCCTTGACTCCATGCCCACGCTACCTTAACTTGAACCCACAAACCCCAAATCCATCACATACAACCTATATGTATACATTTATATAACATGTATACATTTATATATATATATATGTGTTTATGTGTGTGTATGTGTGTATATATATATATATATATATATATATATATATATATATATATATATATGGGGGGGGTGAGTTTGTATTTTGCTGTTTTTGTATGATCATCTGTAGATCTATGTTTGGATAGCGTAGACACAGAGCCCCCGGCGTTTATTTAATGCCAAGTTTTTTTCTCTGATGATTACACAGGCGAGAAACTGGCACTCACCAAGTGCTGTTGATTCCAAAAATCATTCACACGGACATTGAAATGGGCACGCCAGGGGCAAAAATACAGAAATTCACCGTAAACACGTTGCTATGTATGTCGATCACGTAATGGCTAAAGATTCGATATTAGTCTGGTGCAGTGTTAAAGATGTACGCATATGTTCGATTGCCTCATCAATAACAGAAAAAAAACATCGAGAGTTTTGATGCTTTCATCCACAATGATAAATAGCGAAAATGTCCAATATGATTGATTGTAGAAATGTTTTTAGTGAATTAAAAAGATAAAGAGACAAAGTAACGTATGGGATGCAATACCTTTTATAACAACACAACAGCAGCCCTGATAGTGAGCGTTTGCGTTCGTGGCTTCACAACGAAAATGATCCGCATCATAAAATAGTGCGCGGACATCGAGGTCTAACAAAGTCTGTACGTGTTGAGGACAAAGAAACAAATAGAAATTCCCGTAAACATGTTGCTTTGTATGTCGGTCACATAATGTGCAGATACTGGCTATTAGTCTGGTACAGTGCATTC
>CM042147.1:45892416-45902416 GCA_023376005.1 Doryteuthis pealeii | reverse complement strand
ACAGTAGGTTGATGGGTCAATTGGTGTAGTAGGTTTTTGTCCGAGTGTAGGCATATATTAATTTGTATAAATATTTTAGATGTATAGCTAAATTATGATTATATTAGCAGGGAAATGTGAGAGATTGTAGTATTTGTTATGCTATGTTATTTATTTGTTATATTATATATTAACGTAAGTTTGTTGAAATAGTTGTTAATTGTCATTTGTTATCCATTTTCATGGTGAGTAATATTGTTCTCACTGATTATTGATTGAGCTATTGATCTGTCAAGGTTGTAGAAACCTTTTCTAGTGTTGATAGTTTTTATATGAGAGATTAGAGCAGCTTCGCATAGTCGTCTTAGATTCTTTCTGTGTAAGAGTTTAATGAGCTTTGCCTGGGAGAAATTGAGAGAGTGGTTATGTTCTATCATATGCGTGACTACAATTTTTACCTTTATTTTAATTATGGTTTATTTCAGATAATTATTCTATTACTCGTTCAGCTCTTTTTTCCTGTCTAATGTCAATGTTAATCTCGTTGTTGAATTTAAACTTATTTCTAATATATCCGTTATTATATAGTACTTAATTGTAGTGCTATAGAAAATCTGCTTGTTTGATGAATTTTTACTTAGACTGTATTCTACGGAGTAGGGATTTTATTATTATTGATGAAGGGTAGTTAGACATGGGGTTTAAATATACGGGGATTGTGTTGAGTTTCATATATGGTTCAAATTTACCTGTGATAAAATTGAATTTGTGACACAATGGTTATGACGTGGAGCTATGATGGTGGTTTGAGTGATTAGTTAGGGAAAAGGTTGTGTAGTGGCGTGATCACTAACAGAAACATTTGAATGATGATGTAGCGTAGCATTGTTATTGATTGGACGAGGAATGGCGTGGCGAAGGGGAGAAAGGAAGAGTGTGGGTGAGAGTATGGAGATTCAGCCTGGCCGTCAAAGAGCTAAGACGGACTGAGGTCAGGTCTCCCCGCGCGGTGAATAGATGATCATGGGCTAGATAAAATAAAAGTTTAATAAAAAAAATGTCTTGTTAATTCGATTGCAATGGTCATATCAGCGCTTAGTCAGAAGAAACCGTTCTTAGAAGAACTTAACTCGCTTGGTTAAGAAGAAGTTAGTTAGAAGTCAACCCAACTAGACAACAAGATGGACAGCCAGTAGAGATGGTAGAAGGATCAGCAAGAAAGAAATAAGAATCTCCTCACCAGTAAGTCTATATGTCGCTCTCTCTCTCTCTTCTCTCTCTCTCCTCTCTCTCTTTCTCTCCTCTCTCCTAATATATCTCTCTATCCCTGAAAAACTTTCTTATCGAAGAACTCTCACTCTCACACACCAATTAGCGATGTCAATGTGGGTATTTGACACGTATCGCATTTGGGCTTCTGTGCCAACATACGTTCACAATATAACATCAAGGAAATTCACTTTAGGATTACAATCAATAGAAGATAAATGTAACAGAATTGAGAGATGATGTGTGGTAAACGTTTCTTACATTCTGGTTCTTACTTCAATGGAGCGATGATGTGTTGATAGTAGAATTTTTTTTATACTTATATCTTGACCAGTACTGCATTGAAGTTGCTGTGTCGATGCTGGAATTAGCTGCAATTTGTGGATGTTTGGACACTGAAAACCAACTTGGGGTGTCAGGGATATCTTGCCTTGTGCCAGTTAGAGTTTTTAGTAAGGCCACTTCTTTTTCTCATGCTTTTTCTCATGAGATATTTATTTCCCCCAATTCAAACTAGCCGAGAGCACGTCTGGATCTTTCGACTCATAATTCCAAACTCCTCCTCTCTGCCATTTCACCACGTTTATCGGCTCGTCCATTAAATTTCTCCATTTACATCTAACATATTTTGCTAAAAACTTTTCCATACTAATTTACATTTAAAGTTCCACTCGTACACCCCATTGTGTTACATAAATATATGTGAGTTACGGTGTAAGGAGTGGGTCTTATGTGATAGAATGTTCAATAGTATTGAAGAGCTAAATTGAGCCCGACTAGATTCTAGAAAACTTTAAATATGTTAAAAAGGTGGATGGTATTTGTTAATTCAACAGAGATGTCTGCACATTTTTTACTTCCTGCCTTATTTATTTGTTCTGTCTTGTTTCTTTCTACCTTTTTTCTTTCTTTCTTTTTTCTTCCTTTCATTTCTCTTTGTCTTTCTTTCTTTCATTCATTTTATATTTTTCTTTCTTTATTTTTCTTTCCTCTACTTTCTCTTATTTTCTTACATTTCTTTTTCTTACATTCATTTTCTCTGATATTTAAAATAGATGTGTATAGTTGAAAAGGTTTAAACATTGGTATATAAGTTAGTGTCACTAGTCAAGTAGTAAGGTGTGTTATTCCTTCATAACAATGCTCTATCCCACATTGCAATACACACAAAGAAAAACGTTATGCCTCTAAATACATATAATTACCAACCCTTCCGCACGCTACTGGTTATCTAGCCAAGCCTAAAGAGTCCAGTTTTTAACCAAAGCTGAATGGAGCGTAGTTGGATTCATACCTTTCCCAAGCGTCTTAGCCCCATGGAAATGCAAACAGCCACGTACACGAATTGAAGTCGGTCTCCGAGTCTATTTCCTACGACTCTAATCATTGTACCACCCGTCTCCACTATGTCAGTAAATAGACAGATTTACTCATGCACCGAACAGACCTGGCTTTTTCTCCGACATCAATTCATATACTTGTTCTTAATGTATTCTTTAATTTTCATCAGCTTAATAAGTGCCTTGATGTTTAAATCAGAGATGAGGACAGTTAATAGGATTGCTTTATAAGGATCATGAGAGTAAGGGGAATGAAAGGAAGCAAGGCTTGTTGTTAAAATTAATTGGCCCGGTTAGAGAGAACTGATTCTAGTCGTGGAAGGTAGTATTGTGCACAATCAGGATTGTTTATCACCAAAATTATTGAGTCGTATTTTAAAATCCTGCGAAACTGAAGAAGATAAACTTACCTTTAATTTAGAGCGAAGGATTTAATAGAAAACGAAGAAAACTCTTATCTTGACTGAAATTGTAATCGATTATAAGTTTATTATATGCATCAGAAAAATGCGATAATACTATATATATATATATATATATATATATATATATATATATATATATATATGTGTGTGTGTGTGTGTGTGTGTGTGTGTGTGTGTGTATATATATATATATAATTACTGCCTTATCGATTATAAGTTAATTATATGAATCAAGAAAAAACGCGATAATATTATTATATATATATATATAATATATAATATATATATATATATATATATTATATATAATTACTGCCCTATCTTTGGAGTGATAGATAACTTGGATACACCATATATAAGCAGTATAAAGTATAGATTAAAACTACATATTGAAACTACTAATTACACTCTTTTAAGACCAACAGGCTAGCTATATCTTGGTATTGGGTGGTTGGTTGACTTTTATGGCATGTCAACCCCTGTCGGGTTATTTTATGCCAAAGACATTTTTTTTTTATTTATGATGGGTACTTATTTTTCAATACATTTTTTAAATCACTTTTTTTCTATTTAACACATTAGAGAAAACCTTAACATGTACTACCACACCGGGTTAGTGAATCTGAGAATAATGGTTATGAAGAGGTAAAATCTGCTCAACTATATGAATAATATAAATGAACGTCATTTATCAAGTAGTAAGTTGATTTATTCCTTCATAATAACGCACTATCATACATTGCAATACAATACGAGAATTCGAACTTCACATTCAGATGGAGTTTAACGTCATACCCATGAAACTAAAATATTCAGCCACCACCCTCTAGCATATATATATATGACAAATAGAATTGTGGCTTGCCATAAAGGCATTAGGATTGGAACCACAATATAGGGGCTAGGGATTGATGGAACCAGCCTAAGTAAGGGCCTGAATGAAGTGTTGCATGTCATGGACAGCTCAGCCACCAGGATTCCATCCTTAAACATCACGAGTCGCCACGCATGGCCAAGAATTACCTCTCTGAGGAATCATAAACATTACGAGAGAGAATATTGAAAGCACAGAATATTAAACGAACTCGGATTTATTTATATTACAAATATACAAGAACCCGATAGAAAACCGAATAAATAATTATAGAAAAGTTATTAGAAAATACAATAGAAGTACGAAGATGTTGTGACTGAATTAATCAACATTAAAAATCTGAAAAGGTTTATTACGTTTTGTACAGGAATATAATAACACACTGATTCCTGTACAAAACGTGCGCAGTTTTCCAACAATATGACTAGCTACTCGATTAGTAGTGACCCGACTACGAATACTATTACGTAACTTAACTAATACTACTACTATGTAACTCAACTACGAATAACCTCACGTATTCCTATCTTTATATGTGTTCTGTTAAACAATCCACTGATCTTGTAGGGGAAATATCTACTATTACAACAGAAGATATATATAAATGTTTTCAACATTACGATATCCTAAAAAGCATAACATTTCTAATACTTCTTGGGTTAATTAAATCCACGTCAACATTCCCTTCATAATCTAATCCACTGATGCTGATAGCTTTGTGATTAAGTGCGTTCTGGGACGCACCTATTTGCTTTGAATGAGTCCCCGGGAAATTTGATGGATCCCAACTAATATTTCTTAATAAATTGAAGGCTTCTTATTTATGATCTGGGGAAATAACTGAAGCCGTCTTACTCTTACATTGTAACCTATCATGTGTAATTCGTTTCTAAGAAAATATTGAAATATATTTACAGTTAGCTTGAAATGGCGAAGGAAAAAAAAAGAAAGAAAATCACTGGGACGTGAAATGTTACTGTGTCCTTTTAGATTTTATGCGTCAGGGACGCAGGAAGCATACATTTCTGCATCTCTGCTAATCGATGGAACATTATACTGTGAAAATTTCAGTAAAAAAATCAATTTATACAAAGCAACGGACTTATTGATTTCTCCTGAAGATATGAGTAATTATTTTGTTCCTCAGTTGATATTGTCTTTTAATGAATTCTCGGCTTCAAGAAATGTTAAAGAATTGCCTCAAAACGGAAATATTAATCCAAATGAGCTTAGAAATTGGCAAATACTGTTACCGAGTAATTAATGTATTTAATAAATTCAAAGTTGTTCCAACTCATGATTAAATAATTCCAGTTCTTTTCTGTTCCATACAAACACCGTTAATTTCCTCAGCTAATTTCATTTGTTACATAGGGGCCAAAGTCGAGTTGTAGTATTAGTCGTTAGTAGTAGTATTCGTTATTAGCTGGAAGGAACAACACACGAAAGTCGTATAGTCAAAAAAGGTTTGTTTATTTATTTCTAAGCTCGTGGGTTCTTTTTCAGAGAGAATGAGGGTGAGAGAGAAAGGTCAAGCTATTCTATCGTAAATCACGTTCACGCGCGCTGTTTGTTATCACCCTAAATATGTCACGACGGAGCCCCAACCAACACACCCAACCCTCCTTGTGTCCGGCGAAAGACAGACCGATTTTTTTCTTTACTTCTGTTTGTGGTCCCAGGGGTGGGCGGTCACATCAACTTCCACTCCTCCGCAGAAACTAGGACTTCTCTTTTTATTTTTAACTCTAGTTCCAGGATCTTTACTCGGTCAATGGCTGGCACCCGTTGAGTATTTACCAATCCAAACTTTAACCTCTTATTGTTCTTATTTTTTTCTTCTCTTTCTCGAGAAATCCGATTACCGTTTTCTTTTCAATCCCAAAATTCCCCGTAGACCATAATAATTACGCTGCACATTTTCATTTTTTGAACAAGATTGGATATAATAAGGATCCTCCATTTTTCAAGATTTACTACTGATATATGCGAATCTTCGCTGAAATCATTTGATTATTTCATGCCTTTTATATTACCGGGGCCTTTCTCAGACATGAAATTACATTAGAACACTATAATAATTCATATCATATCATGTATTTCTTCTATCAACAGGTTCGAATGCTACCATACAGTAACTTATAACACTTTTTTTATGTACGCACCTGGTGTAATGGTTATTGTCGTATGAAATGGACTGGTCCACCCAAGTTCCAAATCCTGTATAAGGCCGTTTTCATTTCACATTGTGCTAATATCCTTTGAACAGGTATGGATAAAGCTATTCTCACTTCAGTTTTGGGTAAATAGTAGGACAGACTGGACCTTTTTAACCTTGGTTAGGTAACTAGTCTTGGAGAAAAAAAAAACTCAAACCTGTTAATCTCCGCTTAATCGATAAACCTTGTGTCACATCCTACTTATGTTGAGATAGTAGGCCAGACTGGACTCTTTAAGTAGTTAGATAACCAGGTTATCGCGTTTCAATCATCTAACGGTTCAGATTTGAATTCAACAACACCTGGATTCAAATCTTTTTACTAGACTAATCGTCAAAAAACGACGGTTCGCCGATCAATATACAACAAAATGTAAGCATTAGATATTCTGTATTCTTTTGTTTTTAAACAATATATTTGGACAAAGAAGTTTAGATATCAGATCGGAAAACGATAAATGATATCACGAACCAAAATGTTAATATTTTCTTTTTTATATTAATAGCACGGATATAAAAATATGCTGATCGCTGAAAATACGATCGCCTCAGGCTTATACAGTTTATAGCATTTCACTTAGGACACGCGAACAGTGCATAATTTTGTGCTGCTCTATGCTCAGGATTCTGACCGTATTTTCATTTCATCAATCATTCCTTCTTATCTTATCATCTTTTCACACTCTTTCTCTCCATCTACCTTATTTTAGCAATCACCGCAGATTCACACGCCTCTATTTCCTTCCGAAATCGCTCAGTCTTTTCTTTTCTCCTTTTTTTTTTTTTGACTTATTCTTTCTTTCAAGATACGTTCCTTTATTAACAGGCCATTTTTCTTGATTTCTCTTATGCATTTTCATCTTTTAGCTTTTGTTCTATATTCCCTCTTGTCTCTACCACAAACAAGAATCATCTCTTCAATCATTGGTTAGCCTCTTGCCTACCCGTAAGCAATCGCTGTTTATCTCCCTTGACTAATATACTTCACCCTTACATCAATCTTAATATTAACACTCCTTGCCCTTAACTCATTTTTCTGTTCAGTTCTTAACCTTTTTTTTTCTGATTTGCGTATCTCCCTTCCTTTCTGTCATAACTTTCATTCCTTTTCATACAGTAACTCTTTCAAGTTTATTAAACAGAACCATTTCTTATTATTATAATAGAGATCCGTAGTCTGTCTGTAACAAACTAGATCACTGCTTACGTCACAATAACCTCGGAAATTGCGTAAATTATCAATGAGTATTTAATTTATAGTACACATCCTTAATACATAGAATAAATAGAATGGTAAATTTTATTTCTTACCTATGTCTCTATGAAAATCTGGGTTAAATTTGCCTCAGAACCTATGTTATTAGTGCGTTTAATATCCTGCAATGTTTCTTATATATCACTAAGAAATAAAAGTTTACATAATATATGATGTGGTTAATTTGCATACTCATTTTAACGAAACCAGATTTAATACATAATTATTATGTTATTGATCTCTAATATTATTTGTTATTCTCCAACGTATTAAAATCAATCTTATGAATGATTTTATATAGAAACCACTTAGAATATAATTAAGATAAGTGTAATCCTTTTATATGTGTTCTTATTTAATTTCGCTACTCTTTCTAATTTAATATATTTCCTTACATTTAAGCTTAAATACCCGGATGGTACATATTATTGCTAGTTTGTATAACTGATTGTCGAAACACTGTGCCGGAATCAGCGTCTCTTTTACAAAAGACGTGTGTTTTCATAATGAAATGTTTGGTTATTTCTTTATTTTCCGAAAAAAAAAAAACAGACCCGAAATCTGCAGCTCGCAAAGAACATCACAAATTGAATAAAGCAAGAATCGATATAATTTATCCAAAACATGGAAAGAGGAAACCTTTATTAATCTTATCAATGCAATTATAGTAATCGAATCTTTTATATTCGTTAATATTTTCGGGCTGAGCATCTGTGAAGTAATCGTGGCTTTTATGATTGTGTCGCTGATTAGCGATGGACAAGTTTCGGCAGAAGATATTGATTGCTTCAAGTAATTCAAGTGGTAATTACTAAGATACTCTTACATCCTCCTATGCACACAGTTTATTTAAACAAAGGGACCTTTCTCGCAGCTGAAAAGGCAAAATCATTTATATTTCCAACGTCGATGGATTTCTCTCGTTATCATTGACTGGTCTATTTCCCTAAATGTATACACTTTCAATGTTCACTTATGATGATACTAGAAGCGGCTACCCAGCGTCGCCTGGGTTGAGGAGGGAAACCTAGTGTGCTGATTCGTTTACTTTTGAGATTTAGAAATACTGGACATTTCAAGTAGAATTTCAATGCTATTTCTATATACATTCCAATTTTTAAATATCTTCACATATAAAACAAATCCTCATGAATATTGCACAAAAATCAAGAACTTGTGATATTTAATGTGAATAAAAATGTACTTTTACGTTTTGTAGTTGCACCCGGACATACATACATACATACATACATACACATCAACTGCCCTATGTATAGATATATCCCATTCAAGATTCATACACAGTATGTTTTAGTTAGATAATAAAGTTTGGTAAGAACTAAATGGGGAAAGCAAGAACACAAAGATTGATTTCCAAAGTGAATCTTCTTGTCTTCATCTATAAATTTAATGCAATCTTTAAGTGAATTTGAATGTCTGCTACATGAGTTTTGTTAATATATCATTTTAACTAGCAAGAATATGCGCTCTCCGGGCGTAAGTATTTAGTTTTGATGTAATGAAATATATTAAATTACAAAGATTTACAAACTTAGATAACAACACATAGAAAAAAGATTACACTTATTCTAATGATATTTTAATTGGTTTCTATATAAAATCATGCATAGGGTTGATTTAATTCGTTGGAGAATAAGATAATTATATTGAAGATCAATATCACCAAGTAATTATTTATTAAACCTGGTTTTGTTAAAACCAGTATGCAAATTAACTATTAAATATTATGAGAACCTTTATTTCTTAATGATATAATAGACACATTGCAATAATAACATGCGCTGTTTTGAGGCAAATCTAATTCAGATTTTATAAGAGATATCGTTTATAAATTAAATTTATTCTATTTTATGTATTAAGGATTTTGACTGTGAATTAAATTTTGAAGTATGTCCTTTTCTGAGTTGCGTTTGGATGTGACTGCAGGGAAATTATTGAAGACTTCACCATCTATGATATACACTATGCTACGTTTCAAAAGTTTAGGGTGATGTTTTGCGTATAACGCCACCTTAAACCCATGACACGTTGCATAGCAACTATCATTCAGGCAAAGTGAGGCGTTATATGTCATTAGTCATCTACCCCTGTATATAATGTATTCATATCTAGGCTAGACACTTTGTTTAATAGCATATCCACATTCGTGGGTTATCTAATGCCAAATTGTAAAAGAACAGTAGTGGTCCTATTTAACCCATAGTCGGGGGTGAGGTGTCTAGAATATTTTTGCTGATCTTTATCAGGGAAGTCTAATCCGTCCAGAAAGCAAATAGAACTGGTATCCACAGGAGTACTCCTAACTTCACAGGGAGGACAGGCATCTTTTGGAAGAAGAATGAATAATAATCAATTCAATATATCTACAAACTACTTGGTTAATAGCCAAATATTGATCAATCTTTTCATATGAATAATTTAGAATTTACTTTTTTGATCATATAGAGCCTCCTCAGCGTATAAAGAGAAAGTAAAACAAAAAGCCAAAAGAATTTCGATCAATCAAGTCAAAGGACACTTTGTATTATTATTATTATTATTATTATTATTATTATTATTATTATTATTATAATTTTTGTCTATAGAAAGACACATGCGTAATAATTATCTAATACAATG
>CM042147.1:45879916-45882416 GCA_023376005.1 Doryteuthis pealeii | reverse complement strand
TACCCTTGGAAGTTGAAGTGGAATTGCAGTATCACAAGATCAAGTTTACAGTTGTATCTGACCGAGATCCTAATCGAGTAACGAACAACTGCAACATTTTCCTGGATAAAAACTTACTGTTCATAATTTTCAGTGTCCACTACATTCAAGTTCAAGTTTCTATTGCCTAGAAAATAAATCGTATCTCATCAGACAATTACACGCTCTTCTAAAAGTGAATATTCCCTACAATTTTACCCTTGCAGCATCACTATATATATCACTGGATGTGTCTTGGAATCAGGATGTCGGTTGGGCTGTTGAATATACCGACTGTATTCCATGCAGAGGGGTAACACTCCCCCCAAAAAAAAATGGATGTCTTGGACATGACATTAAACTTGTTCAACCAAATACTAACTCACTAACTTGTATTGTATTGTATTGTATTTTTCTAATTAACAAAAACAAAACAACAAAAAAACAACAACAAAATTAAAGAAAAAAAGAAAAAAAGAAAAAACAAAGCAAAACAAAAAGGGGACAATACTAATATTAACAATAATATTGGCAGTAATGATGAGGTTAAGAATTAGATTAAGAATAGCAAAATAATAAAAATAATAAAAGATATAAATAAGATATTAAAATTAGTTTTGTTTTATTACTACTAATCCTATTTTTATTAATTAATCTATGATAAATTAATAAAAATAGGATTAGTAGTAATAAAACAAAACTAATTTTAATATTTCTGAATGAAATGATTTAATATTTCTGAATAGAACAGCCCACCTGATATCAAAATAGGGGGTGTGTTGAGAATTTTTATATATAAGGTGCGTGCTAGATACTCGCTCCTATTTATAGACTCGGCGAGAACCATGTGATCAAACTCTTGGCAAATCACTGGCAGTACTTTGCTGCTGATACAATACTTAAACTGAACATACTGGTCATAACTACGTTGACACTTTTGGACCATGGGCATAGGATTAAATCACTGGACCATTAGCAATACGCAGGATAGGACTAAATAAATATCATATCATTAATATCATATCATATTATTTTCGTCTCCGCTATTGATAAGTCTGGAGTATAAACAAGCTCTTAAGATGATTTTTATAAATCGAAATATTGTTCAATATTAGCTCTGAATATGATATAAAATCTTTTGTCACTCTGACAGCATATTGTGTAGTTTTCTTATCCTTTTATCTATACTCATACCATCGGATTCATTTCCTTTCTCTTAACATATATATATATATATATATATATATATATATATATATATGAGTAAAGAAATACAAAAGACTTAGAGATTTAGCGTAATAGTCTATTTCAGGTAGCTTAGACTAAGCTCCCTAAATAGACTATAACGCTAAATCTCTAAGTCTTTTGTTATTTCTTTACTTATGTATTTACTCTGTGACTCTAACATTAAGAGCACACATTGAGCTCTCAAACTGCGACAGGTTTTTTAAATAAAACTCTTGTGTCGTAAGGATGATTTCTTCTTTGGACTTCGGGATTATATATATATATATATATATATATATATATATATAGAGAGAGAGAGAGAGAGAGAGAGAGAGAGAGAGAGAGAGAGAGAGAGAGAGAGAGAGAGAGAGAGAGAGAAGACATGGAATCCTAGTCTCTTTATCTAATTATAACAATGTCATTTATTCCAGTTCCACACTACAATTTTTATTCATTTCAACACTGATCAAAGGCCTACTATTAAAACGATAAAGGTTCACTAAGTAAATATCTTCTTACGCACTCAATGACATTCCTCATCAAATTATACGAATAATCACGAAAAGTGGCTGTGAAGGCCGCCTATTTTCCGCATACCGGCTCCCCGCTTTTCTTCTTTTTTTCCCCCTGTCTTCTCTCTCTTTCTCCCTCTTCCCCCTCTCTCCTCTCTCTCACTCACTCTCTCTAAACGCCACTCTTTCTATA
Organism: Doryteuthis pealeii; assembly: GCA_023376005.1. Classification (NCBI taxonomy): domain Eukaryota; kingdom Metazoa; phylum Mollusca; class Cephalopoda; order Myopsida; family Loliginidae; genus Doryteuthis; species Doryteuthis pealeii. The sequence goes on along the minus strand of CM042147.1, from coordinate 45,880,466 downwards.
TTTCCCTCCTTTTTTTTCTGTCTTTCGCTATTTAAAAGAAAAGAAACGAAGATTCCTTTTCCTTGTATTACCTTACGCATATGATGGCATCCACTGCTTAAAGCATCCTTCACAAAAATCTAGCCCTCATCATTCTTTTTCTATTTATTCTCTTATGTTTAATTGGCCATTATTGATTTTTTTTTCAGATGGCCCAACATTTTAGCGATGCAATTCATGGACTTTCTGAAACGCGTTCAACCTGGGACTGGGACAGTTTACAATAATTGATTAAGTACACCTTCTATACCTGGCTAACTAACGTGTTCCAGAAAGAAAAGAAAGGAAAAAAGAGTGAAAGATAGTTAAATCAAGATTATTATTCTTTTAACATGTTGAACTCTCCTGCAATAGCTCTTAAGTAAAATCAAATTGTACAAAATTTTGCATTGTACAACCGTTTTATTTTGCAACACGCTCTGGTTAAAAAATGTGACCGTCCAAACCGTAAAAGATGAAATGAAAAAAAAACAATGTAATCTGATTATTGGTGTTGTATCGTCAAATTCTT
>CM042147.1:45876727-45879816 GCA_023376005.1 Doryteuthis pealeii | reverse complement strand
GGACGAGATTATTTAATCTATGGAAGTAAGATGAGGAAATTATCTATCTATATATCTATCTATCTATCTATGGAATAAATGAGGAAATTATCTATCTATCTATCTACCTATTTATCTATGGAAGTAGATTAGGAAATTATCTATCTATCTATCTATCTATCTATCTATGGAAGTAAGATTAGAAATTATCTATCTATCTATCTATCTATCTATCTATGAAGTAAGATTAGGAATTATCTATCTATCTATATATCTATGGAAGTAAGATGAGGAAATTATCTATCTATCTATCTATTTATCTATGGAAGTAAGATGAGGAACTTATCTATCTATCTATCTATCTATCATCTATGGAAGTAAGATGAGGAAATTATCTATCTATCTATATATCTATGGAAGTAAGATGAGGAAATTATATATCTATCTATTTATCTATGGAAGTAAGATGAGGAAATTATCTATCTATCTATCTATCTATCTATGGAAAGTAAGATGCGGAAATTACTATCTATCTATCTATCTATCTATCTATCTATGGACGTAAGATGAGGAAATTATCTGTCTATCAATCTATCTATCTATCTATCTATGGAAGTAAGATGAGGAAATTATCTATCTATCTATCTTTATCTAGGAAGTAAGATGAGGAACTTATCTATCTATCTATCTATCTATCTATCATCTATTCATCTATGGAAAAATGAGGAAATTATCTATCTATCTATATATCTATCTATTATCTATCTATCTATGGGAAGTAAGATGAGGAAATTATCTATCTATTTTTTCATCTATGGAAGTAAGATGAGGAAATTATCTATCTATCTATTTCTATGGAGTAAGATGGGGAAATTATCTATCTATCTATCTATCTATCTATCTATCTATGGAAGTGAGGAAATTATCTATCTATCTATTTATCTATGGAAGTAAGATGAGGAAATTATCTATCTATCTATCTATTTATCTATGAAAGTAAGATGAGGAAATTATATCTATCTATCTATCTATGGAAGTAAAATGAGGAAATTATCTATCTATCTATCTATCTATCTATTTATCTATCTATCTATCTATCTATCTATCTATGGAAGTAAGATGGGAAATTATCTATCTATCTATCTATCTATGGAAGTAAAATGAGGAATTATCTATCTATCTATCTATCTATTATTTATCTATGGAGTAAGATGAGGAAATTATCTATCTATATATCTATCTATGGAAGTAAGATGAGGAAATCTATCTATCTATCTATCTATGGAAGTAAGATGAGGAAATTATCTATCTATCTATCTATCTATGGAAGTAAATGAGGAAATTATCTATCTATCTATCTATCTATCTATTTATCTATGGAGTAAGATGAGGAAATTATCTATCTATTATATCTATCTATCTATCTATCTATGGAAGTAAGATGAGGAAATTATCTATCTATATATCTATGGATGTAAGATGCGGAAATTATCTATATATCTATCTATCTATCTATGGAAGTAAGATGAGGAAATTATCTATCTATATATCTATGGAAGTAAGATGAAGAAATTATCTATCTATCTATATATCTATCTATCCATCTCTCTATATGGAAGTAAGATGTGTATGCATATGTGTGTACAAATATATATAGGTTATACTTAAATTGTATTTAGTGAATATATATATATATATATATATATATATATATATGTGTGTGTGTGTGTGTGTGTGTGTGTGTGTGTGTGTGTGTGTGTGTGTGTGCGTGTGTGTGTGTGTGTGTGTAAGAAAATAAATCACAGGTAAATGAACAACATCCTAGTTACCTCATTTTTCTTTACACTTGCACTGTGTTAGACTGCAAAACCAACTTGCTTATATAGACAGAATAAGGTAAAAATTAAATTATTCTACCTACTAGATTATCTATAAATCTATCTATCCACTCATCCATCTATTTATCAAGATACCCGGATAGATATATCGATAGCTAAATCGATCGATAGATAGATAGGTACATAGATAGATAAATAGCTGTTTACTTAACAATTAAGTCTTTTATACATACTAGCAAATATATGCACCCTCCGGGTGCAAGTATTCAAGTTTTAATGTAATGAAATATCGCATTAAATTAGAAAGGCTAATGAAACTAAATAAGAATGCAGATAAAAAGATTTGAAACAGATATAATCGAAAAATAGAACAACTGAAACTTACTCTTCCATCACTCTCGTCTTTCATTGTTATTTTTTCTAATTTAAGTATTTACTTAAAAGAGGAAGTAAAGAATAAAATTACAGTTATCTTTTCTTGTTAATGGATTTCATTTAAGATTTATTGAAGAAATTTTTGCTTATATTCATTAAAATAAAACCAAACAATTAGAAACCAATAATACTAAGCATATATTTGTTAAAATTACATTTTTAATATCAATATGCAAATTAGCCTTCCCGTTCACACTGTAAACCGCTATTTTGTTGTATATATAAATACAATTGCATGTTATTAGTATGTAGATATGGTTAACAGTATAAATAATGAAATACAATTTTATTAATAATTGAGGTTAAAATAAGGATAAATTCATGGTGAATGTGACGTCAATAACTAAGGGAATTGTGACTTGAGTAGTGATTTAGTTTCGGTTACAGACAGAAAAACATACAATCTCCATTATAATAAGATATATATATATATATATATAATATATATATATATATATATATTATATATATATAGAGAGAGAGAGAGAGAGAGAGAGAGAGAGAGAGAGACAGAGAGAGAGAGAGAGAGACAGACAGACAGACAGACAGAGACATAGAGAGAGGAGACAATGAGAGAGGAGATAGAGAAAGAGAAACAGAAAGACAGTGAGAGTTAGATATAGATAGATAGATACATAGATAATCCTAAGCTTATAGCCTCTTAAGTATACTTCCCTGACATACTCGTCCTTCGGGGCGGGGGTCCAGTGTGCTTCGGCCACTGGATCAGCGTAAAGTACAAATAATAGCGTCGACCCCAGCCCCCCCCCCCCAGGCAATACCTGCCCGCTGGGTTTATTGCCCAGCGCCTGAGGAGGAATGCCGAGGGGGTCGACG
>CM042147.1:45866727-45871727 GCA_023376005.1 Doryteuthis pealeii | reverse complement strand
AATGATAGAAACCACTTCTCCATCACAAGGAATTTTTTTTTTTAAATATCAACCTCTTTCATTTTAGAATTATTTTACACTAGAAACGGCTACCCAGCGTCGCCTTGGTAGAAGGTGGTGAAACCTAGTGTATTACTTTGTTTAGTTTTGAGATTTACAAATGCTGGACGTTTTTAAGTTGAATGTCAATGCTATTTCTATGTATATTCTAATTTTAAAATATTTTCAAATATGAATGAAATCTCCTGAATTATTGCAAACATTTAAAAAAATAACCCGCTATATTTAATGTTTATATATATTTACATTGTCATTAATTGTTTTATTTTCCTAGTTTCCTCTGGACATACATACATACGTACATGTATACATACCCACCATATATATATATATATATATATATATATATATATATATATATATATATGTATGTATGTATGTATGTACTAGAATCGGCCACCGAGCTTCACCTGGGAGGAGTTGAGGAAATCTTGGTGTACTGAATGTTTACTTTTGAGATTTACAAATGCTGGATATTTTTAAGTAGAATTTCAATACTATTTCAATGTATATCTTATTTTTTTTAATATCTTCGAATATAAATTAAATCTTCGTAAGTATTGCGCAAAATGCAACAACCGGTGATATTTAATGTGTTTAGATATTTAATTTGACGTTAGTTGTTTGGTTTCTTTCATATTTTCACCCGGACATACATACATGCAAACATACATACACACCAACTGCCCTGCATACAATGTGTCAAAAAAAGTATCGAGATTTTTTGTACTTTCTGACTCACTTTGCATTCTGAAAAAATAACGTTCCATTCATTCTTAATTTCTATCTTGGTAAATACAGCTTTAAACTTGGTACGTTTTTGACACATCTTGTATTCAGAAAAAAAGGAATGTAATGTTATTTTTTCAGAATACAAGGTGTGTCAAAAGAGTAAAAACAATCTCGATACTTTTTGACATACCTTGTATATGTATAGATTTTTTTGTCTGCTCTCACAATTGAACCTTTCGTTCGTCTAAATATATATTTTTTTTTTATTCTAAGTTTTCTATTTGTATTTTTTTTTATATTAACACTACCCGACCTTTCTTCTCTTCAATTCACTTTTTTTTTGTTATTCTCAAAGATTAGTTGTTTTTTTTTCTTTTAGTTTTTCATTGTTTATTCCTGCAGATTGTAGATATCGAAATACTTTTGGCAATATCTTTTATTCTTCGCCATTTGATTTTCAACGTTTTTTTTTTCTTTCTATTTAGTTTGATGGCCAATTCTTTGAGTTTACCATTCTCTCGTTTATTGATCTCATCTTACAAATTTGCCAATTTGCTTTCCAATCATTCGGACATTTTTTCTCATTCACAATTTTCTTTTATTCATTTATTTCTTTCTTCATTTTCCCTTTCCTTAAATTTTACATGAAATTCTCCTTCCAATTCATATTTTCATTTTGCTCTTGCTTTTTCTTTCGGTTTTTATTCGATATTTTTTCTTCCATTTTCTCTTTCTTGATATTTCCTAAGCACATAATCTGCATTTTCATTGTCTATTTCTATAGACATATCGTGAAGCGTAAAGTCGCAACTGCACCACGCCAATAATAAAACTGTGCTTTCAATGGCGAATAAGTTTTTACAGAGTTTCTAGTCGTATGCATAACACATATTTTTATCCATAGCTGAAGGGAGGAATTGATTCATGCCTGTGCCAAAATGATTTTCCATGGTTCCTCTTCTAGTTGTTAAGTTTCTGACAGCCATCCTTGGCCAATTAAAAAGGACTTAAAGTAAGTAAGTCCTGAACTATAGAATCCTTTGGTAAGTGAATAAGTCCTAAGTTTGGGAATCCTACGTAGTGTCAAAAGGTCCAGTGATATGATCCGTAGCCCACGAAGATCCAAGTAGTTATGTTTAGCTAAGATTAAAACAGCCAGTATAAATAATAATATCAGCAGCAGAATACTGCCAGTGGTTGGTCAATAAGTTGGTCACATGTTCATCGGCGAGTCTATAAGTAGAAGTGTTCGTTTGACACACGCCTTATATAAAAAAAACGCCAACAATTCAAAACTGTCCTCCTCTTAAACTGGCTACCAAGTTTATTGCGCCAAGTCTTCACGTTTATGAAGGAAATATGCTAACACGAAATATTTCAAAAGAATGGGTTTTTACTTGATGGTGAAGTCGACGTTATAACATTTCGGTTTTTGCATTCTTCATCAGGATTTCAGGTGGGTGAAATGTTGGAAGATTTCCGAAAAATGGAAGAATTGTTCGTTTTGTATGAAGAAAGAGAGTGTCTGCCTAGCGTTAGTTCCGTGACTTGAAATCTGCACACGTCCCGAAACGTTATAACGTCGACATCCCCATCAAGAATAAAACTCATCTTTTAGAATACTTCGTCTTTGTGTTATATATCCATTATAACACATCGGGTCTATAATGGCAAGGGAGAGACACAGTATTAGATATGAGATGATAAGAGCCATTGTTAACTCGGCCGCTTCTACTGCAGCTAATTCGGTCGTCATATTCTTTAGCGCTGATTTCCCAGGTTGCTTTCTTCTTTCCTTTTGTGCTCATTCCTTCGAGCTGGTCATTTCTTGTTTTAATAACTTAACAATACTTTGTTGTTTTTCTTTGTTGTTATTTTATTTAAAACAAGCCAGCCCGCAAAGATTCAAATGCGCGGTCGAGAAACGACTCTCAGAGCGAGCGGACCGATATATCTGCTCACTCTGAATTTCTCGTCACATCTAAACTAAAACTTAAACTAAACTTCATGTCCATAACCGCCGAGTCAACTTTCTACAGGACCCCCGTCATTCTGAATCTAACGACCCCCGACTCAAAATATCTGACTACAGTCCGTACACAATTCATAAGCTGTCAATGAATTATGTAAACTTTGTATATTTTCTACATATGGTCGGTTTTAATTCCCTCTTTTAGCTTTTCTAAGTAAAATGCAGTAAGAACAATCTATCCACATCTGCTATCAACACAACTATGAAGGTAATTTAGTATATAAAAGCCATGTCTACCTACACAAAACAATGATTCACAATCTAGACTACACATCTCAGCTTTTAATGTCTTATCTTACAAAGGTAGCAATTATTTTCATGCAAGTAAAGTAAAGTCGTCGGGGTGGCCTAAAGTCTGTATCAGCCAGTCAGCGAGGGAGTATATCCCCTTTTCACTAGCGCTAGACAAAGGAGGTTGTTTTTGCGTCTGAGGTGGAGCGCCACTCCTACCATCAGCTCCTTACTTTACCGCACAGATCCCTGTGCTACTCATATGTTGAATTGGTGAGAGACAGTATCGAACTAGGAACCTTGTGGTTTCTAGCCGAACGCTCTATCCACTGAGCTAACCCGGCCCTAACTTCTAATTGATATCCATCTTCTTTTATTTATTTAGTTTTACTTGTAATTGTGTTGTCCTTTTATTTTTTTGTTCCTTTTTCCCATTTTTTAAAAACATTCTTTTTTTTAGAATAATTCTATATTAATTTTGGTTATTGTTCCGTTTCATTCTCTGCATTCTATTCTTTTTTCTTTTACTCAGCCAACAACTCATTTCAACCACTTGATATCATATGACTGTGTGTAAACAAATGATTATAGACAAACGAGTCATAGTTTTCATTACAACCAAACATCTATATATATAAAGGGAATTTGTGAGTAAGCATGTATGTACGAATGTATGTATGTATGTAAGATGGAACCTACGAAAATATAAGAACGGCAAAGTAAATATATATAAATATTCACTATCACAAGATCTTGATTTTATTGCAAAATTATGAAGATTTCATTTATAATTGAAAAGGTGATTAAATATTAAAATGCTTATCGAAATACCATTGAAATCCTATTTTACGTTTGTAAATCTCTTGTGAATATTTCTGACTATGATTCGAACCGTAGAATTTGCCGAACACCTCCACAGAAAGGATGTCTGGAGGAAAACAGTAAACTGCATTTAGAATGAGGCTCCATTCTGGAGCTCAAGGAATATGGAATCACTATTTATTGTCATCAAACACAGGTCGTCTTGTAAAATAATAAGATGGGGAAAAAAATAACAATTTTTTGTTATACGTTATACGAGAGTGGAAAATTGCTCAGAATTTTAGAATGACATGGGAACGGCTACTTGTCATTTTCTGATTTGTCTGCACAAGGCAAGAATGAGCGCGAGATATGGAAGACTTAGCAATCCGAGCTGAGTATTTGAAGATGCAAGATGAGTGGGTGTTCTGCAAGGCCTTTTTACTTTGGTGTAAAATAACATATGAGCTGTAAGAAGAAAAAATATGTCTTGTATTCATTATTATAAAATATGCAACGACACAAGCCGGGAAATCTTTAATACCGCCCAAGTCGTTCTAGACTCAAAGAACAGACGAAAGGCCAGCTCGACAACCAAGGAAGAAAGACCAGCTACTCCAGTACATAACAACAAAGCTAAACTCTGATCCAGCATCCGAGAAATAGAACAGTATATTTTGACGAATATTACACACCTATTTCGTTAAATTGATCATACACACATTTCTGAATGGATCCTGCACCGTCACATAAAGAGATTTATCTACAACGTTATTTCATTTAATTGAGCCTGCTACGTCACACTCTTTACTCCTTAGTGATAGTAATTGATGTAATGAATCAAATTGATGTATTTGTTTTTTTAAAGTTTATGAAGTGAATTAAAATATTGATATTGCAACTAAGTATAAATGGTTAACGTGTTTTAAATGATTATTAAGATAATGTTTTGGGTTGTTTAAAATTTGAGAACATAAATGTTAAGCTTAATTTGGCATAGTGTTATAATTCTGGTCGTCATTTTAGACGTTTAGGACTCCTGTTGGTAAAGCCAAAAGTAGAAAATGGTGTAGTCTCAGAAGTCCTAGGTAGGACAATGTTGTATTTGTAGCAGAGGATTCTATCGTAATCTTTGAAATCCTAA
>CM042147.1:45854227-45861727 GCA_023376005.1 Doryteuthis pealeii | reverse complement strand
TCATTCCTTCTTTCTTTCTTTCTTCTTTTTTTCTTTTAGGTTTTTTATAGTTATTTTCTTACTATAATATTCTATTCATTTCTTCTATTCTTTCTTCTTTCTTTTTTTCTTTAGGTTTTTAGTATTTTTCTTACTATAATATTCTATTCATTCCTTCTTCTTTCTTCTTTCTTTTTTCTTTAGGTTATAGTTATTTTTCTTACTATAATATTCTATTCATTTCCTTCTTTCTTTCTTTCTTTCTTTTTTTCTTTAGGTTTATAGTTATTTTTCTTACTATAATATTCTATTCATTCCTTCTTTCTTTTCTTTCTTTCTTTTTTTCTTAGCGTTTATAGTTATTTCTCTATAATATTCTATCATTCCTTCTTTCTTTCTTTTCTTTTTTTCTTTAGGTTTATAGTTATATTTTTCTTACTTAAATTCTATTCATTCTTCTTTCTTTCTTTCTCTTCTTTCTTTCTATATTAACGTTTTATAGTTATTTTTCTTACTATAATATTCTATCATCTTATTTCTCTTTCTTTCTTTTCTTCTTTCTTCTTTCTTTCTTTAGGTTTTTATAGTTATTTTTCTTACTATAATATTCTATTCATTTCCTTCTTTCTTTCTTTCTTTCTTTCTTTCTTAGTTTTATTTAGTTATTTTCTTATATAATTTCTATTCATTCTTCTCTTTCTTTTCTTTTCTTATATAGTTATTTTTCTTACTATAAAAATCTTATTCATTTTCTTCTTTCTTTCTTTCTTTTTCTTTAGGTTTTATAGTTATTTTTCTTACTATAAATTTCTATTCATTCCTTCTTTCTTTCTTTTCTTCTTTTTCTTTAGGTTTTAGTTATGTTTCTTACTTCTATTCATTCCTTCTTTTCTTCTTTTCTTTTTTCTTTAGGTTTTATGTTATTTTTCTTACTATAATATTCTATTCATTCCTTCTTTCTTTCTTTCTTTCTTTTTTTCTTTAGGTTTTATAGTTATTTTTCTTACTATAATAATCTATTTCATCCTTCTTTCTTTCTTCTTTCTTTTTTTCTTTAGTTTTATAGTTATTTTCTTACGTATAATATTCTTATTCATTTCTTTCTTTTTTCTTCTTCTTTCTTTCTTTCTTTAGGTTTTATTATTTTTCTTACTATAATATTCTTATTCATTCTTTCTTTCTTTCTTCTTTCTTTCTTTCTTTAGGTTTTATAGTATTTTTCTTACATATAATATTCTATTCATCTTTTCTTTCTTTCTTTCTTTCTTTCTTTCTTTTCTTTTCTTAGGTTTTATAGTTATTTTTCTTACTATAATTATTCTATCATTCATCTTTCTTTCCTTTCTTTCTTCTTTCCTTTAGGTTATAGTTATTTTTCTTACTTAATATCTATTCATTTCTTCTTTCTTTCTTTCTCTTTTCTTTTCTTTCTTTCTTACGTTTTATAGTTATTTTTCTTACTATAATATCTATTCATTCCTTCTTTCTTTCTTTCTTTCTTATAGTTATTTTTCTTACTATAATATTCTATTCATTCCTTCTTTCTTTCTTTCTTTTCTTCTTTCTTTCTTTACGTTTAAGTTATTTTTCTTCTATAATATTCGTATTCATTCCTTCTTCTTTCTTTCTCTTTCTTTCTTCTTTTAACGTTTATAGTTATTTTTCTACAATTATTCTATTCATTCCTTTCTTTCTTTCTTTCTTTCTTTCTTTCTTTCTTCTTACGTTTTATAGTTATTTTCTTACTATAATATTCTATCATTCCTTCTTTCTTTCTTTCTTTTTCTTCTTTCTTTCTTTCTTAAGGTTTATTAATTATTTTTTTGCCTCATATCCATTCTTTCTTTCTTCATGACGTCTTTATAGTGATTTTCGGTGCACAATTTCTGTTTCTGTTCTGTTCTTTCTTTCATTCTTTCTTTCTTCTTTTTTTTTCTTCGTTCATTCTTTCTTCTTTCGTTCTTTTTTTTCTTTCTTTCTTTCGTTCTTTCTTTCTTTCTAGATCTTTTTTCTCGTCAAAATATACTGTTCTTTCTCTCATTCTTTCATAAGTTGTTTATAGTTATTTTTCTTACACGACATTCTGTCCTTTCTTTCTTTCTTCTTTCTTCTTCTTTCTTCTTTCTATGTTTTCTTACCCTTTCTTTTATCGTGTTATTTTTGCGGTCCCTTTTAGATATATAATGTACCTATATTCTCTTTCTGTTTATTTCGCTACTCTTTTTTCTATTCATGTCGTCTTTCTTTCCTTTTATTTTCACTCCTTTATCTTAGAATATATCCGTTCAAGTTCGGCTTTTGTTAATTTTCTATTTGACTATTTTCATTATTCTTCTATGCACTTCCCCATTTTATATTATTTAATCTTAGTTGCAATTACGAATTCTTATTTTCTATCAATATTTTCATTAATTTGTCTTTTCTCTCTCGTTTCAGTTTCTATCATATTTGATTTCATATTAAGCTCTACAAATTAGTATCAACACACCTTTCTCTTCTTCTTCTTCTTTCTTCTTCTTCTTCTTCTTCTTTTCTTCTTCTTCTTCTTCTTCTTCTTCTTTCTTCTTTCTTCTTCTTCTTCTTCACGCTCTTCATCTTCTTCTTTCACGCTCTTCATCTTCTTCTTCTTGCACTTCTTCTCGCTTTCTTCTCGCCATATTTCTTCTTCTTCTTCTTCTTCTTCTTCTTCTTCTTTCTTCTTCTTCTTCTTTTCTTCACGCTCTCGTCTTCTTCTTCTTCTTGCCCTTCTTCTCGCCTTTCTCTCGCCATATCTTCTTTCTTCTTCTTCTTCTTCTTCTTCTTCTTCTTCTTCTTCTTCTTCTTCACGCTCTTCGTCTTCTTCTTCTCTGCCCTTCTTCTCGCCCTTCTTCTCGCCATATTTCTCTTCTCTTCGTCTCTTCTTCTTCTTCTTCTCGCCCTTCTTCTCGCCCTTCTTCTCGCCTTTCTTCTTCTTCTTCTTCTTCTTCTTCTTCTTCTCTTCTTCTTCTTCTTCTCTCTTCTTCTTCTTCTTCTTCTTCTTCTTCTTCTTCTTCTTCTTCTCGCCATTCTTCTTCTTCTTCTTCTTCTTCTTCTTCTTCTTCTTCTTATTATTATTATTATTATTATTATTATTATTTATTATTATTATATTATTCTTTTCACGCACTTCATCTTCTGTTCTCTTGCCCTTCTCCTTCTCGCCATTCTTCTTCTTCTTCTTCTTCTCTTCTTCTTCTTTTTTCTTCTTCTTCTTCTTCTTCTTCTTCTTCTTTTCACGCACTTCATTTCTTCTTGTCTTCTTGCCCTTCTCCTTCTCACTTTCTTCTCACCATTCTTCTTCTTCTTCTTCTTCCTTCTTCTTCTTCTTCTTCTTCTTCTTCTTCTTCTTCACGCACTTCATCTTGTCTTGTTCTTGTTCTTCTTCTCGCCATTCTTCCTTCTGCTCTTCTTCTTCTTCTTCTTCTTCTTCTTCTTCTCTTCTTCTTCTTCTTCTTCTTCTTCTTCTTCTTCTTCTTCTTTCTTTTTCTTGTATATTTCTTAGACTATATCTTTTCATACTATTTCTTGTAACACACCTCTCTAATTATCAATAATCTTCAATCTTTGAGGTCTGTAGAAATATTTTATGCTTCATCGACTTCAAAAACTAATTGCATCGCAAACAACGCCATTTCCTTCTTTCCTAAGAAGAAAACCAAAAAGTCATCCGGTCACAACAATGAACCATTTCTTTTGACTATCCACCCATCTCTCCGTCTCCTTTCTGTTATTTCAAACCACTTTCCCACATTGTTTCCATTCTTTTTCTCTCTCTCTCTCTCTCTCTCTCTCTCTCTCTCTCTCTCTCTCTCTCTCTCTCTCCCTCTCTCTCAACGAACTTTACAGTCTTCTTAAAATTCCTTCTCTCTATAGACATTAAATCTCTTTCTTTATATTTTCCTTATTTCCCTGTACCTATCGTCTTTATTTGTTTCCATATATTTGATTACATCTCTCTCTCTCTCTCTCTCTCTCTCTCTTCTCTCTCTCTCTCTCTCTCTCTCTCTCAACGAACTTTACAGTCTTCTTAAATTCCTTCTCTCTATAGACATTAAATCTCTTTCTTATATTTTCCTTTATTTCCTGTACCTATCGTCTTTATTTGTTTCCATATATTTGATTCCATCTCTCTCTCTCTCTCTCTCTCTCTCTTCTCTCTCTTCTCTCTCTCTCTCTCTCTCTCTCTCTCCTCAACGAACTTTACAGTCTTCTTAAATTCCTTCTCTCTATAGACATTAAATCTCTTTCTTATATTTTCCTTTATTTCCCTGTACCTATCGTCTTTTATTGTTTCATATATTGATTCCATCTCTCTCTCTCTCTCTCTCTCTCTCTCTCTCTCTCTCTCTCTCTATCTGACCTCTCTCTCTCTCTCTCTCTCCTCTCTGATTTTACTTCACACCCTTATTTACCAGTTCTTAAATTTCTTCTCTCTATAGACAGGGATGTTCTTTCTTGCATTTTCCCTTTATTTCCCTGGAACTATCATCCATCTCTCTTTGTTATTTCAAATTATTTCTCTCTCTCTCTCTCTCTCTTCTCTCTCTCTCTCTCTCTCTTCTTTCTCTTTCTCTCAACGAACTTTTACAGTCTTCTTAAATTCCTTCTCTCTATAGACATTAAATCTCTTTCTTATATTTTCCTTTATTTCCCTGTACATATCGTCTTTTATTTGTTTCCATATATTTGATTCCCTCTCTCTCTCTCTCTCTCTCTCTCTCTCTCTCTCTCTCTCTCTCTCTCTCTCTCTCTCTCTCTCTCCCTCTCTGATTTTACTTCACACCCTTATTTACCAGTTCTTAAATTTCTTCTCTCTATAGACAGGGATGTTCTTTCTTGCATTTTCCCTTTATTTCCCTGGACCTATCATCCATCTCTCTTTGTTATTTCAAAGTATTTTCTCTCTCTCTCTCTCTCTCTCTCTCTCTCTCTCTCTCTCTCCTCTCTCTCTCTCTCTCTCTCTCTCTCTCGCTCGCTCGCTCGCTCGGTCCCTCTCTTTCTTTCCCTATACTCTCCTTTTCTCTCTTTCTCATTTTCCTGGACTTATCATTCCCCGTTTTGATCAATTTTCCACCATTTTTCTTTTGGTATGGCGGGAAGTAAATTCATTTTCTGGTCTCATCTGTTATTCAATCCTTTTAGAACTTTTGCTCTTTTCTTCCTTCTCTTCTTCTTTTTATTTTATTTCTTTCCGAGTAATTGTATTTACATTACGCTTATTTTATGGTTCATTTTCTTTCTTTGCCGGCAAAATGATTCTTTGCAGAAGTGTCTGCAAAATACTTTGGCTTCTTTATATATTTTCATTTTTTTACCAGCATCTGTATTTTGGATAATAATTGTACATTTATATACGGACAAATCAGCTTGTGTACACAAACCCAATCATACACACACACGCACGCACGCACACAACACAAACACACACATACAAATACACATACCCATATATACAAGGTGTGTCAAAAAAGTATCGAGATTTTTGTACTTTTTGACACACCTTATATTTTGAATTAAAAAAGTTCCACTCACTCTTCTTGGTAATTTTTTAAACACATTGTATTCTGAAAAAAATAATGAATGGAACGTTATTGTTCTCAGAATACAAGGTGTGTTACAAGGTACAAAAAATATCGATACTTTTTTTAACACACCTTGTATATAAATATAAATCTGTATAAAGGATGGAGCTCTCTGGCGGTCTGTACATATTTACATCGGTATGTATTCATCAGTTTAATTCTCTTACCCTCTTGTAGATGTGCTGATGGCCCAATGGTTGTGAACTTTGAATGATGAAAAATCGGTCGGGTTTCGATCCTGGTATGATATAGGCTGCTAAGTTTAGCTACACTGAAGAGATGTGATACGTTGAAACACGGTGTCTGTTTATTAGTATATATATATATATATATATATATATATTATATATATATATATATATATATATAAAAGAAGGTCCGCAAAATGTATTATGTTCTCAGAAAATTGTTTAAATTCTTTTCATCTTACATATGCGAAACGTGTTTCTGATCTGTTGTCCTCTTCAGTCATTGAATTATTATTTTGGCAGAATATGTCCGATATTTGATAGGTTGTGTGTGTCTGCAACTTTTCTATTATAATGGATGTGTAATAACGGTTGAACGCTACGTTATTTTTTTCAATCCTTGAGTGCGATTTGCGCGTGACTTGCGTGCAAAAATTGAGGAAGAAAATGATGTAACGTTCCACAATCTTTGCGCGCAAGACGCAAGCACATCACGGCTTGGTAATAAATTCATTAACTGAGCTTTTATTACTCTTTCATTAGATATAATTCATCAGATGTTCATTTGATATGTTAAGTGTGTGTGTTTGAAATTTGTTTTTTGTTCTAGAGAATTTCTGTGTTTTTCTACTTAAAATTATACTTTTTGGGAGTGTGTATGTGTGTGTCTATGTATATGTGCCTGAAGAAGACAACAGATCAGAAACACGTGTCGCATATGTAAGATAAAAAGAATAAATTTTCTGAGAACATAATACATTTTGCGGAACTTCTTTTTTTATAAAATATTGAATTTTCTCCCGTTGGAACCAGAACAACATTTTATATATATATATATATATATATATATATATATATATATAGAGAGAGAGAGAGAGAGAGAGAGAGAGATTATGTCGTAAGAAAATAACACTATATTCACCCACATTAACGTACATATACAAAACGGACATATACATATACAGACATGATTACTTATACCGATATCATACTCATGAGATTCGTAAATTTTCAATTGAAGAGCCAATAGAATTTAAGCACACTCTAATAATTAATTAGCGAGATACTAATGATATATTTTGATATTTTAAAGAAAAGTTATTTGTTTACGAATGTATATTAATATTTCTATGTATGAATAGGGGATTACAACTTAAGTCTAAGATAGATAGATAGATAGATAGATAGATAGAGAGAGAGAGAGAGAGAGAGAGAGAGAGAGAGAGAGAGAGCAACCAATATCACCCACAATAACTTTAAAGGCCATTTTTTCAAATTTCTGCAAAACAAAGGACAATGATAAAAACAAAGTAATGCTAACCCTTCAAACAGACAGACAAACAGATATAGATAGATAGATAGATAGATTGGTAGATAAAGGGATTATAAATATAACCAATTCCATATTGCATTTAGTGAATGTCACGTTTCACTCAGACTCAGCCTTTCCTTCAGCGTTTTATCATTAGCAATATATATATACATGTATATATATATATATATATATATATATATATATATATATATATATATATTATATATATATACATATATATATACTTGTATATATTTATATATATATATATATATATATATATATATATATATTGTATATATATATATATATATATACATATATATATATAACATATATATATACATGTATATATATATATATTGAGGAGGAGAAGAGAGAGAGAGAGAGTGAAAAAGAAAGAGAGAGGGATTGAGTT
>CM042147.1:45791727-45846727 GCA_023376005.1 Doryteuthis pealeii | reverse complement strand
ATAAAGTGGACCATTATGATGAGACACATTTTAAATGCTATTTTCTCAGATTATAAAAACGAAACTACTAAATATATGTATTACATAACTGATAAACAGAAGTTTTACATATTATCTAAGATTTGAATATTGCATTAAGATTTTATTACTTGCAGGTATTGATTTTGGTCATCCTAATAATGCCGTGTAGTCTAAAGGAAACGGACATCTCATTTCCAGATTCGGTGATATCCATTGGCCATCCAGATCACCTGATCTAACCCCAGTGGACTATTTTCTGTGGGGTTACCTGAAAAATCGGGTATACGCAGACAGGCCCTACATGTCAACGGAAATGAAAGAAGGCATCCGTAGAGAGATAACAGCTATTCCAGTTGATATGCTAAAGCACACTTTACGTGATATGAGAAATTTCGCTCTCGAATGTTTTCTTCATGATGGTGACCATCTCAAGGACATAATACACAAATCCTAGATTACATGTAAAACTCCTGTGTACCAGTTATGTAATAAATATACTTAGTACTGTTGTATTGTCCTCGCCCGGAAGAGGAAGCTTCCGGCAGAGGGACAAAGAGAAGGATAAAAATATATATTTAAAAAGAAAGGGAAAGCGGAAGAGAGGTTTTCCGGTCAAGGAAGCAGGGAGAAGATAAAGAAATATATGACAAATGTCCTTTATCAGATCAAAAGATAAAAATACGTAGGCATATTAGCGGATGTAAAGACCAGATCAAAAGATAAAGATGCGTGGGTGGGTTATATACATAAAAGAAAGTCAGAGATCCCAGCAGTTAGACTCGGGGCAGAGAACTAGTGAACTGACAGCCGGTCACGGTCACGGCCGAGAGGCTGTGAGGCGCACGTAGCCACCCCTTCCACTCCACCAACGCTAGTCAACCCAATTCAGCAGTCATTGTCAACCCTCGGGCATTTCCATTGTCAAGCTCGCCACCACAGCCGAGTAAGAAGAAATAAAAGTCAGAAGTTTCTACTATACACATGTGTTGTGATATTCTTAAGTCCGACTACTACAGTACACTGTGCAGCAAAATATCACTTAAAATGTGTCCCATCACTATGGTCCACCCTCTATATATCCTCATCGCTCAATTAACATCAGTTTGGTCTTACTCTCAATCAATCTATCTACTTTATCCGCAATCCGTTTCTGTCTATTTATATTTTTTTGTTTCTCTCTCCCTCTCTCTCTCTCTTTCTCTCGCTCTTTCTTTCTCTCTCTCTCTCTCTCTCTCTCTCTCTCTTTCTTTCTTTCTTTTCTTTTCCTCCCAACGTTCTTTCTCAGTCTGTTCTTATCTATACACATATATATTTAATGTACCATCTTATAATATCTTATTACATTCACGTTTGTTTATAGGCCTCCTAAGTGTATCTGATTTATATGACAGTCAGTCATCGAACACCGAGAAAATTTCAAATTGTGATTTCCTAGATTAACACTTCATATTCATTTGCGTAGATATCTTTGAAAACCACGTTATATCTTTGAAAACCATATATGGCTAATTAGATATCTCTGAGGAAAGACTGACTACATTACACTTTTCAAACTAGTAAATGATATATAGGAGGCTACTCCAGAGTATTATTATTATTATTATTCATTATTATTATTATTATTATATCTGCATGAATCGCATGCATTCTCACGTACATTTGTCGATCAAAGACTTCTATTTCATCCTGTTTCTGACCGCAGAAGGCAATATTTCGGATCCGTCTCCAAGACTTAAGTAACTCACTGTATTGAGGTAAAATTGTTATGAATTTGAAGTCTTCGCGTCTTGATTTTATGTTAACTGCATATCCTAACGCATCCGAAATCTTAGCACATTGGCAATTTCCTTTTGAAAAATGAGTTAAAAAAGGAGAGGAAACGTGAAAATGAACAGGAATCAAGCTGGAAATAGTTCCCTTGTGAAGAACCATTTTAGAGAACGTGTACAATTCCAGTTTTTTGTGACATAAAAGTGCAAAATCTCTTATATTAACTGAACACAAAAAATATTCAGTTTACATAAAATTAGGTGTTAATCTTATTTTAAAATGCATATTCTAAGGAAAATGAAAAGAATTGAAATGGAGCATCTATATATTATTACTCGTGTTCCTTAATTGTACGACTGTTGTCATCTTGCAACACCTCGGGTAAAAAATCAGAGCATCCAAATCTTCTAAGATTAAATTCCAAAGGTGAATCCTGATTATCGAATGTTGTTATCCGACGAATTCTTACTTCTTATCAATGTCGTCACTTCAGCTAAATAATAGGTCATTCCGGTTTTATTATAAAGAAAGAAAAGGACGTAAAACATATGCTACACAAAATTATAATAATAAAAAAATAAACAAAGAAATAAAGAACGTAGAAGAAAGATCGAGAGAGGGGTAGAGCGTACAGAAGCTATAAGTCTAATCTGTTTCAAACTAACATAATTAAAATATGAAACAGATCGAGGATAGAGAGAGAGAAGAGATATATATATATATATATAGAGAGAGAGAGAGAGAGAGAGAGAGAGAGTTACATCAAGATTGTTAGACTTTTTTACGTATTGAATTATTTGGTAATAGCTCTGAAGTAAACATATCAAACGATCCAATAGTCATAATGCGGTATATCCACTGGTCCTGTTAGTTAATAATTATTTGCAAATGGTTGAAATCTAACAGTTTCTTTTTGTGTTTTTTTTTTTTTTGTTTTTGCTGTTTATTTATTGCAGTTGTTTTTTTGTTTTTCAACGTTAACTGCTGATTTAAATTGTAATCGGAATTTCTACAGACGCCAGAAAAAAAGATCAAAAGAACTCATCAGCTATGATTTTTTAATCGTAATACGATACTAGGCGAAATAATTCATATGAAATACTGACATTATTTAACCCAAGATTACACAACATTCAAAAAAGAGGAGGATATACCTGTTGAAATGTAGTGAATAATGTAACATTTTGGTGAATAATAATCTTGCCCCAAAAAAGAGGTATTTTTCAGAAAAAACCTCATAGAATATGTTTTTGCACTTTCGATCTGAGGAGGGCTCCTGTTGTTTAAAAAAAGGGATTGATCGTTGTCCCGGTTATGTCATCTTCTCGTATTATACATCAGGCGCAGGATGAAGAATGTATTATCCTATACGCTGTGTGATAACAACGCCAGGAATACCAGGAAGCCCTTCTGTTACAATTCCGGTCACCATTTTAGGCGTTTAGCTCTTTTATTGTTAAATCCAATGGTAGAAAAATGGGTAGTCTCAGTAGTAGAAAATCTCCTATTCTTTGAAATCCAAGGTAGAACAAGAGTGTACTTGTAGCAGAGAATCCATTTGTAGTCCTTGAATTCCAAGGTAGTACAAGGGTGTACTTGTAGCAGAGAATCTAGTTGTTGTCCTTGAAATCCTTGAAACTACTTGGTAGGACAAGGTTATACTTGTAGCAGAGAATCCATTGTAGTCCTTGAAATCCTCGGTAGAACAATGTTGTACTTGTAGCAGAAAATCCAGTCATAATCCTTTTGATATTAACTCCACTTAGCAACTGATTTCAGGTCAATTACCAACGACCTTAAATGCATTCTATGTTGTTTTTCATTGGTCAATGCCTGATCTTGATTTTGGTACAGTCCATAAATATAAGTGCCAATTTCTCGAACATCTTATACCAATAGATAATTCAGCATCTTCTTAGTTCCTTTTCCTAACTTATTTGAATTCCAAACATCAACTCATACATCGCGACAGTTACTTATAAACTAGTTTTCTACATTTTAAAACTAATATTTTATACGCAGTATAAAAATATTATGCAGAATTTACCCTCCAGTTTCATAACTGTAAACATCTTAGAAAACTTTGATTCAATCCTTTTTTTTTTTTTCGTTCTTGTAATTTGATTAAAGTTAACTGAAAACTGTTTTCATTTTCAAGATTAAAAAACGAAAATATCAGAATACGCTTTGTTATTTCAGCTTGTGTAACTCTTTTTTTCGGTTGTGTATAAATGAATTCCCTAACAATGACACATTTTCTTTAAGCCAAAACTACTTAATGACATTCTAAAATGGTAACAAAGAAACGTAAAGATCAATACATTTCCAATTTCATATTTTTCTTTTTTTTTCAATTTTTTTAAAAGCATTATAATATTGCCGTGATGCAATGTCAGTTCATTTCCTTTGATTTTTTGAAATTTTAGAAATGTATTTCAACAAAGTTTTTCTCTTTCACAAAGCTTTTTTTGTCATGATGAAATGAAACGCGGCATGGTATTTACAGATTTTTAAAGTCGGATGATTTCATAATTAGGTTTCAGCTCATGCTGACCAACCCTGACAACCGAACTGAGACTATCATACTAATAAATTAAACACATTTTTGATCATGAAAATAGTTTCACATCGTCAGAAACTGTTAATGATTGAAGAGCAAGAACAGTCATGGATTATACGACGATATAGATTGGATAGGTATTTTAGTGATAAAGATTGTTATGGATAATTCCATGTCAAGTCATCCAGTCCATATCACCCACTGCCGTCAATGTCTCAATTGCCCAGGTGTGAATTGTGTTAAAGTTAGACAATCTCCAAAATTTGAGCTTCCAGTTCCAAACATTGGTGGAGTTATGTCGATTTTTAGCTCTCCAAATTTTGATATGGGTTCGCAAAAAATGGCGACTTTTTATCTAAAATGAGGTCTAAAACTTTCCAACTGCTAAATATTGTTTTATCAAAGCATTGCGGCTCAAGGAATCAAAAATTGTTATCAAAAAGTCTTAAAGTCAATCAATGTTAAGTTATTAATGATTTCTGATTTGCAAAATTTTAACTGATGTTGTAGCTTCGGTTATGAGCAAAAATCAAATTTTTGGTACAAATACTGTTCAATATATGTGAAATGATAATAGAAAAAAGTTTTTGTCATAGATGTAGTGCCACCTCGGCATAATGATCTTGCTATGAAATCATCAATGACTTGAAATTGAACGATTAGACATAGAATTACCATTATATATTTCTAAGCCTTTTCAGTAGTCGGTGTTGAAACCCGGATAATAACTATATATTTGTATATATATGGCAGACTGGTTGGTTGGTTTGTAGGTTGGTTGGCTGGTTGGTTGGTTATTTACCGAATGTCAACCACTGGGTTATTTTATGCCATAAACTCTGTTTTATTTATTGTTGTTATGTATTCAATTTTTCCAAACTCATTTCTTCTAAACTCAGTTTTGATATATTTAACCCATAGGCAGGTACTAACACTCCGGACCAAAGTGGACCTGGGAGACATGTCAATGAAGGGGTAATCCATACTCCACAAAGCTCTTAATTGTAATTTCACTATTAGATGCAGTTTACCATGACAGACTGGAATATTCTACTTAGAGGGTGAACAAAGCAAAATCTTCCCACACCAATTTGAAAATAGATCAGTCGATATGGACCACAGAGATAAAAGAAAATTGAAAAACAAATTACACCTTAATGTAAAATAATGAGATGTGCAAATGCGAAAAAAACAACCCAAAAATTAGTTATACGTTATAAAATAGTGGAAATTACCTAGAATTTTGGATGACGTGTGAAAGACTTACCTGTTGACTTCTGAATGGTCGAAAAGTGTCAACAGGTCGAGGAGTGAAAGGGACATAGCAAGAGGAGGGAGTCGGTTGGACGTTTTCGGTGTGGACGAACTTGAGAGTTTGGGTTGGGTGTTTGAGGAGGACAGACGAAAGATGCAATCTATTCTCTAAAGCATTTTAGTTGGGTTTAAAATAAAATATATGAGCTCTGAAAAACAACAACAATGTTTTGTGTTCGTTATTAAGAACAGGAAACAGAAAAAAAAGAAATGTGGAACCTGAGGTAGACAGTGATAGACAGAGTCCATCAAACAATACAAAAACCGTTGGACAAAAGATCGATGAAAAGTTTGTGACCGTCCAGACCCCACTACCGATCAGATTGTTTACAATAATGAAAAGAATCCTGAAAAAGAGAGGACACTTGCTTTTGACTGAACTCCAATGAAGATACTAACTAGTACTAGTGTGAATGTTTGTAAGGTGTATACTGATCATCATCATCGTGGCTGTATACGTGCTACTGTATGGCTGCACCACTTGGACCTAAACACAGTGCCGGGGAAATAAGCCTGATGGAAACTGAACTAAAATGTTTCGTGCGATTTTATACAAATCGTGAAAAAAACACCACACAAAGAAGCTGCTGTATGACCATTTGCCTCGAATCACACAAACAATGTTGAGTGGGAGAAAGCAGAAAATACCATGATAAATAATGAGAATTCTATCACCCACATTGCGAACCGGATATAGGAGAGTGGACGTGGGAGTGAGCACAGGCATTTGGGTGTGTGTGCTCTGGCGCTGGCACCTGTACCCTGATGTGTGCTGTTCTGCGTTGTACGAATAAGAGTGAGGGTTATCTAGAGATGATTGTGTGACAGAATATGACTTGTTATCGGCACTAAGAATGTCATTATTTTTTAGAGGAATCTCGCGTATATCTTGAGGATATGTGTTCGCTTACTTGTATGTAGTCCTGAATTTCTTACGTTTAGGAGCTCATATGTATGAGGTAGTAGCATTGTTGTTCTATGTTAGGACCGGTGTAGCATGCTATGGATATAGAGCTGTGCATCGTATAAAGATTAAGTTCCAGGACGGGCTCGTGATTAAGCTTTTATGTTGTCGTTGTATGATCTGCCGAGCGGTATCCAGTGAGGAGCATGGATTAGGTTTCGGTTAATAGTTTTGACTAGACTGGAGTATGCTGGGATCTGCTTCTTGTTATGTATGGCTGTATCTATGGTGTCGATTAGGATTAAATATCAGACTTGCGTAGCTTAGATCGGTTTCATCTCGGTCGCTGGATCGAATGGTGCTTGTGTGTGGACCGCAGGGGAGTTCAGATGTAAGGCTGCAGTGCCTACGACGCCGTTAGTACTTGCTGATGAGTAGGAGATTGTTAGTATGACATGTTATATGAGTAAGGATATGTAGGAAAGGTTATTCTAAGAGTTGATGTGACACAGATCATGGTGGTTCTCGTCGCTGAGGAGGATAATGGCAAATACCGTAGAATATAACTCACATACACGTGAACGTGTCAGTCGAGCTTTCGTACTAGTGCGGATACCCCGCAGTAGCGGTCAGCCTCTTGGAGGATTGAGAGATCACAGCACAGGCTTGACAGTGCGGTAAGTCATGTGCGCACGTTGAGATGTCGCATGCGTGCCGCTGGTATGCGATACGCATATGAGGACATCTACTCTGAGTCCACAAGACTCTACAGACTGCTGCGTGGTCGAGCAGTTTTGTCGATGCGCTAGATGGGGACTGACGCAGAGGAGGGAGCTAACGCGAGACATCATGAGAGGCTGTAATTAGGGTCTGAGATTGGCGAGGGCGCGAGTAATGTGGTGCAGTGGGGATTAGTCGCGCCGTGGTCAGCTAGCGTGATAACTGAGAATCTTGTATTGACTTACAGATACATGGAGTGTAATAGCTGAATTGCTTGGGGCATAATTAAGGATCAAACTCAAGTTTTTTTTTCTTTTTCCGCTTTTCGTTAATGGAATCTATTTGAAATAGAGGAAACTATAATTTATGCCTGTTCTGTGAAAAATAGGATAATTATTCAAAGAGTTTCCAGAGTGTTTCCTTAAATTCACTTGATATTCTCAAGTGGTGCCTTTCATTTTCTCAAATTTGAATGACAAGAAGAATCTTCATTCCAAGTATTTTCTATTCACGAAGGGATCACTCGGAAATCTTTGATTAGATTAAGATTACAGTCTCACTGCAATTTTCAATAATTCCCATTAAATTTTTTGGAGATTTTTCTAAGTGGTTTACATTAATCTTTAGCAATAATCTAAAAAAAATAAAGAAATAAAAAAAAAATTGATGTAATCCATTGAATTAAAGTTAAAAAGAAAATACTAAAAATAAATTAAAATTACGGAATTTGATTTCAATCGAGTCAATTGCATTAGGATAAACATGATCACTCATACTTTAAATTTTATTAAATTATGAATCAATAGAACTATCGATCTCTCAATCCGAATATCTTAATTAAAATATGGAATTTATCGATCTGGTTAATGTTAAAATAGAAAAAAAATCGAATCAAAACTATTTTAGACTGCCGATCAGAATCTGTTTTAAAAACATTTTGAATAATTTGTTTGTGTTCTGTATTTACGAGTCGCCGCCATTGTCGAGATTGATGTTATAGATTTGCTTCGTATCACGCCACAAATCTCGGCGTCTTGTTCTGTTCCGCCAGTGATGATGCGGTAGGGGCTATATGGTGCGTATGACTGTCAGAGTAATATCAGAAGGAAGCCATGTATGCTCATCGTCGCATCATCCTCGCGTAGTTTGAATCTTAGTGACGAATTGAATATCAGCGATAATGAGTCATGCAGCATTGGGAGCACTCGCTGTGATGTGTAGTTACGGTGTTGCTCACGTACTATAACGGTTGGTCGATCGAGTGAGCGGTCGTAGTGTAGTTCACCTGTAGTTCAGAATGCGATCTGAGAGAAACAGGTTCTGAATTTCTAATCCGGTGAGTGACGTGGGAGGTACCGAGCGAGACGAGGTGTGCCAGCCCTAATTGTGCGCCTCTTGATGCGAGGTTGTTGGCTAAGTCTGTGTTCAGAGTGCAAGGCAATTGGAGGCTCGAGTACAGTTGTGACTGATCTGACTCTTTATTCGTGATTGCTTGAAGGACGTGTGGTAATGTGTGGATTCTGTAAGCGTTCTCAGTGCAAAGGAGGGCATTGTTCGGACCGCTGTATTTAGATAATATCCACACTCATGATACGGTCGACGACGTCTCGCAGACCAATTGTCATGATTTGGATGATTCCATGAGAGGATTGATTCTATGGCATAGAAAAGATATTGTCTTTTTTCTGTGTGTGTGAAGTATTCTCTTGTAGCGCGTGAGGAAAATTGGCGCGCACTGATATCGCGCGTGAGTGTGTGATACGTGGTTCGGCTGTGTTACATGTGTATATTTCACTGACGGCAGCTAGATCTAATATTATGAAACAAACGACATGAGTCTCGTGGTTAGTCGTGACATTTTTATAGGGTAAAGACAGATGATATCAATTTGATGCTGCTCGGATCAGCGGATGACGCCACTCGATTCGTTATTATAATGCAGTGCTGTTGATGATGATCAAGACAGGAGCCATTGTGTCATATATTCAGCAAAGAGGTAGCTAGAGTACCAGACGAGAGACGCCAGGCGTGCTTCATTGTAGCCGGTGTGGAGGAGTGGAAGGTGTGTGAAGACATAAGCTCAGGCGCTGGACTGGTGCGCGAGAGTCATAGTATCGCCATTTCGCGCCTCTATATTAAAAAAGCATTTCTCGATAAAGGATATGGTCGATTGGCAGTTGCGCATTCTGATGTATTTGTAAAAACTGAGTATTATGTTGGGCGTGATAAATAGATCGCGCTTAGAACATCGTGCACAGATGGTGTTCCGCTATAATGGTTAGTGTAGCTTGTAGGGTGTTTTGACAAAGGAATGCAATCATGGTTCGTCAAATGCTATTTTTTATAGTAATAGCATTCTGAGGCCAATGCATGTACAAGACTGATTTTAGTTTAGCTGTACTTATGGAGCCGTAGGATGGCGGCGTACCGGATGAGCGAGGCGCGCTGCGCGCGGCTATATTGTGTGTATGTTGGACCTTATATCACGAGTAGTGGGCCACCGCGCAGAGGTGAGCGGAAGAGATAGAGAGCATGTGCTCGCAACGTTAGGGCTGTGTTAGTAGTTCCGGTCGTAATACATGGATATCTTATGCAATAGGTTCTTGTTCGCCAGAATGGAAACGGCGTGTTTCATTATTTTATAGTAAATAGATTCATATTTCGTTCAACTGCGTTATGTGATTTAATGCGTATATGTGCTTTGTAGGGCGGGCAACGGATCATTATGCGGGTCGTGATGGAGTGTAACTTTGGCTGGCGTTTGCCGCCCAGCTTAGCAGATAGGCGTCGCTGGCCCAGCTTCTCGTTAGCTATAGTTGGTCGCAGAACAATAAATATAGTTTGTCTGTGATAACGAGATAGTGCTTTTAGTTTTGATGATGCTACTCTCGTGCGAGTCTGACCGTGGTTCGTCTCCTCGTTATAGGGTTCCAGGACCGTAGACAGGCTCTGATCGGTGTTGCGTAAATATCGCACTGGGTGTGTATGCAGATGGCTCGGTGGCGCTAATTGGCATGTGTAATCTACTGAAAGGCTGCGTAAAGAGCTTAGTTGCTCTGGCGTGGCTAGACAATATGGACGAACGTGCGGTGATCTGCTCACCGCGCATGCGATATGTCATGCTTACGCTGTGCGGACTCCGGATCGTAACGGCGACCTATGTGTATCTGGCAGTGCTGGAGAAAGAGGTAGTTCTGTAAGCGTATGTGGGCTGAACGTAAGCGGATAGCGGGTAACTGCACGGACTAGTCTTGTCTGCGACGCCGCTGCCCTCGGACTTTGCAGGATATCCCGAGTTGGTGGTAGAGAATCACACGTCGGGCTGTGGCTAGCTGGCGCATAGGACGAGGTCGACTATGTCGAGACGCGGCGGTCACTTAGTGGTCGGGGGCCACTCGCTGTTTGAACATGCTGACGCAGGGACGGGATGCTAGCAGGTAAGTAAATTTGTGCCTGAGTTGCGGGTAGATAGGCACTATCTAGCGTTTGATGTTGGTCATGACGCAGCGCCGGTACACTGCCGGCTCGAGCGGTCGAAACTTGATGTAGAGACCGTGTCGCACTGCGCGAGACGCGCACTGGTATCTGAGATCCGACTGGTAGTGTGTGGTGTGCCAGGTGTACTATACCGGACGAAGTAGCTAGACGCTGGTGTGAGTTGCTGAAGGAATCCGTCATGGTGATGATAGTGAGCAGAAGGACCATGATGTCGACGATATGTGGCGCTGGAATAGATTATGAGGTATAGAAAGTACATGGCGAGCACTTTGTTATAATATATATTCTTATTTGCCGAACGTACGATGTCGCTGCATGAAGTTTTAAGGAAGATGAGATGATCGGGGATTGTGTTGTTAGGATTTCGTATTGATTCTGGTCTGTAACCGAAACTATATTCCTACTCAAGTCACAATTCTCTTAGTCATTGATATCACATTTTCCATGATTTTATTTTTATCTAGACCTCAATTATTAATAAAATTGTCTTACATTATTAATACTGTTAACTATGTCTCCATACTGACAACATGCAATTATATTTATATATACAACAAAATAGCGGTTTACAGTGTGAACGGGAAGGCTAATTTGCATATTAATATTAAAATATCGAATTTAATAAATATGTGCTTAGTATTATTGATTTCTAACTGTTTGGTTTTATTTTAATGAATATAAGCAAAAATCTATTCAATGAATCTTAAATGAAATCCATTAACAAGATAAAATAACTGTCATTTTATTCTGTACTTCCTCTTATAACTAAATACTTAAATTAGAAAAAATAACAATGAAAGACGAGAGTGATGGAAGAGTAAGTTTCAGTTGTTACATTTTTTATTATACTCCCTCTGTTTCAAATCTTTTATTATACTCCCTCTGTTTCAAATCTTTTTATCTGTATTCTTATTTAGTTTCATTAGCCTTTCTAATTTAATACAATATTTTATTACATTAAAACTTAAATACTTGCACCCGGAGGGTGCATATATTTGCTAGTATATATATATATATATATATATATATATATATATATATATATATATATAGAGAGAGAGAGAGAGAGAGAGAGAGAGAGAGAGAGAGACAGACAGACAGACAGACAGACAGGGAGAGAAAGAGAGAGAGAGAAAGAGAGGGAAATAGTGAGTGTAACGTTGTGGAATTTGTTACACAGTATCGATTAGGAATATGTTACGTACGGTACCAGTTCGTAATATGTAACGTTACGTTGTGGGGCTCACCGCATCTTCAAAACACACGGTACTGTTAAGACTCGTACAGCCGTGTATTAGGGGTTGGCACGTTGATCAGCACACACAGAATTCCAGCAGTCCCCAAAATTCTTCCACACTCCTTTCGTTTATGGTCAAGCGAAAGATATCACTTACGCAGGCCGCGTGCTCCTCGTTACGGCCAATTTGACTTGTTGACAAGTATATATCTCCAGTCAAGTATCTGTTCCCGTTTGTTTGTTTAATGGCTTTCATTCATGAATCCCATTACGATTTCTTTGGCGTGTAGTAAATAAAGATGAGAAACAGTACCTCTTGCTTTTCATGGATTTATTTCCTTAATGAAAGTTATCGAGAGAGAGATAGATAGTCGGCTTCCTTAAATATGTTTTTAACTTCGTCCCAACGGTCAGTACCAATTATCAGGTTTAGGTACGTTTTTACTTCGTGCAGTGTAAAATATTACATCTCAGGTTTCACACACAGCGACACCATATCTCCATTCCAGGACCCCAGTCGCTCGCCTCTCACCAGCTCGGTCAAACCAAACTCAACTGACCTTACTCTCTCGGTCTCCAGGACTTAACTCACCCTCTCGGTCCCCCGGAACTCAACTGATTCAAAATCTAAGGTTCCCTCATTAAATAGAAATCGAAGTAGAATCTTCTAGAATCTTCTCGAACCTTTCGAACGTACTAACTGTTTTACCAAATTACACGTGTCACTTAAGAGGTCGACGGGTCAACCATCCTTTCTTCTGACAAACCGATTAAACTAAATTTTACTAGCATAATCCCAGACTTAATGGCTCCGAATAGACTCAAAGGTGATAATTAGTTTTACATTGCTTCCCCACTCCCGTAAGATCTGAGAATCATGATACATCCTATTAAGGTTTCTCTGTGTCTGGCACAAGGCCACAAATATGGTGTTCCTAGGTCCATTATGCTACATGAGTATTGTTAAATACCACGGAATATTTCTTCTTTATAATCTTCAGAGGTAGATGTACAAGTCTTCTAGTGGTTTTTCGTAAATCTGGATCTATATAGTAAAGAAAATATCCCATACTTCTTAACCAAACGTTTCAATCATTTCGCTTGTCGTCCTTAGCGGATTGTTGGTTGTACTGCTTTTATCAAATTGGATGTCGCTTCTACATTATACACACACACACACACACACACACACACACACACACACACACATATATATATATATATATATATACACACACACACACACTAATAGAATAGTGTGCAGACTTTCGTTGGTATGAGAACCCCAACGTGTACCACTTATAAAGCTTTTAATTCATAGTCTTGTTTTTCAAGCGACAGAAATGCCCAAGGTCGAAGGAAATAAGAAATGGATATTAATTCCATCAAGGACGATATAGAAAGAAATGGCATCAGAAAGGAAATCTGTATGGACAGATCTGTTAAGAAAATTGAAAGGGAAATAAGAAATGCTCGACGGAAAATGATCAGAAATGAAAAGGATCCTATTGTTAATAATAAACAGTGACAAAAATAACAAAAACTAAGGAAAAATTAAAGAAGCGGAAATTACACACACACACACACACACACACATACACACACACACACACATATATATATATATATATATATATATATATATATATATATATATGCTCAACAGAAAATGATCAAAAACGAAAAGGATCCTATTGTTAATAATATATAGAAGCAAAAATAACAAAAATTAAGGAAAAATTAAAGAAATTGAAATTACACACACACACACACACACACACACACATATATATATATATATATATATGTGTGTATGTGTGTGTGTGTGTGTGTGTTTGTGTTCATGTACATATATATGGGTGGTAAAATACGAAAATCCCCCGTTTTCTTCAGAAGGAGGAAATATTACAGCAATGTTTACCTTAGAGCTCTTCTTGTTGCGTAAAATAATGAGATATGGAAATGTGGGAAAAATGTTTTTAGTTATACGTTGATATTGGAAATAACTAGAATTTGGGATAACTCACGAAAGGCTAATCTGCTGGCTTCTGATTAGTCAAGAGTGCCAACAAGATGAAGAGTGATAGGGTGATAGGGTGAGGAGAGAGTCTGTTAGACGCTTAGTCAGATTCTGGCTATGGGTTTGGAGGAGACGTATTGCAATGTTGGTGTAACTGTTTGAGGCTTTTTACTTGGGATAAAATACACGAGCCCTAACAACAACAAAAAAAGTCCTTTTGTTCGTTATTAAAAACTATCAACCGAACAAGACAAGACATCATGAGAAATCCCCAACAGTTCTAGTTTTGATGAACGGAGAGAAGCCAGCCCAACAAGAGATTCAGAATACCATCAACTCTATCCAGAATAGTAGATACCATAGATCTAGATAAGTATATAAAATGCTTACTACTTCAATTAGACGCCACGTCAACATATCGAAATTTAATGACCTTGCATAGACTCACTCCAAATATATTCCACTATGCCGTATATTCAATTTGACTATCAAAACCTACTTTTCCCGCAACATAACATTTATATACCTTTTATTGATAAATCATATAAGTTGTTTTCTGCTTCTTCATTATCCAAAAACATTTGCACAACTTTAGGGACCTAATAATGTTTTATAAAGACGCATTACAATTTGTTTACTATAAAAATAAATTACAATCTTTTTACATTACTATCTTTGTATTATAAAAAAAACGTTACTAAAAAAACATTACTAGAAAAATGCATTGAAAAATTTCTAATATAAAAAAAATTTGCTAAAATATTTACTACAAAAATCTTGCAAATTATTTACTAAAAATATACTTACTGAATGTTTAAAGATGCCGCGAATTTTAAAATCTACGCTATCAATGGGGAGTTCTTTTTTACGAGTTACAAAAGTGAAAAGAAGTCGGGCTTTCGGGCACATTCTATAGTTGGTTTTAAATTTAGAGGCCTCATAAAAAGCCGTCTCATACGTCCAACAATGTGCTTTCTAATAATATTAAGAATCTACCACATAGACATATAATTTGATTAAATATTTTTTCACCAAATCTTATACATTTTTTCAAAAGCCTTGGCATTAAAATATATTCATAGAAAGCATTGGAGAGTTACATAGAAAATTGGAGAGTTTGATAGTAGAAGGACGGGGAAAGGGAACTTCGAAAGTATTTTCACTAACGGAAAGAGTGTCTCTTTGATTTGAGTTAATTAATGATTTTTTGTTAAAATATTTTTTTCAATTTTTTTATATCACATCATCAACATAATGACACTTGGGTGGATGTGGATGGAATATGACTGAAAAACAATTTAAAACTCTATAATCCATTTGGATCTGATAAAAAACGTAATTACCTGGCCTGGAAATAAAATATGGGTATCACTAAGGCGTACATTAACAAATACGTCAAAATTATAGTTCCGTAACTCCAAGTTTCACGTGTCGACTATATCATTTTCCAATATCATTTTTCACCGATAATATTATTTGTAACTATGCAAATTATTATATGGATAGATAAGATAACACACATTATTTTAAGGTATATATTTATATATGTATATATAAACTACTAAAAGTAGAAGAATCATATGTAAAATGGGGAGTTGATATTTTATTATGAAATAAAATATAAAATAAAGGGGATACGAAGGCCTTTTCGACCGGTACTTTTTCAAGTATTTACATCGGTTGACAATTAAAAGTCAGAATGTAAAGAAATTGATAAGAACAAATGGGGTAAACCAGAGAGTGGGGGGGGGACAAAAAGATGGGGAAAGAGGGGTATGTGTGTATGCCCTAGGTTAAACCAGGGTTATGAATACCTCCCAGTAAATAGATGGAGTGTCTCGGCGTTTGTCTGCACAGAGTCGGTCTGAGAAAAGAAATACTAACAGCCTCTAGGACTGCTAGATGTTGTTTAGACCTGGCTCTGTGCAAAACGGAGAAGCACTCGTCTGTATAATCAGTCAAACAAGCATTTATAGAAAGGTGCTCAGCGATCGCTGAGTCAAATGCTTGGGATAGCCCGGATGTATTGTTGGCGATGGCATTGCGAAGTATTCGGGGGACGTGTTGCTATATATATATATCAGATCCAATTCAAGAATTTACCAATGTTCAAGTATATCAATATGCCATAGTTCTTCTATTGGGGCAGGATACAACTGCCTCTTATTCCAACCTGCGCCTGAGTTCTAATAATTTAGGTTTTTCCTATTTTATGAATAGTATTGGTGTTACATATACTAGATCTTTTAACATGATTACGTGCAGACGCCAGAGTTAGTATCCGTAATAATCGTCAAAAGAGGCAGCGTGAAACTTAGAGTAACTGAATAGTATCTTTGCAAAGTTTTGAAACGTTTAGTTTCACAGATCAGCGTACTTCGCTGGCGAAACATTATGGCCTTTTTTTACTCGTAATATAGAGTATATCCTTTACTCACATATATATATATATATATATATATATATATATATATATATATATATATATATATATATATATATATATATATATATATATATATATATATATATATATATATATATATGAGTGCATGCATTTATGTAATATTTTTAACTTACCCACTCACACTTTTGTATTCGAACATGCTTGAGCAGTCTTGTCATAAATCGCATCGTAGCCTGTAGTGACGTCTAGTGGTGGACTATCGCATTAGCCACAAGTGCTTCATTTCTGAGATTGTATAAATTCAGGAAATGACAGTTACTTACCTAGAAAAAAAGAAATGAGAAAAGACGATTATGCCGAGAAAAAAAAATGTCAGTTCGGAGACAAATGCATATCAAAACATAAAATGGGAAATAGAATATTCTAAAATGTGGCTGGATTAACAGCTTAGTAGAATCAGAACATGTAAGGAGATAAGAAATAAGAATGCACATTGTATTTCTTCTTTTTTTTTAAATACATTTAAGTAAAATCATTTATATAAAGCCGCTCCTTAGAATAGATACAATATAAACATAAGGAGAAAGACAATAATTGCTTATTTCTTGAAAACTAATTAGCTCATACGATAACAACTTCATTAATCGGGGATTTTACAACACCACAATTAATTCACATCAACTTCATCTTTTTCTTCTGAAATATGCTGATATTCAAATTTCTTATTCAACCACTGCTTTTCTCAGATTTTATACACTGTTAAATACCATCAATGGACCCGATGAGCACTCTAGGGGGATTTTCGCTGATGACCACCAACTAAAAGCGTAAACGCAACGCTCTGCTATATAAGGAATGAAACACTCTATGACGGCTTTTACATACAAAGCGATTTGTGTATTAAAACAGTTAAAATCCCTTTCGCTTTCTGGAGGTGATGACAGCCTGATGGTTAAGGTGAGGGACTGGCACTGAACCGATCGGATTTCAATCCCAGTTGTAGGTAGCTTACAAATGTCTAGCCACACTGAAGAGACTTGATAAGTCGAAACACGTGTCTGTGGATGACTATATATACATACATACATATATATATATATATATATATATATATTATATTAATGGATGTGGAGGCTGGAAGGAGAAGAATCGATGATAAAGGTGTTATAGGCATTTTAAAATGCGAGTA
This sequence comes from Doryteuthis pealeii, assembly GCA_023376005.1. NCBI lineage: Eukaryota > Metazoa > Mollusca > Cephalopoda > Myopsida > Loliginidae > Doryteuthis > Doryteuthis pealeii. The sequence continues at coordinate 45,829,087 of CM042147.1, read as the reverse complement.
CTGCATTGAAAATTAATTTTATTTAAAGATGGTTTGTATTGTTTGATGTATAAAGCTTCTAGTATTTGGAATTTTTTTTCTTTGTGCAGAAACAACTAAACAAGGTTCGATTTTAAAGCGGCCTGAACTTTGTGTTTACACATAACATAATAAAGATGAGGACATCAGTCCTAAATATCAAAATAATTCGGATCAAGATTTATCTAAAAATACAGAAAAATAAAAGAAAAGGATCATATGACCTTAGGCACCCCTTCTTGATCTCGATTAAGAAAGGACATGTTTTTCATTTACCCCGTCAATATTCGGTTGTTTTAACAGACTATTTTTAGAATGATTTAATTATAAAACTAACCCCTTACCCTAACCCCTAACTTAACCCTTAACAAACAACTGTATATTGACAGTGTAAATGAAAAACATGTCCTTTCTTAATCGAGATCCAAAAGGTGTGCCTAAAGGTAATATGGTCCAAGAAAATATTCGAGGGAAATGAAATGATAATACGCTATAAAACCATAGGACTGAGGATTAATTTGGCCTGTTTGCTCATTAACGTCTATTGACGACAGCCAACACGAACAATTAGTTAATAAAGGTAATCTCACATGGAATCACCACAGAAAGATATGTCATGCTGACGTAGATAATCTCGAACAGAAGAACTTAAATCGCACGCACACACACAAAAACAAACAAACAAACCAGCTTTATCGATTGGATCTTAAAAATACACTGAATGTATATATATATATATATATATATATATATATATATATATATATATATGTGTGTGTGTGTGTGTGTGTGTGTGTGTGTGTGTGAGGGAAGTATTCCTAAGTCTGTTTTGGTTTAAAGTAATATAAAAGCAAAGAGAAAGGAAATAGAGAAAAACAGAAAAAATGTGATTAGTTTAAAAGTTAGTCACGTGTTGTTGGTAGATTCAAAGCAAATGTGTTTACTGAACATGATATACATTTAAACAAAACAAATTCAGAACGATATATATTTGATGCAGATATTAAGAAAAAATCTTTTTTTTTTAATTGCGGGAAAATCTAAGGATATAATTATTAACACCAAAGTGTATAGATATTTAATTACAGATAACTTTCATTCATTCTAAAATAACATCATAATATTCAGATTGTCTTTTCAATAAACCGATAGGGAAATCAGCGAACGAAAATTGTAAGAAACAGAAAGGAAAATGTTAATACCTAAATACATAAATATAAATCAATATTTCAACTTCAAAAGAAACATTCGAGAACCATTTACATGTAAGTGTAAAAGCCTTTGAGGTAAGTAAGACTAATATGTGTTTACGATGGCGCCAAGTTCGATGTTGAATGTCATGTAAAAACAGGATTCAAATCTTGTTTTTCAACACCGACATTTTATTCCTACTAAGAAAATTGGGACAAAAGATCTTTTCCAATATTAAGTCTTATATTTATTTTGAAACAGCCTGGAGAGGGCAGCAAGGAACATTGAACTCCGATAAAACTAAGTTCATGTGTTTTAAACAGGATGGAGACATCTCAACACTCGAGGGTAAGCTACTAAAATTGGTAGACCACTTCATATACCTACGTAGTAATATTTCATCCATCGAACCCCCCACATGAGCAGGATGTGACACAAGGTCAATTTCTAAAGCGGAGTTCAACAGGTTTGAATTCAGAGTTTTCTTTCTCCCAGACCGGTTGCCTAACCAAGGTTTAATAGCCCAGTCTGCCCTACTATTTATCCATAGCTGGAGGGAGAGTAGGATTCATACCTTTCCCAAGGGTATTAGCGCTAAGTAAAATGCAATTACCACGTCCAGGATTTGAACTCTGGGCGATGAGTCCATTTCCCATTACTTTAGCCATTACACCACGCGCTTTGATATTTCATCCATATAAAGAGATATTAATGCACGCATAGGGAATGTATGGACTGAGATTATCAATCATATGGACATCTGATGTCAATGATAAGATACAGAGACGATTCTTTCAAATCGTGGTTTAATTGGTACTAATATACGGCTGCACTACTTAGACTCTAACGAAACGCCTAGAGAGTAAGCTAGATGGGAGTTGAATAAAAATGCTGCATGCGGTCTTAAATAAATCGTGAAAACAACACCTCACAAGAAAACAGCTGTATGGCCACTTGACTCCTATCACACAAACCATCCGAGTAAAAAGAACAAGACATGCTGGTCACTGCTGGAGAAGCAAGGATAAACTCATAAGTGACGTTCTCCTGTGGAGACCTGCGTATGGGAACGCCAGTGTCAGCCGTTCAATACCACTGTATCTATATTATTCCCCGGTCCCCTCTGATTGGAGTGAATATATCTTTCAATGTTCCATGTAAGGGTTGGATAGAAAAACATGATTTTAACAAAATTGTTTTAAAACATTGAGTTTTTTAAAAATTCATTACCCATCAAGAATGAATAAAAACAGCTGGCAGAAACTTTTTTCTAGTTCCCATCTTGTTTTTTATCCAGGCGTAATGTAAAGGTGGTGCAACTATAGAATATTCCTGACACGGGAACGATTTGCAATAATTTCCTTTTTAATTATTCAAAGTGGTATACGACCGTTAAACTGACAGTAGCAGTTCATCCTTTTAGTAGAGCTAAATAATTTCAAAGTGATATCCCTAAAAATAAAATAAAAATATCCACTGTCAAACTTTATACAGACTATCAAAAATATGCTCCCTCGTGGTTTAAATATTTAAGTTTTAATGTAATGAAATATATTAATTAGAGACACTAACATAGTGATACTATATCTGTGGTTGTTTCAAATGATGTTATATTTTAGTATTCGTAGAGAGAGAGAGAGAGAGAGAGAGAGAGAGAGAGAGAGAGAGAGAGAGAGAGAGAGAGAGAGAGAGAATCGGAAAAAAAATGAATTAAATATGAACACAAATAAAAAGATTATATTTATTTTGAATATATCTTAAATGGTTTCTATATAAAATCATTCATTAAATTTATTTTAATACGTTAGAAAATTAAGCAATCATATTTGGGAACAATAACATCAAATAATTACTGATTAAACCCGTTTTTGTTAAAACCAATATGAAAATTAACCACACTATATATTGTGTAAACCATTATTTCTTAGTAGTATAATACACATTTCGGTATTTTAGGCGCCCTAATAACATTGACTGTTTTGAGGGAAAGTTTTTCATAGACATCGTTATTAAATAAGAGTTATTCTATGTATGAATAATTTTGCCTATGAATTAAATACTCACTGATAAACCTACGTAATTTCTGAGAATATTCTGACGTAAACAGTGACGTAGTTTCGGTTACATATATACAGATACAGAATTTTTAATTTAACTAGCAAATATATGCACCCTCTGGGTGCAATTATTTAAGTTTTGATATAATAAAATATTATATTAAATTAGAAAGGCTAATGAAACGGACTAAGAATGCAGATAAAAAGATCTGCAACAGAGGGGGTATAATCGAAAAATAGAACAACTTTGAAACTAACTATTCCATCATTTTCCATTACTCCCCTCTTTCATTGGTAAATTTTCCTAATTTAACTATTTAGTTAAAATAGGAAGTAAAGGATAATATTACAGTTATTTCTTCTGGTAAATAAATTTCTTTTAAGATTTATCCACGAGATTTTTGTTTATATTTCTTAAGATAAAACCAAACAATTAGAAATCAATAATACCAAGCACATATTTATTAAAATAAAATTTTAAATATCAATATGCAAATTAGCCTTCTCGTTCAAACTGTAAACCGCTATTTTGTTGTATATATAAATACAATTGCATGTTATTAGTACGTAGATATGGTCAACAGTATAAATAATGTAAAACAATTTTTATTAATAACTGAAGGTTTAAAAGAATGAAATCATGGAGAATTTGACGTAAATAATTAAGGGAATTGTGACTTGAGTAGTAATATAGTTTCGGTTACAGACAGAAAAACACACAATCTCCATTATAATAAGATATGATATGCATTTGAAAATAGTGATATTATTTCTGTGTTTGTTTCAAATGATGTTATATTTTAGTATTCGTAGAGAGAGAGATAGAGAAAAAAAGAAACGAAGAATGAACAATGATTATAATTATTCCACTTGAGCTACCATATGATTTAGATGTTATTTAATGTCAAATGGCTTATCAATTTCGCAATAAAATTATGACAAATACGGAAGATAAACACATCAACAAATTAAATATAAATAAGAAAAGTTTTCTTGACAACGGATTCATTTTTCTCTAATAAATTTTGCAATCTTATAATCAGGTGTAAACATTAAAAATAATAAAACAATACGTATTGATCGTTTAACGGAGATTTTGTTTCACGTTTTCTAAATAAGCAATCTTTTTTTTTCACCATTTCAGATAAGCGTTTTCTGTCTCCCTCTACCTTTCACATACTCTCTCTCTCTCTCTCTCTCTCGCTCTCTCATTCTTTTCTCTCTTTTCTCTCTCTCTCTCTGTCTCTCTCACACATACTCTCTCTCTCTCTCTCTCTCTCTCTCTCTCTCTCTCTCTCACATCCACTGTAATCACTTTCTTCTCTTGGTTTGTATGTCTATATGTTATACATGTATATACATATACGATATATATATATATATATATATATATATATATATATATATATATATATATATATATATATATATATATATATATAAGCATGATATATCTATATCTATATACATATCTATATATATATATATCTTCCTCTCTCTCTCTCCCTCTCTCTCTCTCTCTCTCTCTCTCTCTCTCTCTCTCTCTCTCTCTCTCCACACACACACACATATATATATATATATATATATATATATATATATATATATATATATATATATATGAATAGATTAACCAGGAATAGAGCAACGGTTGAATAAATAAAATTCTGATTTTTGTTCTGTTTTTCTTGTTTTTGTTTTTTATTCCAATGCTTCAAAAGACCAAACAAACAACATTCACAAGAACATAACGCATAATTATATATATATATATATATATATATATATTATATATATATATATATATATATATATATATATATATAAGAAATTGATTACCTGTTGAAAACGGATCCCGTTAAAGATCAAATGTCATATTTGAAATTGAATTTCATTGAAATATTGTATCCTTAGTATCCGGTGTATTTAATATTTTTTTTAAAATAATTTATGAAACGGAAACATATAAATAAATATGAAATAAATCATAACAAATAAAAACCATTTGAAAATCTCATGTTTATTTTCAAATCTTATAAAAATTTAATGATATTAATTTGAACTCGGGAATCAGCTTAGATTCAAATAAATAATACATTATACTTTTAGCTAGATATCTACACGATCATGAATACATGGGCGATACACTATACATACATATATGCATAAATACATCCCCCCACACACAGAGCACACATACACATACACCACAAACACAGACAGACACCAAAAAGATGAATTGATTATGATGTTCAAGTGGACGTTTAAATGTTTCACTTTTAACTCTTAAAGATCCTGTTGAGAATTCTCTAAGCCCAGAGCCCTATTCCTATTAGAATTCATCAAAAAATGGCCTTTTCATCTAAAGTTACCTTAAATCAAATATTTCTAAATGTTTAGTATTACATTTAAACAAAGGCTATCGTTTTGAATGGATTAGGAAAACAAATGTGATTTCCGGTCGGGTGGAATAAGAGGGTATAGGAAATTAAGTGTTAATAAAACCTTTTTCAGAAAAATATGAAGAAAAGAAAATATGTGAAAAAGATTTTTGTTGTTCAAAAGGTGATGGATGTTTTTGAATGACTTGAGTTGATAATGTCATAGACACACACACAGACACACACACACACACACACACACACACACACACACACACACATATATATATATATATATATATATATATATATATATATATATATGAACTAAAAGATTGATAGCAATTGTATCAGATGAATTTTGTAAATCAAATATTTTGATAAAGCGATCGTCTTTGAAATAATATAGACGAATTGATCTTGTGTCAATTAAAAAGAGAAAATAATTCCCTTAAAATTAATTGTTTTATTCTTAAGTGCCTGTAATTTATTTTCTTTCATTTTTGCATTATGTATACATTATAATCTTTTCATTGACCTCTACGCAGATAATTGGGATTTGGGAAAATGGGTTTGCAAAGCGAATTAAAAAGAAAGCATTAAACTTATTTGTAAGATTTGTAAGAAGAGAACGTTTGACATAATTCAAATTTGAATGTAGCTGATTCTTGGAATTTTATTATGAATATTTTTATTATACAGGATTTTTGAACATTGCAGCCATGTGCTTAAAAAGAAATATACGTTTAGAACTTGATTCAACAAATGTAAACGTAAATTCTCTAAGATAATGTAATCCTTTTTTTCCTTTATTTTCTCTTTATTCATGCTGGCCAAACTAACTTTAATTCATGTTTTAATCTTTGTAATTCTTTTTCTTTCTATTCCAAATTTTATTTTGTCAGACATGTAAGCATGACCACCTAATCTCACACACCTACCCCCACTCTCCATACCCTCCTGTGGTGAATATATATTTCTGATAACCATCACTGAAGATAAAGTTTTACTTTGAAATCGATAAGACAAAAATATACATCTTTTTGTTCTTATTTTTTATATGCATTGTAATTTCTTTCAAATCATTAATATATATATATATATATATATATATATATATATATATATATATATATATATATATATTTACGTATATAACCTAATCGTTAGAGTTCACTTTCGTTCCTTCCAATCCTACAACCCCACAACCAGAACCTTTAATCACATGAGCCCTCAAGTGACTCATTAATCCCTCTGAAGATCCACAAAGTTTGATGCAAATATGATATAGGAAGGACGTCCTTCCTACGGGAGAGAATAAATCAGATGGTAAATTTTGATGCTTGTGCACTACCATATGTCTCTTATGACCAGAAGCCGACTAACAACTCTGTTACAGATTTCACAAGAAACATTATGTTTTACATATATACACAAAAATACATATGCATACATACACATGGATTCGAAAGGCGGCATAGATACTAGTCTAATAAGTGTACATTTCCTAGGCGTAAATCTCAACCTTCAAAAAGCATACACCAACAGTCAGACCACTAAATAACATCTTAATTTGATATACAACTTTTCAACTGACACACCCAAAGCAAATCACGCAGCACACTGACAATAAATTATCAGATAACTTGTCAAACGAAACTATTGAAGCCAAAAACGATTGAGAAACGACATTAAAATATAAAAAAAACCTTTTTTTCCGGCAAAACTAACATTTACAAAATGAAAAATGCCAAAACAAAAAAAATGAAAGAAAAGAAATAAAATATGCTCCAATCCACAATGTCATAATGAATCTCGGTGGGATATTAATTAAACTTTTCTGAAGTTATTACGCAAATCAAATAAACCTCAAAAGTTCAACATAATGAGGATGCTGCTGCTGCTGCTGTTGCTGCTGCTGCTGATGATGATGATGTGTTAATACATGGGTGATACTCTATACATACATATATACATAGATACATTTCTCTTACACACACACAGAGCACACATACACATATTTGACATCAACAGTTGTCAAATTTAAACTCGTCCATTTCCAACTTTTAGTAAAATATTTACCTTAATTTTCTGTCATTTTTAATCGTTAGATTTTTGACACATTATTTTAATGAAGATTCAATATATGTCTTGTATGTAACCGAAAATACGTCACTGCTACGTTACAACACCTTCAGGTTTTACGCCGGTTTATCAATGAGTATTTGATTTATAGTCAAAATCATGAATACATAGTATGCAGAACAAACCTCTATTATATATATTCGGAAATTAATTATGCAACATGAAACGGTCCACATAGTTTGTTAACTCAAGTTTTGAAAAATTGTTGCATGGCCTTCTTTACTAAATCGTACATGTTATATACTGACATCTTCAAACTCACGCTGAATCGTATGCGTTGCTGGTATACTGCTTAATGAAATCACAAAGCATGCTGTATCATATTTAAAAGGGCTTCTTTATTTGCTTCTTCTTCTAACTCGGTGATGCGTGTACAGGGCATGGAACATGACGTTGGCGGCTACTAAATGAGGAAGTCAAGATGGGACTACAAAACTGCTATCTGCCACACGTGGGGCCTTGTTGAATGGTGGCTAAGTAACGGGTACGCCCCCCAGGGGAGGGGAGAGTGTGTCAATCTCTCTCTCGCCTGCTGTCCGAATGAACTCACTCAGCCGACTGATTGTCCCCACTGACCGCTGAATGCTTAGCCCTCTCGCTTCTGTATTGACGCCTACGCATTTTAATCTTTCTCTTTGTCCCTCAGCCGGAAGTCCTTACTTCCCTTTCCAGTCTCTTTGTTTAATTTTCCTTTGTCTTTTCGAACTTCCCGCGCAAAACAAATGCGACGATCGCTAAACCATAACAAAATACATGCGTGGTATTATTAATTTATACATCTTATTTTAAGATATATTCAAAGTTATCTAAGCTATAGTTTTACGAAAAAAATTATTTACAAACAAGAAATAGTCACATATTGTTTTTTGTTTTTTTAATAATTAATCATGTATCTATCATTTACGGGGAAAAACGTTCTGTTATGATAATCATCTGTTGTAATTTTTTTACGACAGATGATAATCGAAACAAGAATAAAAATCTGTTTTTATTAGAAAGAAAACATCTATTTGAATGTTGACTGAAAAACTATTTTCATGTCTATTATTAAAAAGAATACAAGATTTCAAGGATCGTGTTGGCGTTTTTGGATATAAGGCGTGTGGTAAATGGTTACTTTTACTTTTAGACTCGCCGAATAAGCACGTGACCTGGGAAGGAGTCCTATTGTCCAATCACTGGCAATGCTCTGCTCCTGATATGATTATTTATACTGACCTTTCTCTGGCCATACTAATCATTACTACTTGGATCTTCTTGGACATCGGACCTAAATGATACCACAGGACTTATTGACTCACCAAAGGATACTATACCACAGGACTTATTGACTTACCAAAGGATACTATACCACAGGACTTATTGACTTACTTACTTACTTACTTATTTACTTTAAGTTCTTTTACAACTGGCCAAGGATGGCGGCCATATACTTAACAGATCGGTTTACATTTTTTTAACGAAAAAGCGTGGCCAAATTATTTTTCACACCATTTGCAGGGCGTTATTTATTTGTTTATTTTTTGCTTGTATTAATAATTTCTGAGAATGAACAGACTGAAGTTATGCTGTAGATTAAACTAATATTATACTTAAGAAATCTGAATTATTTTTCATTTCTGTCCACAATATATGTTGAAACATTGGTAAAAGGAAGGATCTAGTAAATGCTGAAAATCAGAAAATAACATAGTTATTGAGTGAGGTAATGTCTGTATTAAAAATATCAAAGGAGCTTTGCTGAGATCATCAAAACATAAAGATGTCTCTTGAAATTATAATCTATAAATATAACTAAGTTCAAAACTCAAATCAAAGGAAAGGGTTTAAGAACTTACTTCTTCAAGATGAACGTAAACCCAAGCGTGTTATATGAACACAACCACTTTTTACCAGGTGTTGAGAATTTTAAGATATAAGGCGTGTATTAAATGGTCACTTCTAATTATAGACTCGCCGATAACCATGTGACCAACCTATGGACCAACCACTGGCAGTATTCTGCTGCTGATATTTTATTTATACTGGCTGTTCAGGTCATACCTAATCATTACAACTTGGATCTTCCTGGACCCACGGATCATATCATTGGACCTTTTGACACTACGTAGGATTCCAAAACTTAGGATTTATTCACTTACCAAAGGATTCTATAGTTCAGGACTTATTCACTTACCAAAGGATTCTATAACTCAGGACTTACTTACTTTAAGTCCTTCTCAACTGGCCAAGTATGGCGGCCAGATACTTAACACCAGGGCCCAAAGCTTTGAGGGACAAAATTTGTTGAATACTTTGTGAATTGGGATCTGTATAAAATGACTCGTAAGCAGCTTCCTATCACTAAAACAAATATTCTAAAGCGTTAATATTAGGCCAAGTAATACATCATAATTGACCTTACTAAAGTAATTTTCATTGACAAATTTCGAGTGATATTTGATGTACCTGATAGATATATCAAAGTATGGATTTTATCCAGTCCAAAGGTGCCTGTGGCTAAATGAACGTATCTGTATCATATGGTCTGGAATTGTCAATTATTGGACTATTCGAAGTCGATAAAGGCGTTAAACTAAACAGTGCTAACTCGTAGTATTTTATGAACAAGACTTTATTTGCATGGTACAAATCCCTGTCTCATAGTTTCAAAGTTAAGCATATATTTATGCACAACAATGCTCCATCTCATGTATCTAAGCTTACCCACGAATTCTTTGAACTTAAAATATTTCCGGGACAGAATATACTGGAATGGCTACCATTGTTCTAATCTGAATCCGATCGAAGATACATGGTCAATTCTGAAGAAGAAATTATATGTATCAGACCTATGGGAAGCAATTAAATTTACCATGTCGGAAAAGACCTTGCTGATGAAAATAATAATAATAAAACCAATCGATAATAGATAAACTGGCTGTTATTGAGTATGAGGGACACTATATTGACATGTACAGGATTTATACGACTCAATAGATGTGTGTGTTTTTAAAAAATTATTTTGATCAATTTTATTACCTTAGATGTAGCAGATGGAAAGGGGAGTAACCAAATGGTTCAAGTGATGTTTCTCTTTTTTGTTGAGAAATTTCTGTTTTTTTTCCCATCCCTTCCTGCCTCTCATCCGTTTTGAGGTTTCACTTTTTAGGTAGTGAATACCTGAGGTATTATGGTGAAAGTAGGCTGCGAAAGTCGACTGATGATAGCATTTATTCACAGGAACCAGATCGGGGAGTGAAAATAGTTAGAAGTTAGAAACAAGAATTCAGCATAACCAGTTTTGTTCCGTGCCTCCCCAAATATAACTTTGGTCTCTGTGCACAGTTTCGCAGTTGCATTGCTGTAACCACACCTGTTTTTTGTTTTTTTTAAATAAAATGCAGTTGGAATGTTTTGTGATGGGGTCGGTTGTAGTGGTGCAGCCAACAACCAAATAAAATCCATTCTATTATCTTGTTATTGGAATAAAATTTGATTACTTGGTTTTGCTTAATAATTTTATACTTCAATAGAGCATATTAATGCATAAAAGGTTTCTACTCAAGATTTATCTTATTGAAAATTTGACAATGCAGAATTTACATTTAGGGAAAAAAATTCTGAAAAAAAAAGATTTTTCTTTAAAAAATCCTCCAATCATCGTTTTGTTTTTCATGCCATATTATTTAGACTTAGCTGTGTTAAGTTTCTTACCGCCATCCTTGGACAATTGAAAAGGACTTAAAGTAAGTAAGTCCTGAGCTATAGAATCCTTTGGTAAGTGAATAAGTCCTGAGTTATGGAATTCTACGTAGTGTCAAAGGTCCAGTGATATAATCCTATGTTCCGTCATCCACGAAGGTTCAAAGCAATATGCGTAGGTATGACCAGAACAGCCAGTATAAATAACAATATCAGCAGCAGAGTACTGCCAGTGATTGGCCAATAGGTTGGTCATATGGTTGTTGGCGAGTCTATAAGTTGAAGTAGACTTCAGTTGAAGAGATAGGTTTATCACTTTCTTAAGAAAGGCATGAATCTATCTCTTCAATGCATTAACGTGAAGTGAAAGGCAAACAGCTTAGTCCAGTATTTGAACTCGTCTTGTCGAATCCATTTTCTAGAATGATAACCATTATCCGTCTTTGTGTACGGATGTGCAGAGTGACAACTTATCGTTACACATTCTTCTTGCTGCTTATTCTTGAGCCTGTATCAGTTAGAGTCAAAGAAAACAAGCAAATATAATGTTAGTATTATAATAAACATATATCACGGATTTACCCTCTAGTTGTGCGGATATGTGACGATACGCATGTACCCATGCAGACATGTGCATGTTTGAACACACAGGCATACACGCAGTCATATATGGAAGTCAAGTGAGGAAATTAATTCGACAGTATGTGTAAAAAGTAAGTCGTCGGGGCGGCCTAAAGTCGGTATCAGCCAGTCTGCGAGGGATTCTATCCCCTTTTCACTAGCGCTAGACCGAGGAGATTGTTTTGTCGTCTGAGGGGGAGCGACGCACCTACCATCAGCTCCTTACTTTACCGCACAGATCCCTGTGCTACTCATACGCTGAGTTGGCGGGGACCGGTATTAAACTAGGAACCTTGTGGTTTCTAGCCGAATGCTCTACCGACTGAGCTAACTGTAGAAACAAACACGGAATGTTACAATGGATGGACATTTATTAGTCGTAGTGTCGATGTTCGAACATTTCGGTTCATGAAGAAACCTTCTTCAGGACAATATGAAACTAGTCAAGGAGAAAAAAAAGGATTTATGTAGTTAAAAATATGATTGATACTTTGAATGCGTTGAGTTTGGAAAATGTGTAGAAATTCAAAGCATCCACCATCTTTTTAACTACATAAATCTTTTTTTTCTCCTTGACTAGTTTCATATTGTCCTGAAGAAGGATTCTTCATGAACCGAAATGTTTGAACATCGACACTACGACTGATAAATTTTCATCCATTATAACATCGCATGTGTGTGTGTGTGTGTGTGTGTGTGTGTGTGTGCGTGCATGTATAGACAAATCAAAAAACAGTAAGCAGTCTTTTCCTGTCTTATTCCGTTGGGTTCTTTTCCAAAATGTCTAATTCTCTCTCTCTCTCTCTCTCTCTCTCTCCTCTCTCTCTCTCTCTCTCTCTCTCTCTCTCTCTCTCTCTCAATTACTAACACATACTGTCTCTCTTTTTGTCTTTCTCGCTCTCTGCTTCTCAATCAATCGCACACTGCCATATACACATGCATTCTCTCTTCCTTCCTCCTCTCTCAGTCTTTCTCAATCACAAACTTACATACACCCCCGCTTTGTTTTTCACTCTCTTTCTCCCCCCTCTCTCTCTATATAATATATATATATATACATATATGTATATATATTATATGTGTGTGTGTGTGTGTGTGTGTATAAAACAATATATATACATAAATAATATATATATAAACAATATATATGTACATAAGTATATATAAACACTATATGTATAAACAATATATATATATATATATATATATTATATATAAACATACACCCCCACACACACATATTTATATATATATATATATATATATAAATATATATATATATATTATTTTGTATTGTCATATCTATAATATTTGAATGATTCGTTTGCTAGAAATGTTCTGAATACTTAAACAATTTTCGTCACCTGCCATAAATGTCATGAAATGATAAAAGCTAAAGGAACAAAAGGCAAAAAAGATCGAAATAACCCGGATTTACTTTGTTCGTCATTGGCAGAGACAGAAGTCGCTGAAGAGCGACAGGTGAGGCCAACCCAGGGTCACGCACGTTCTATTGGCGGCCTGTTCCAACGATTCGGTGTCATTGAAAAACAGTGATATTAATACATTTACCGAGAATAGAAACCCAGAAAACACCAGTCGATCTTTCCATTAAATAGAAGCCAAGGTCGAAGAAGGACGGATAGAGTTCAAAAGGTAATGGACGTTGATAGGTAGGTTAATATTAGACAAAAGGTGAAAGATCAGTGCACCAAAAATATAATAATATACGTATTGTTATGTAAGCGTAATGTAATGATTTCTATTTATTGGTAAAGTGACAATTTAATCATTGGAAATGATGTCACTTTTGATCAGATATAAAGGAAGATACAAAAAAATCTCCAAAAAACCCTACCTTTTCCGATATTCCACCATGTCAGATGAACAAAGTACAATTTACGTGGGAAGCTACGCACAAACCGGAGTTCATGCTGTGGTCAGTGTTAAACAAGGCGTCTATCCTCTCGACATTCCACTTTTGAGGCGCCTCATGTATTGGGCAATAAACCCAGCCCTGCCCCTTTTTGATGAAAGGGGAAGGTGTTCCCCAGGGATTGTTCCTTGGTATTCACGCCAGTATTATCCATCTGGCTAGACCGAAGCCACCCGACACATGACCCGAAGGTCGGGTAAGGGTATTTGCCTCATACCCCACTTGTATGGGCTGGGCACAAGGCCTCGTTTTAACGTGACCCAGCCACAAGCCGAAGCTCATGGGTGGGAAAGAACAAAAATTGCGTCGATCCCTTCGGCATTCCCTCTCAAGGGGGCGCCTCAGGCCCTGGACAATAAACCCAGCCCTGCCTCCAAGGGGGCAGGTATTGCCTGGGGGATGGCCCCCTGGGATCGACGCTATTATTTATTACTTAACCTGATCCAGTGGCCGAAGCACACTGGACCCCCCCCCCCTCTGAGAGGGCGAGGTAAGTATATGCGTCGAAAGATCTTCGAATGAAAAGCCTATCTTAGTACGATATAAACTCAAATGTATTAGAAATATTTCATTGCACGGTGAGGAATATTCTAATTTCAGATTTGGGGGATGGGTGAGGATACTGCAAGGTAAATCTTCGTATGAGGTTTGATAGGCAATCCGAGTTCAAATCATAGACGGGACTATTTAAGTTTCACTTCGAGCTTATGAGCTTGGAATGCTTAAGAACGGAATCCTGTAGGCTGACCTGTCCATGACATGCAACACTTCCCTTTGGCTCTTACTAAGTCTAAACGGGCGGTCTCATCTACAATTTATGTTTTATCAATTTACCTCACTTTTGGATAAATGACACCCCGCTCTCCGAGTTGAGCGCGTGGTGTAAGACACAGACACAGACACAGACACACACACACACACCTACACACACGGACGAGCGCAATATATATATATATATATATATATATATAATATATATGTTGTGTGTGTGTGTGTGTGTGTGTGTGTAGTAGAGATATGAGGAACATAAGGACAGAACTCAGAACAAAAGTGTGTAGGATATATTTCGCTAACCCACCCACTTGACCTTTTCTCCCATCCCCCTCCTGTCCACTTTCCCCTCTATAAAACACGTGTATGATACCTTTGATAATCAATAAGAAAGACTGATGATGCCGAGCTCAAAGCTCTAGCGAAATATATCCTACACACTTTTGTTCTGAGTTCTGTCCTTGTGATCCTCATATCGCTACTATATTCTGTCGGATTTATTCTATCCTCTTTCCTCATATAATATATATATATATATATATATATATATATATATATATATAAGGGTGTGTCAAAAACGTATCAAGACTTTTGGTACTTTTTTATATACCTTTTATTCTGAAAAAAAAGTTACATTCAATAATTTTTTTCAGAATACAAGGTGTGTCGAAATGGTACCAAGTTTAAAGCTGTATTTACCAAGAAAGAACTGAAGAGTGAATTGAGCATTATTTTTTCAGAATACAATGTGTGTCAAAAAGTACAAACTATCTCGATACTTGTTTGACACCCCTTGTATATGCGGGTGGGGGTGTATGTGGGAGATAGTGAGATTTCAACCTACTAACACTAATCATTTAACAAGAGAAATTATTAAAATGTTTAGATTATTGCCAGTCAATTAATTATTTGAATGCTATTATAAAGTAGAATATGTGATATATGCTACGCTAGCTAAATTTGAGGCCGTAGGAGACATATTTTTATTGAAGTTAAATTAGAGAAGGAATGAGTGTACATAAGTATCACAACAACCTTATACAATTATCTGAATTATCACCCCAAGGAAGTGTTATCTGCGCATGCGCGTGAGCCTGTCAATTTTCGGAGAAAAGAGTAGAACGACGGATGCCAGAACAACTTAAGTAGAATAACATAATTGAAAAAAATTTATAAATGAGATTTAATTAAATATTGATTTTTATATCTACATCTGTTACGAACTGAGACAGCAAATCGGGTCTGTGCGTGTAAAAGGAATAAAGAAAGTTACATCATGTAACTGGGAGTCTGTTTTCATTCTGAGCATCTCAGAGAAAAATGGATGAAGTAAATCAGTTGATATTTTTCTTCCGATGTTCTGGATATTCATCTAGATTAGGATTATGTTTAAAATATTGAAATAAAAAGCGGGAATATGAAAAAATATAATTTGCCATTATCATTTCGTTGCTTTATAATTATATAAAAAAAATTATATAACTATATAATTATAATTATATATTAATTATATATAAAAAAAGGAACGAAGCGGAGTGAGAAAGTGAGGAAAGAAGCCGCCACATAAAAGAGAGCTACAAGGAAGGAGAAAAAGCAGCACCCCCAATACCCACAGAAAGCATCACCTTTCGTTTGCAGCCTCTGCACCAGAGACTGCCATTCAAGGATCGGTCTGTTCAGCCACTCACGTAGCTGTAGGTAAAAAATATAAAAAAACGGACACTACGCCATCGTCTTAAATAGACGGAAGGTTGCCAACATATATACATATATATATAATTATATAACACCATGGTGCATTTGTCAAAATTTTATGTTTAAAAAAATAATAACATGGATTACGTATAAAGATATGAGTATATTAAGTGTGGAAGACTTTATATACTAAGAAAGAGTAAAATATACAAGAGAAATTACAATTGATGATTAGCAAGTTAGTCTGGCAAATGATTACTCTTCTTGATACCAGCATTTTATTATTTATTTTTTAATATTCTACGCCCAAAACGTATTATATTAGTAACCATTTGTAAGAAAAAATTTTAACATTAAAATCTGTTATAGAAATAACTTTAGTTAGTCGTCACCAAAAATTAATAAAGCCCGAAAATGCATTCATTCAATTTTAATCTTGGTTACAAGATTTTCATTAAAAGATATACGTTTTTTTTACAATGTTCCATTACAAATAATTTGGAAATCATGGTTAAAGCCAAGGATGATTTTTTGATAAATTTGATCGATAGAATTTATAGATATTTCATGTAATTTATATATATATCTAATAAAGTGAGATGTCAGTGTTGTTTTAAATTTTGTATAATTTAGACGTCAATCTATGCAATGTACCATATATATATATATATATATATTATATATATATATATATATATATATATATATTCTAATATGGCCGGATTTTAGCCTTTTTTTAAACCAAACACACACACACAAACACACACATATATATATGTGTGTGTGTGTGTATATGTGTGTGTGTATGTGTTTGTGTGTATCCGACGGTATGTTGACAGGAAAAATAAACAAAGGACAGAAAATGCTGAATGGATAAAATAGATTATATTTTACACATGTTTCGGCATGGATAAACTCCTGGCCGAAACACGTGTCTGTAAAATAAAATCTATTTTAATTATTCAGCATTTTCTTTCCTTTGTTGAATTTTACTTTCGTATATAATATAATATATATATATATAATATATACACACGCACACGCACACACACACACACACACACACACACATATATATATATATTATATATATATATATATATATAAGTTTATTATTTGCCTTCGACCAATAATAAACTTCCATCCAGTGTAACATCCTGTGTTTGTCTACATTTCTCCAACATACTCTTCACATACTCTCCACATACATTTCCTATTTTTACACCCATATATATATATATATATATATATATATATATATATATATATATATATATATATATATGAACATATGAACATAGTTGATTATATGTTTAGATTATACAATGTTATATGTCAGCGTTTGAAAGGTAATGTAAAATTTAGTGTTTATATGAGTCAGTTCATTGATTTGTACAAACAATATAATACATCGTTTTCCGGTAGTTAATAGGTCCATTGTAATATTTATTAGGTGATTTGTTCTCTCTCTTTCATTCAAACACATGAAAAGAAAACTAAAACCACAGACGTTCAGTAAGCAAAACATTGGGGAACAGTAAATCAACTCTCGGATATATTTGATTCCGGCATGACAATGTTTTATGGCCAATTAAAAATAGATGCTTCATCGTTAATTATCGAAAGGAAAGCAAGCAAACAAGTTGGATAAACTGCCTGACACTGTCAGGAGGTGCCTATAAAATTAATTATTATTTACGCGTTTGTATCAACAAATTTCCCCTCGTCAGAAAATGAACCCAGTGACCATTTAATCTTCAAAGAAACAATTGATGGACGCTCCCTTCGAGCAGGACAGTCCGCATCTTTCATTTCAGGTTTTTGATGAGATTGACAGAGAAACAAATTACTCTTCTTTAATTTGGCAAGATAATGTTCGAATCTTAAGTTGTATCTGACAGGATCAAAATAGATCCACATGATAGATGGGGAATCAACAAAAAAAAATATGCCCTGATACTCTCTTAAAGGAATGAAACGAAAAACGGAATTGGACATTTGATTAAAACCTGTTAAATTTATTGCACAACTAATTAAAAATAAAAGAAAATGTGTGAAGGTCCGTAGTGTAATGGTTCGAGTCGTAGTAAATGGACTCGTCGACCCGAGTTCAAATCCAATAAGACTGTTTGCATTTCAAATTGTTTTTTGCATATACCACTTAGTTACGTGGCGAAATTATAATTTCTTGCATAATTCCCAATGGATCAGCTCCCCATTCGCTTATTATTATCATTATTATGAGGTTTTCAAACCTGCCGTAGCCGTTGGTCCACTGGAGGCTGAGTGACTGCAAGTCTCCTCAAGTCTCCAGGACTCTTCTGTGTATTCTAGTCGATCTTAACTGTACTTTAATGCTGTACTTTGGATGGTCTCGATTTTTCCTCTGATTTCCAGTTCGCCCAAATTCTTTTCTAGAGCTTTGGGGACCGTTCAAAAAGCATCAGTTACAATTAATACAATATTCACCTTTATGTCCTAGTTTCCTCAGTTCTCTGGCAAGGTCCAAGAATTTGTTTATCTTTTAGCTTTCTTTCATTTCCACTCGGTGGTCAGGCGGGTCGGCAAAAACCACGAGATGACAAGTTCTCTTCTTCTTGTTGATCAATACAAGCTCCGGTCTCCTGGTCAGGATTAGGTGATCCGTCTGCATCTCGAAGAAATTGTATTTTTTTTTTGCACAATTCCCAGTGGATTGCCTTTCCCACTGAGTCGTTCCTAGTCTTGTATTATCTTTGTGCTAGTTTGCTGCATTCGCTGATTATGTGATTAATCGTTTCATTTGTGTCTCCACACATTCTGCACTTGCTATTCTGCTGCGTCTTATCTACGTTTGCCTTTATATAGTTTGTTCTAATGGCATTGACGGGTTTAGTAAATATATATATTATGACTTGTGCTACGATTATAAGCAATTCGGTTTCTCTCTCGAGGTTTCCTTTTCTTCACCATGCCCATGTCTTCTGGTGTGATATCTCTTGAGTTTGATGATTGAAATACCCATGTAGTTGTTGTTTCTTCTCATTTTTTTTTGTTCTTTTTTGTTTTGTTTTTTAGTTTTTGATGTATTTCTGCTTGTCTATATGTTGCAGTTACTTTTCCTGGCTACCGCAATTAATCGTTCCTTACTTTTATTACTGCATTTGTCAAGCGGTTATCATTATTATCTCCTTTTGAGTTTTCACATCAGCATTAACTGATGGTCTTTTACTGGAGTCTGAGTGACAGCAAGTCTCCTCAGGTCTCCAGGACTCTTCTGAGTATTCTGGAAGATTGCAGCAGTGCAGTGTTCTGAATGGTTTCAATCCTCCCTCTGATTTCCAAACTTTATTATTATTATTATTATTATTATTATTGTTATTACAAGTACTTATTGTATCTATATATGCAGGTAATCTTGTAACAAACCCCGTTTGCTTCTACTGGAATATGAAAAAAAGCTAAAAGCAATCACAATTCTCGCCAATTTAATGCAACTTTTTTCTCTGTACCAAAACATAAAGAATACATATGCAGATATAAACGTTGCAAAGTGACATCCTATTAAATCCATCAATCTCCAACTATAACCGTTTCATTATATCCTCAATTCTTTTTCTTCCCCTCCTTTTTTTTTTTTTTACTTTCTTTTTCTTCCTTTGCACAAATCACGACGTTCAGGTCGTTTTCTGAAGACGTGACGAACAACCATGAATGGTTGACACTGGGCAAGTGTTAACGCTGACTCAATTATTTATAACTTGCCGTCGGAGATTGTAGGAGTGTTTGCCAGACAATGGGATGAGACAGAGAAGCGTTTACGCTTTTGAATAGATAAAAACCTATCAGACGTCGACTAATGAAATATCAATGGTTCTTTATCGATTACACTTGTCTCGTCGTTTGGGTGCTTTTTGTTCTGATCTTTTGCTCTCGTTAAAGATCCATTCTCTCTAGAAGAATGGGCTCTTCAAAACTCCAACACCTACATCGGATAATAGGCATACGCGAACACATCCACACACACACACACACACACACACACACACACACATATATATATATATATATGTATGTATGTATATTTGTGTGTGTGTGTGTATGTAAATATTAATACACGTATGCATATGTTTATATAAATACATCATACATACGTGGATACAGTCATAGGCAAAGACATCCATACATATTAAGTCATATTATAATATATATATATATATATATATATATATATATATATATATATATATATATATAATATATATATTATATATATATACATATATATATATGTGTGTGTGTGTGGTGTGTATGTGTGTGTGTATTTATATATATATATATATATATATATATATATATATATATATATATATATATATATACTAGAAATAACGTGACTATTGAGCTCTGGGTATATAATTTGGACCAGGAAGGCAGTTAGCAAAACGAATTAAACTAAAAAATAAATACGACCGGGGAATAGTGCTAAAATTTGAATTAAATATATATATATATATTTGAATTAAAAATATATATATATATTTAAATATACATATATATATATTTAAATATACATATATATATATATATTTAAATATATATATATATATATATATATATATATATATATATATATATATATATATATATATATATATATATACACGAATTCCACCCAAAAATTAAAAAGTTGGCCAGAAAACTCGAAAGATAAAAAATAAAATTGTTAAACAGGAGATGTGTCTTTTTTAATTCTACATGTATAAATGAAAAAAATGCTGCTCAAATACACACACATACACACACAACCCCCACACGTGTATATATATATATATATATATATATATATATATATATATATAATATATATATAGTAGAAATAACGTGAATATTGAGCTCTGGGTATATAATTGGGATCAGGAAGGCAGCTAGCAAAACGAATTAAACTAAAAAATAAATACGACCAAGGAATAGTGCTAAAATTTGAATTCAAGTAAAAAAACTGGCCGGTCTAATGAATAAGCCAGATGTTAGCTGCTGAAAATTAACATACGAATAAAATAAGATGATCAATCTACCACTCACACACTCCAGTCTCTCACGTTACACTCACAGAGTAAACTAAGATATATAAGGAGTAGTTAATCCAGATACACACATACATACACACACACACACACACACACATATATATATATATATATATAGAGAGAGAGAGAGAGAGAGAGAGAGGGGGAGAGAGAGAGAGAGAGAGGGAAAGTGTCAGACAGAATGTGGGGTAAGGGACAGGTGCGTTTTTGACTAATCTGCAAATTACAACGTATTAGAACCAAATAAAACAGTTTTTTTTTAACTAAGGAATATTTTGGTATTTATTTTGTATCGTTAAACTAAACAGGAAAAAAAACTTAACAAACAATGATTCCCTCAGCTTTAGTATAATAATAATATATATATGCGTGTGCGTATGTATATATATATATATATATATATATATATATATATATATACATACATATATATATATGTATATATATGTGTGTGTATGTGTATGTATGTGTGTGTGTACGTAGTATATATGTGTGGTAATATCAACTACGTATGTAAATTAACCAGCCCTACCCCATTAGCAGGATAAGATAAAAAATCAATTTATCCAGCGGATTTTAAGAATTTTGAATTCAGAGTTTTTCCTTCTCCTAGTTGGCTACCTTACCAATTTTAATGATCCCAGTCTGTCCAACTATTTACCCATAGCTTGAAGGAGAATAGTTTAATTCATACTTTCACAATGGTATTAGTGCTAGGTTACATGTGAACAGCCTCGTCCAGTATCTGAGTCTATTTCCTACGTCGATACCCATTACAACACGAGCCTCCATATATAGTTGTATGTGGTAGTATTAGCTAAGTTATTTCTGTTTCGGGGTGTTAGTTATTTGGGAATTATTCGCCTACAAAGTACTCAGTGACACTCTTGTGCGCCCAAATTCAATCCAGTGAAAGGGTACACTTCAAGATGGCTACCAAATAGATAAAACACAGAGAAAAGTGCATATTTGAATTTTTAATATCAATAAATACAAAGAAAACATTCATCTAGAAATCAATATGCCTTTGTATCGGTAACTGCAACCTAAAATTAAACCCAACTAGCAGAAACCGTGAAACATGTAGAAACATACCACACTATGATAATTTAATTATTACAACGTTTGATATGTTTACTTAAGAGTTATTGTATAATAAATAGTTCAATATGTAAAACGTATTAACAATCTTGAATTAACTCTCTCTCTCTCTCTCTCTCTCTCTCTCTCTCTCTTCTTCTTCTTCTTCTTCTTCTTCTTCTTCTTTCTGTTCATCTTTTAATTATGTTCGACTGAAACAGATTAGCGTTATCGTTTCTCCGTGCTCACTGCCTCTTTCTATCTTTTCCTAGTATCTTTTTTCTTTCTTTCATATATTTTCTGTGTAGCATGTCCTTTTTCTTCTCATTCTTTCTTTATAATAAAAACGGCTTGGTCCATTATCTAGCTGATGTGACGGCACTCAAAAAAATAATTAGGCGGATAAGCAACACCATATAATTAGTATTTACATTATTGCATTTCATCTTGGACGATTTTGGACGGTTTCAATTTCTAACTAGAAGGTGTTATGAGATGATAACTCTCGTACAATTATGGAACACGAGTAATGATATATAGATAGATTTAGCGTAAAGAAAACTGCGGGAGATTTTTTTGTTTTCGAAAATTGAAACGTGATCCGGTGCAATGAACTTTACGTATGTGACCAGTCAGTTTTTGAAATTGATGTTTTTATAGAGATTATTTGTGAACGTTCGGTTGAAAGGGAAATGAAAGGGTAGCACCAAATCACCTTAGAGACCAAAAATTCCAAAAGAAAATGTTTGGTTAAAAGATAGAGTCTGATAAACGAGAAGGTTAACCGATAAAGAGAAAAATCATAAACCGTAAAAATGATTTTCTTCCTGGGAAAAATAGAAATCCCTAGCCACAGAAATGACCGGTTTGAACCAAAAAAGTCAATAAACATTCAATCTCTCTGTCGTTGGTAAATCTATTTCCCTTTTAGATAACAGTTACTATCGTACGAAATGTAATCGAAGAGCAGAGTTCGAATCCTTGATGAGTCTGTTTATGTTTCACTTTGCAATAATTTTCTTGGGAAAGGCATGAATCTCCCTGTCCTAACAAATATCTATGTATTAAAATGTCAGTGTCCATTATTTTGTTAAAAATTTTGAATTTTTTTTTCAAAAAAGTAATTTTTTTAGCTCTATTTTTGCGTAAGTGTTTTATCGGACAAGTGAAGTATGGATGACCAAAAATCACGAAAAATATTTTGTGTTGGCTTCCTTTAACCGTGTTGTATACCTCTTACAAGATATCAGGCATATAAGAGAGAAAATGTAGTGGGAAATCAAAAGAGTAAAATATTAAGAGAAAAATGATTCTGAAAAAAACCTTATGAATGTGGAGAGAGAGAGAAGAGAGAGAGAGAGAGAGAGAGAGAGAGAGAGAGAGAGAGAGAGAGAGAGATTGTAAAGATGATGATAAAATGGGTCTTAGTTATTACTTTTTTTCTGACTGGTTACTTCATCAAACTCAGCCGCTATCTTCTCGTGTTCATATGATTTCTCTGGCTGATTCTTCTGGGATTGCTTTTCCGTATTGGGCTGGTCACTCTTGTCTGAATTAATCAATTAAAAAAAACTTGGGTGTTTTATGATAAAGCTTTTATTTCGCAACCCAGCCCACTCACTCTGAATTCTCTGCTACATCTGACTAATAATCTTCACGCCTAATCGCGCGTTTTTCAAGAGGTCAAGTCAAAAGGTTACTACTCGTAAATAACCAGCGAGTAAATTTCCACTGTACTCTGTCATTCTGAATCTAACGGATCCTAATTCAAATATTCTAACTACAGGTACGCACATGATTCATAAGCTGCTCATAAAATATGTAGCAACTGTACGTACTGGAAGACTGCTTCAGTTTATCAGTATCTCATTGGTCAACTAAAATTTAGATGACCAAAAATCAGGAAACATGTTGCATTATACTTCAGAGTAGATGTGTCATATGGGACAACTGAAGTATGGATGACCAAAAACTAGTAAACATTATGCATTATCTGTTGGTTTGCCTTACCAATACTAGCAGATATATATATATACATCCTCCTCATAAAAGCGATGCAAGTATTTAACTTTTAATGTAATAAGTTATATTAAATTAGAAAGACTAATTGTTATATAATTATTAGTCACCTAATAGTGTAGAAATCATAATGCACTAGCTGATGGCCTTGAGAGTGAGTGACGGCGCTTGACCTAACTCTCACCTTGCCTTCCGGGGATAAATCGTGGGAACCGGAAGGCATAGAAGACCCTGTTCCGGTTTAAAGATAGAAGCAACTCAGGCAGTTAGAAGGCAGGAGCCCGATAGGGTAAGTCGATCTGCGCAGATATCTGGGTTGGGGATTTGGAAATAAAGTAAC
The DNA here is from genome assembly GCA_023376005.1 of Doryteuthis pealeii. Classification (NCBI taxonomy): domain Eukaryota; kingdom Metazoa; phylum Mollusca; class Cephalopoda; order Myopsida; family Loliginidae; genus Doryteuthis; species Doryteuthis pealeii. The sequence continues at coordinate 45,804,080 of CM042147.1, read as the reverse complement.
ATCAACGTAAATCGAAGTCTTGTGTTTATTACCTAAAAACTAACAATGACACAGGGCTTCTGATAAGGAGTGATCCCTAACAGAAACCAGACCCGAAATCCCCATAGAAGAGACCAGACCAAGATGATAGACGATCAGAATAGCAAAGCCGGCCAGAAGAAAAGACGACTAGAAGTAAGAAGTAAGAAAAGGGTATACAACATTATATCGATTTGGTAACGTGAAAACGTCAGTATGTAACATAATGAAACTAAATAAAAATGCAGATAAACAATTTTGAAACAGAAGGGGTATAAACGAAACGAACAACTGAAACTTACTCTTCCATTACCTCCGTCTTTCTTTAGTAAATGTTCATAATTTAGCTACTTAGTTAGAATAGGAAATAAAGAGGACATTTAGAGTTATTTCTTCTTGTTAATGAATTTCTTTTAAGATTTATCCCCATGATTTTTGTTCATATTCTGTAAGATAAAATCAAATAATAAGAAATAGATAATACTAAGCACATATCTATTAAAACCAATCTTTTAAATATCAATATGCAAATTATCCTTCCTGTTAACTGTAAACTGCTATTTTGTTGTATAAATAAATACAATTGCATGTTATTAGTATGTATATATTGTTAACAGTATAAATAATGTAAAACAATTCTATTAATAATTGAGGTTTAAATAAAAATAAGATCATGGAGAATGTGGCATAAATACCAAAGGGAATTGTGTCAAAAGTAGTAATATAGTTTCGGTTATAGACAGGCAAACACACTATCTCCATTATAATAAGATGTGCTGAATGCATGTTTCAGAGTATGAGTGTTTTAGGGAACATCATAGTGGAGTGCTGTCTGCTGAGTCAATAAACTTTACTTTGCCATGTATATTTTATGTTGTGATTCCAGAGTTAGAATTTCCTTATAAAACTTTCTAAAGAGAACAGAAAAACTTTATTGCGAAATGGTCAAATTTTCATAAAAATGAACATTTTAATACATGTGATACACACAAAGTATGTTAAAATATTTTAATACCCGAATCTAGTAAAACACTATCTCAAAACCTTGATCTATTCATAAATCACTGATTAAGGCAAACATTTACATGTTATAATATATCACTAAAGTAGATATACAAATTTACGTTGTCCACACAAAGAGATGCTAAAGAATAACACAGACGGGTTATCTCGTCCGTTTCATCGAAGAGGTTAATACGTAGCAGTTCACTGAGTGGACGTAAATGTCAGACAGAAACCAAAAAAATAATGATATTATGGTGTTGAAAGGTTGATCAATAAGTAGAAACTAAGAATTGGCCTGATATGATTGGTATTCTCCGGATCTTGAGGTTATATATACACAGACACACATACATATACATATATATATATATATATATATATATATATAATATATATATATATTATATATTGAATCAGCAACGGCTATTAAGAATAATACCACGACCTTCCGCGTGGCTTAAAAAAAAAGAACGCCACGAGACGCGTGTTTGTGTGTTTGTTAATCTGTATGTGATTTTGTTTTTTTGTATGTGCGAGTGTGATAATTAGTGACCTTTTTACAAAGTTTAGAAAAATCGTTGTGAATTAATTGTGCATATACATTGTGAAGAATAATTAAAGTTCCAATTACCGTCGAAGTGGGAAGACAAGGCAACAAACGGTTGTAACTCAAATACAAACCCGAATAGTCACAAAGTCTACAGCAGAATGACAGGATATTTATAAGACTCCACAGTGTCATTCAAATCAAGCAGTCAAGCAGCCAATCAGAACTCAAGGAATGGAATCACCCAAATCACCCAAATTCAGGAATGGGTCATTCTTGATTTCTATATATACCAACTGTCTTGGACACTGCTTAAGTTGTACTAAGCTGCTGTTATTGAAACCAACAGTAGACTTACTGACCTCAATACATTGCATTTGATTAAAGAAAGATTAACTTAAATAACTAATGTTGATTGAATATTCCGCCGATTTTTAGAGGAATGTGATCTTAAATCTCAGGTACAAAAATATTACTTGCCGTTTGAGTGAATGAGAACGGTCGTATAAAAAAAGAACATGAGTATTGATATATAGATTGAAGACATAAAGGAGTGTAAGTAACTCTAAAAACTTGATTGTAAGGTAAGATTATTTTATTTAAGTTTCTTTTATAATATTCCTTAAGAATTATATCATTGCTTAATCGTACTATAGAAACATAACGTCTGTATGTTTGTGTGTCTGTTAATCTATATGTGATTTTGTTTGTTTATATGTGCGTGTGTATGTGATAATTAGTGACCTTTTTACAAAGTACTTGAAAAAAATCGTCGTGAATTAATTGTGCATATACATTGCATTTGATTAAAGAAAAAAATACTTAAATAACTAATGTAGATCGAATATTCCACCGATTTTCAGAGGAATGTGATCTTAAATCTCAGCTACAAAAATATTACTTGCCGTTTGAGTGAATAGTTTTGCACTGAAGTCTCCACCGAGAAAAGTTTGGCATATGTTAAGCAGTGATTAAGTTTAAGCCGTAAGCCTCAATAAGAACATCTCATGTATATCCTTTTCTGGTGATGCCTCTGCCAAAGAGTGCCTTAACCTAGTTATTTCACCCAGGACCTTAGGCTCATTAACCAAGAGAATAGCCATTAGTTAAATTACAATAAGCAATATTGCATTTAGCAGAATCGTCGGCAATGGCTGGAATCACTGTCTGTTGCCAACGAAACGATGTACACTTTAGATGAGGCCTGCCTTGTATCTATTGATCATCGTCTTAGAGCAAGGGGAGCGGGGAACGACGACGAGGACGATAAATGACATGTCGTTATTGGTAGGCATTTGTACGTTGCTGTTTCACTGACGAAGCCAGTTGTTGCAGCAGAGATAATCTAATCGCAAACGAAACCAACATAATCTAATCTAACTCGATCCAATTCAATCACTGTCTTATTTAATCATGGAACTTGGATAACGTCACTCTGTTTGTTTTTATGTCTATCTTTATCTAATTGAAGTTCGATGTGACGATTGGACAAATAATTCTGAAGGTTTTTTTTCTTCCTCTCACTGTTTGTCTCACGTCATGTATCAAAGTTGCATGATTAAACAAGATTACATAAAATCATTATTCGTTATTGTGAACTGATTTCTATAAAAAAATATATATTTTCTCTCAGTAGTAATGGAATTTCTGACGGTGAGAATGTTTCATATATTCATATTTTCTTCTTACAAACGCATGCAGAACACAACCTGAATCTAGCAAAAAGAAACACGAAAAATCTACAATACCTTATCTAAATATGTTTCTATATATTTAAAAATATTATTTTAAAGGAAAAATCAATCAATACACACACACACACACACATATATATATACATACACACACATATATATATTATATATATATATATATATATATATATATATATATATATATATATATCCCTTCCTCAAGCTACAATTGCTACGCTATTCACTTTTATTCAAATGATTTTTAATCAATTTAATTGATGTTACCTATTGAACAGGTCATTAAATCTGCCCCATATTTCAGTTTTCATCCATTCCTCTGCATCGTAATTGATCATATTGTTTAAGTAAGGTCAAATTTCTCTGCTGAAGTTCTTATATCATATAAGTTGTACCAAATAATTTTTTTAATACACACACACACACACACACACACACACACACACACACACCACACACACACACACATATATATATATATATATATATTATATATATATATATATATATATATATATTAAAATCTTAAAATCTTGGTAAAACAAATTAAAATTAGATTTCAAATACAAAAAATTTCTTCCCATAAATATAAAGACAAACTGTTTCTATATCAACTATTATTTTAATTCGTTTTTATCGGCGAATTCAATAGGATTTTAAAATTCAAAAAAGTATTGATGGTGATCATTGTAACAAAAAAACAGCAAGTAAATTATTGTTTTTTTCTGTCAATCCTCAATATCATTATTTATCTATCCATCCATCTATCTATCTATCCATCCATATATCTATCTATCTATCTATCCATCTATATATCTATGCCTCCACCCATCTATCCATCCATCTATCCATCTATCTATCTATCCCTCTATTTATATATCAATATATCCATCTATCTATCTATCTATCTATCTATCTATCTATCTACATCTAAAAGTAATTCGTTTAAAAACAATTTTTTTAAACCAACATGTCCTGAATCCTTCGTTATTAGAGCATAAAAACCTCAATGAAACTATTATCTCACTTCCTCATATCGGCTTACTTATTTAGTTTCATCTAATAAAAAATACAATTGTCAAATGAAACCGGTATGTATGTATATATACAAAACTTGTGTCATATAAGCGTTAAGATTAAAGCTGTATTTACCAAGATAGACATAAACAATGAATACAACTTTAATTTTTTTCAGAATACAAGGTGTGTCATAAAATTGCCGAGTTTGAAGCTACATTTACCAGGATATACCTGGACAATGAATGGACCGTTTTTTTCCAGAATACAAGGTGTGACAAAAGTACAAAAAACTCGATACTTTTTTAACACACCTTGTATGTATATATATATATATATATATATATATATATATATATATATATAATATATATATATATATAATCCAAAAGTCCAGAGAATAAATCTTCTTTACGACAAGAGTTTTATTTAAAAAACCTGTCGCAGTTTGAGAGCTCAATGTGTGCTCTTAATGTTAGAGTCACAGAGCAAATATATAAGTAAAGAAATAACAAAATACTTTGAGGATTAGCATTATAGTCTATCTATGTACACATATATATATTTACATATATACATATTTCTAGGCATATATATATATATATATACATATATATATACATATATATATATGTGTGTGTGTGTGTGTGTGTGTGTGTGTTTGTGTATTATAGATAAGTTATATTAAACGTTACATAATTGATTTAAGACAGATATAAGTATCGGTTAATGGATGACAGGTGATAGAAAAGTATTTGACACTTAGATCAAGCAATTAATTCTTTATTGTATAGTGTGAAATAATTCTGTTTGACATTTTCATCTGAAATCCTATCATACATTTATTCACGTTTGATGTAGCTTCATATACTATTTTATATACGTATATTTATATACATGGGAGTAATAAGAGAGGAAATAAATCCGACCGTATGAGGAGAAAAGTAGACAAACACGGATGTTGTACTGGAAGGGAGTTTATTACTGGTTGTGATGTCGACGCTAAAACGTTTTGGTGTATCAGATCTTCTTCATGGCTCGAGCTGTGTTCTTGTATTGATGGATTCAGTTCTCTTACTGACGAGTGTCTTGCGGTTGTGATTGAAAGTAGGGTGGGGAGTAGGGTGTGTGCGAGTATTATTTAACTATTTTCATGTCTAAACTCTGACGGCGTGAAAAAAAAAACAACAACACAAGGTGCACTTTGTAAATAAAGAAATGTACAAGCTGATATCTGGGGAGACATATTTTAAAAAAGAAAAGACCATCTGAAAATAATCGTCGGTATCGTGATGAATGGTTAAAAGAAGAAAAAAACATCGAACAATTTGTCAAAGTTAAATATGTAAAAAGTGCTCTATACACGAAGAAGAGCAAAACTAAAGTATCTAAGGAAACAGAAACAAATGACCTAGGTTTCCCCTACGGCATATAATTCTTCTGAGGAGCCGTTAGGTGAAACCTAGGTAACCTCCTTTGGTCCTCACACACACACACACACACACACACACACACACACATATATATATATATATATATATATATATATATATATATATATATATATATATTATATATATGCAGGGTGTTCCGGATAAATTTGATATATTTATATTTCTTTTTTTTCTCCATAGGTTGGAGGTATTGACGCACACTATGCATCATTTAAAAATTTTGACCCTTCTTCATTCATATACGTGATGATAGATAAACTGGAACCCGCCTGAATCATGTAAGATAATAACGTATTATGATGATCTGTGCCGGTCATCAAAATAAGGAGATTATGGTTGCTGCCCAATGCTCCCTGAACACTGTAAGAACAATCACACATGAACTGGAAAATTGCAATGGGGACTAGAAGAAAGCAACATAACGGACTTTTTCAGAATTCTTCGAAAATCTGCAGAAAAAAGTGTTGTAGGACCCTTAGGTGCCTACGTGAAGTTGCTAAACACTTTAGTCAAGCCCTAGATAACAAGGGTAGCCAATGATAGGTCTTATGAATGGCAACAGGATTCAGCCCCCTGTCACACCTCTGGGAAAAGACAAAAATGGTTGTCGGTGAATTTTTACGACTACATCAGTCCCAACGTTTGGCCTCCGAACTTCCCAGATCTTAACCCCATGGATTATTGTGTATGGGGCGCTATTGAGAAAGACAACAATTGGCGTGCCAGTATTACAAAAGCCCAGTTAATCGACAGAATTAAGGTAGTTTTTGAGACCCTCCCCAAGGAAACTTTAGCATCAGCTTGCTCTAGATTCTGGAGCAGGGTTGAGGCGGTGATCGACGCTAATGGCAGTTATTTTGAGTTAAATTTGTTGACAGTAGTTTAATTTCCGTGTCTGTTGAATTTCCTTACAACCCATTAAATTTTGTAGTGACGAAGCACTATTTCTTTTTCCTCATGAAACTGTTCAAATTTCTCCCGAGCGCCCTATATATATATATATATATATATATATTATATATAATATATATATATATATATATATATATATATATATATATCGGAGAGTGTGATAGTAGTAGCAGGTCCATCTGTTCCGTGAAAAACCTCTTTGAGGTGGGTTATTTTTTTAGTCAAAAACAGAACAGATGGACTTGCTACTACTAACACACTCTTCTACCCGGATTTAATAGCATTGTCAAAACCCTCAAAAAATACTCCAATTTTTATAGTTCTTCCATAATGCTCCCTTTCAAACAATTTCTTCAAATAAGAAATTTTCTCCTGACGATGATCTAAGGTCGAAACTAGTTGAAAATAAATATCATATATAAAAAATATTCCTGTTTGTCTTATTACTTTTTGTTCTTACTATATATATATATATATATATATATATATATATATATATATATATATATATATATATATATATATATATATATATATATCACATTCTAATTCATCAAATATGTGTGGTGAAACTCGTATAGGATTTCTGTCGCATTATAAACGTTGTTATATAAGCGTCAAAAATCCTTTTCAAGGAATATATCGACAATATAGACTTATATTTTCTAAAATTTCCCTTACCAGTGTCCAACGTCATAACGGAAATAATCCGAGGTTCAGATTAAATGTAAGACAAATTTAAGCAATAAATATTAAGTCGAACAGAGATATGAGATGACAAGTCACATCAATCATAAATACTGGTACAATTTACAATGGGATGTTTGAAACAAAGTTCAGGAGATAAGGTTTGCGTTCATGCCGTAAAGTCACTTGGCTTTTATAAGTACTTACCTGATTATGCACATGTTAATTTATTCATAAATCAATGTCTAGTGTTAGTGATAAACATTGGATATAATGTCAGGCAACTGCAGAGAGACCTGCGACAAGATATGGGTTCAATTCTTTTATGGATATTACTGCGAAGTGACAAGCAGCTGAATTTAAACTCGGTTTGATACCTCTTTTACTTAGTAGTGTATTGATACACCTCGATAAGTTTTCTCTCTCTCTCTCTCTCTCTCTCTCTCTCTCTCTCTCTCTCTCCCCTCTCTCTCTCTCTCTTTCAACATATATATATAAATGCTTCTTTATGACTAACACTCACTCACTTACTCTGTCTCTCTGTCTCTCCTCTCTCTCTCTCTCTTTCTACATATATATATATGCTTCTTTATGTCTAACACTTAGTCACTCACTCACTCTGTCTATGTCTCTCTCTTATCTACCAACATTTATCTATAACTTACAGGGCATGTGGATATATCACAGTATGATAATTATTATAACGTTTTATTATATACGTTTACTTAAGACCTATTGAAAATAGTTCAATATGTAAAAAGTATAATAATCATGATTTAATTCTCCTCCGTCTCTCACATACACACACACACACACACACACACACTCTCTCTCTCTCTCTCTCTCTCTCTCTCTCTCTCTCTCTCTCTTATCTACCCTCATTTATCTACAACTATCAGGACCAGTGGATATACCACAGTATGATAAATTCATTATTACAACATTTTATATAATTACTTTAAACCTATTGCAAAATAGTTCTATATGTAAAAAGTATAGTAATCTGATTTAACTCTCTCTCTCTCTCTCTTTTTCTCTCTCTCTCTCCCTCTCTCTCTCTCTCTCTCTTACACACAAACACACACAATTACACACACACACACACACACACACACACACACACACACACACACTTTCACCGATCTCTTTAAAAAAAGCTAGATAGTATTCACTTGACGCAACACCCTCAAAAGTCGCAAAGTGGAACGCTCAAGGTTTACAGTATCATACATGGATTCTTGGTGGTACCCGTTGTGTAACGGTTATCGTCGTAGAAAATAGATACGGTGATACTTCAAATCCTGGGTGAGGCTGTGCGCATTTTACATAGCGTTAATTCCCTTGGAAAATGTATTAATACAGCTATTTTCCCTCCAACTATGGGTAAATAGTAGAGCAGATAAGGCTCTTTAAATTTGGTCAGATAAGCAGTCTCAGAGAAAATAAACTCTGAATTCAAACCTGTTAAATTCAGCTTAAGAAGTGAACCTTGTGTCACATTCTACTCGTACGGAGGAGGTGGTTCATGGATTCTTGTTGAAATGAGTTCCTTCTATCCACGACAGCTTATCTCAGCAACTACATAAATGCCTACAAGTTGCAAGGATAATCGAATGGGAAACAAAAGGAAAAACTTTGCTGATCCGGAAAGACCCCAGCAAAAAAACAAAAAACAAAAAAAATCCTGCGCAACAAAAAAATCAATAACGTGGTCGGTAAATAGGTTTGCTTAAAATGTCGAAGATCCTTACAGAACAAATAAGAAAAGAAATATATTACTCGCTTGAAAACACTGGTTATTTCTGAAGAAGAGAAAAGATATCTCGAAGCAACTAGAGCAATAAATATCCTATTATCAATCGAAGCATATTGGTCTACCTCTAGTGCTTTTATCAAAAATTCCACAATAGGTTTGAATATCCTTGGTAAATGAATTTTTTTTTAATTAGTGAAATAGAACACTAATTAATTAAGCCTATTCTAGTAGTGACCACTTTTCCAAGCAGAGTCTAACAGGTTGAATTCAGAGTTTTCTTTCTCCTAGACTGGTTGCCTAATCAACGTTAAAGATCCCAGTATGTTCTACTATTTACCCATAGCTGGAGGGAGAGTAGTTGGATTCATACCTTTCCCAAAGGTATTAGCACTTTGTGAACAGTAGCTTCGTCCAGGATTTGAACTCGAGTCAACAGGTCCATTTCATACGACTCTAACCATTACACCACTGCCTCCAAATTTAAATCACCCTACTATAAATCTTAAAGTCCCAAATTATTTTTTATTTTTTTTATGAAGACAGTTTTTAGTTTGTGTTATTATATATATATATATATATATATATATATATATATATAGTATCCAATTGCTGCTTTTCTTCTACAACTATAACTAATGTTATTCTAAACGCGGGAAAGCCAAATTGGAAAAATGTACCTATGTCATGGATAGACAACAAAATGCCATTTCATTATTTTTAATACGATGACAATTTTTAAATAATCATACCTAAATATCAAGGTAAATATCTTAAGTTAAAATTGGTCGATGGATACCAACAGTTTCTAGTTAGTCAGCAGAAGGAAAGAAGAAGATGAGAGAAAGAGATTAGAGAGTGAAGAGTTGGTAGTGTGAGTGGAAGAAACAGCAGACGAAGGATGGTATCTGTTCTCAAAGGCATTTTACTTCAGGTTAAAATGAATTATGAGCTCAGAAAAAACAAGAAAGTCTTGTGTTTGTATTAAAAACTATGAACAGCACCAGACAAGATATCCTCAAGATATTCTCAAGATTCAAAGCAAGAATGCCACCCAGCCCAACAGTCAGATCAAGCCTAGAGAATGGTTGAACAATAAGAAGATAGGTATATAAGTATTACTTAAACAAATCTCCTCCTTCCAATCGAGCCCCGCTAAACTCCAATATTATTTACCTGAGAGAGCTTTGATAAATACGCGCCTCCTCCAGCTACAAAGTAAAGTCCCTTTTTTTTATTTTCTCTTACAAATCCCGTGCAATGCGCCTAGTATATATATATATATATATATATATATATATATATATATATATATATATATATATTGTTAAATAATGCAGACATTTTCTGTCTGCAAGTTTTGTCCTTTGTTTTTTCGTATTGCCGGATTATTTTTGTAATATCTGCGAAAATTGGCTGATGTATTTGCCATATGTCATAGACCAAGTACTTTCTGCCCTATCGTGGGCCATCTTCAAGGTATTTTGAAACCGTACAACAATGGGCTATTCCATTTACCATTTATATAGGTTGTGTTTATTATTGTTGTTGTTATTATTATTAGTGTTATTATTATTATTGTCATTATTATTACTACTTTTGCTATTATAATCTGATTGTAATTATAGCATTTTAGAATGTTGGTGCTATACATCAGCCAATTTTCGCCAGATATTACAAAAATAATCCGGCAATACGAAAAAACAAAGGACAAAACTTGCAGACAGAAAATGGCTGCATTATTTAACAATATCTGCATACAAGAAAAAAATGCTGCTTAAATACACACACACACACACACACACACACACACACACACACATATATATATATATATATATATATATATATATATATATATATATCAATTCTCTGGCCTTACATTTTTTTCTAACTGATAGGCACACTCTTTCACTCTGATTAAAACGTTGTTATTTTTCTCTATTTGTTCTCTCATTTTAATGGTCTTCACTTTTTCTATTTTTGTTTATCAATATTTTCAATTTCTTCTTTGCGGGTTATCATATTAATATATTCCATTTCGTTAAGTAATGTTTGTTTTGGCAAAGCAACAAACAAGAAATAAATTGCAGTTTTGTTCATATTTTATATTAATATTTGTATTCCTCCTTTTTCATATTGTATATATTTCGCTTTATCAAATGTGATTGTTTTGTTTTTTAATTAATTTCCCGCACAGATTATATCCAATATATTTTATTGGAAATCAAGTGACAACAAGCCTTCTCAATAATCAAAGATCTTTCTTAAAAAAATTTGCTAATTTTAAACGTCTGTTATCGAATTGATGTCTAACTGACTCAATATTGATTTTTTTTCAAACTTTATTGCAATGTCTTTAGGAATGTCCCAACACCTATATTGCCCGTGTGTCTGATTCTTTTAGATGAGGATTTACAGTTTGTATTATTTGGATTTTCGGTCTGTTGTCCTCTTCTTTATACACAACGTTTCGGTCGATGTGCCCTCTGATCTTCTTCAGGCGTTTGTCAAACTTGGGAATTTTCTCGAACTCTGTAACCTTCTCTTCAAACTCAGGAGAGTTCATGTCGTAATCGGAAGCCTTTACAGAACTTGAAACCGAACCCATTCAATCCGCCGGGATAGACTGTTCTCATTCCCTTAACCGTGACCGGGTACAAGATTTAATCTCTTTTTAAGTATTCTATGTTATAATCGCCCTCTGACAAGGATTGACCCTGCAACCTACAGATGATTGTCACACCTACATTTTCATATAATCGTTTCTCAGATTTCACTCAGTAATACGCTGTAATGGTGGCTTCTCTGTTTATGATATCATAATATGATGACATATTTTCCGCCTTGTTGACTGGGGCTGTAGAATACTCCGACTGCACCTCTGTAGAGGGATACGAGCACCATTGGGGCACCTGTAGGCGGTCCGTGAATGCTTGACGAAATCATCTGGCTGAGTAGTCCATAAAATACAACATTCCATTTTGGCCCTTACTTAGGCTAGACGGGTGGTCACAGAGACCCCTTTTAATCAATCGGCTGGTCACGTCAAGACCATCAGCCACCACCTTCATAAATATTAAAAGATATTATAGAAGGGGTTGGGGCTTGCCATAAGGGTTGGGACAGTCATATACGTGCTAGAGCTTGACGTGACCTGGCGATTGATCGGAGTGAGCCTCTCCGCCCACCGTCTAGCGTAAGAATGGCAAAGTTGAGTTTTGCATATCATGGGATGTTAAACCCAC
>CM042147.1:45774227-45789227 GCA_023376005.1 Doryteuthis pealeii | reverse complement strand
GATGATTGTAGTTATCCTCGGAATTATAAATAAATATATATATATATATATATATGATATAAATATAAATATCTTATTATAATGGAGATTGTGTGTTTTTCTGTCTGTAACCGAAACTATATTACTACTCAAGTCACAATTCTCTTAGTTATTGACATCACATTCTCCATGATTTTATTTTTTATCTAAACCTCAATTATTAATAAAATTGTCTTACATTATTAATACTGTTAACTATGTCCACATACTAACAACATGCAATTATATTTATATATACAACAAAATAGCGGTTTACAGTGTGAACGGGAAGGCTAATTTGCATATTAATATTGAAAAATCGAATTTAATAAATATGTGCTTAGTATTATTGATTCCTAACTGTTTGGTTTTATTTTAATGAATATAAGCAAAAATCTCTTCAATGAATCTTAAATGAAATCCATTAACAAGATAAAATAACTGTCATTTTATTCTTTACTTCCTCTTATAACTAAATACTTAAATTAGAAAAAATAACAATGAAAGACGAGGGTGATGGAAGAGTAAGTTTCAGTTGTTCCATTTTTATTATACTCCCTCTGTTTCAAATCTTTTATTATACTCCCTCTGTTTCAACTATTTTTATCTGTATTCTTATTTAGTTTCATTAGCCTTTCTAATTTAATACAATATTTTATTACATTAAAACTTAAATACTTGCACCCGGAGGGGTGCATATATTTGCTAGTATATATATATATATATATATATATATATATATATATATATGTGTGTGTGTGTGTGTGTGTGTGTGTGTGTGTGTGTGTGTGTATACCTGAAAAATATTCCTATATTTTTGCGTGATTTTACGTAGACAAAGCGAGACCTCAGAATTACAACAAAAGTCTAATTCGTATTTTGACTCCTGGAAACATTTCATTTCCTTTGTATTTTATAAAATATGTTGTTGTTGTTGTTTTTTAGTAGTAGTAGTAGTAGTAGTAGTAGTAGTAGTAGTAATTGTATTATTATTATTATTATTAAAAGAAGAAGAAGAAGAAGAAGTATCAGCAGCAGTAGTAGTAGTCATAGTAGTATATCTGATTGTTAATCATTTTTCTATTTTTCCCATTTGAATCATATTAGCTTTTGTAATCGTAAATGACTTCATTTTTTAAACCTAGTTTTAGCACCATTAGCAATAATTTCTTTCAAAGCTTTCACCATTTTTCCCGCATTTTTTTCCATCTTCTATTCATTATATCCACAACGCAATTATCGTTGAACTGTCTATTTCTCAATATAAGCTAATCTTGGGGAAAAAAAGATTTTCTCCGAACAAAAAATAGCTCTCGCCTGAGGACGTTGTCTGGTAATAACGCAAAGTATTTAAAATCAAAAGAAATATACTTTTATATTCTATGCAAATATTATTTTAGTGCCATTATTCGTTTTTTTATTAAATGTACTTTCCCTGCAAGAATGATGCTTGTAAAGTGAAGGTCGCTTGCCAATTGTAATTGATTTTTCTTCTTCAATTTTTGCTTGATATTTTACTCGTATGTATATGTATAGTTTGAGGATTCTTTAAATTATTTACTTTGCCTAGTACACCATAATAATAGTTTGAAGTAAAATACGATAGAAAATGGCTTTATGTCAGTAGTTTAAGAAAGGAGAAATCAGAGAACGACTTATATCAAAGAAATACATAATAATATCAGCCAAGATAATATGCCCAAAAATCACGTGATTCGTGTAGTGCTATGCCAGTAACGGTACTTGATAAGATAAAGTAGTTCCGTTAATACCATATGTGTCTTTGGCGAGTTGCTTTGTAGATGCTTTCTGTGTCCACGTTATGTTCTCTTAATCCGCAGAACCGGGATCGATTCAACTTGGTCGGAGCGTCTTTGTGATGGGTTGATTACTCGAAATGAGCTGCAGTGGTTGCTGGCAACTCTAAGAAAGGAGATAACACCATTAACAATAACATGGTTTTATTATCATATATAATGGAGATACATATATTTTTTACAATAGGCCGAAGAAAAGAGACACTGTGGGGAGCTTTGTCTGGTGTTTTGTTTTATGCTAATTAGCATTGAGTGATTTTGTTGTATACTCTTCTTTTTCCTTACTTCTATTATTCTGCTGTTCATCTTTTCTATCTTACGTTCTTCTCCTAGCGTCTCTTCTAGCATCTGGACTTCGTCTTGGTGGTCGGTTTCATTTCTTCTTCTAGATCAGTCTTGTTACCAAGACATTCACCAACCACAAAACCGTGTTATTTTCGTAAGCTTTTATTTCTTAACTAAACATATTCCATCTGACTAACATAGCGCGCGTATGCACTGAGCTCCAGTGAAGGCAGTACATCTTTTGCCTGACGTCCACACTGAAACTGAAGACCTAACCAGGTCCCACGTGACTTCACGTATTTCGAGGACTTTCTGTAATATTCCATGGAGGGTCCCGCCCGTGATATGAAAAGGGGTCATCCCTTTAGAAATACAGGGGATTGACAATAATCTTATGCAACCGCATAGATTATGTAACAATTTAGCCTATGTGGACTTAGTTCTTTATGGAGTTATTCTTGGTGGCAAGGTTTATTTCTTCTAGTGGTAATTTTCTTATTTCAGCAATTGTGAAGAAGCCCCATGGCCTTGTGACAAACTGTTTTCTATCGATGTGGTCTCTGACTTAATTTTTACAAATCAGAGCGTTTATTTTATAGAAAAAATTGAGCTATTTTTATCGGAACAAAGCGAGAGCTAATTGCTAGCCCCAAACAAAGTGACGCTACTGACAGCTCAATAAACATATCATCTGAGGTCACTGCAGTGACCTTTGCTCCTATCTATAAACACAATAAGTAAAATCAGAACTTATGCAATATTTTGATTTTCGCATTTTAACAAAACCATTTACTTTAACTAACAAAACTAACTTCTACATATTCTTCTTTTGTTAAGAATTAGTTGACACCAACAAAAGAACTCACCGTGTTATATTCAGGGGGATTCTCAAACAGATTTAAACTATATTAGTTTTGTTAATTCTAAACAACATTTACCTGAACGGAATCATTATGATATTTAGTCAAAATAAATCTGGTGTTGAGTACTTCCCCATTGCAATTATTCTCAGTCCCACTGACTTGGTAGTACCTGTTAGGGTCCGGCTATTCATTAAATACACCTTTTTGCAAATTATTTGTATTAAACAAATATTTCTTATCATAGGACCATGTGCACAAAACATGTGAGAAACTACACAACAAAGTACAAGTTACGCAATTCCTTAAACTGTAAGTGTAAGCATAAAATAACCCTAGATGCGTTGAGATACCGTTAAAATCAATCAATTAATCATTTTTCTCTTTATATTTTTTCTCTACATATATTTCTCTATTTCTCTCTTTCTTTCTTTCTTTCTATGTTCCATTTATCTATCTATTTAGCTGTGAGATTTCGTAGTTTTTATTAAGTGTGTTAATATTTTTCATTCATTTTTTAAAAATCTCGTTTTCTCTGGAATTTTTACTTTTCAATTTCCTCCACCATTTTATTATCAAATATTGCTCTTTCTCCCCCCACCCCGCCTTTCTCACTATTCCCCATCTCTCTCCGTCTCTACACTCTCTCTCTCTCTCTCTCTCTCTCTTTCTTACTCCTCTCTCTCTCTTTCTTACTCCTCTCTCTCTCTCTCACTCTCACTCGCTCACCTCTTTCCACATTCATAATGTTTTTTTTCACAATCATTTTTCTCTTAATATTTTACTCTTTTGATTTCCCACAACATTTTCTTATTTATTATTGCTCTTCCTCTTCCCCATTTCTCTCTCTCCTTCTCCCCTTATCTCTCTCTTTCTTTCTTTCTCCCTCTCTCTCTCTCCTCTCTCTCTCTCTCTCTCTCTCTCTCTCTCTCTCTCTCTCTCTCTCTCTCACTTTCCACATTCATAATATATTTCTTTTCACAATTATTTTCCTCTTGAGTTTTTATACTTTTTAATTTCCTATCACATTTTCTTATCTATTAATGCTCTCTTCCCCTCTCTCTCCTCTCTCTCTCTTGTCCCCTCCCCTCTCTCTCCCTCTCTCTCCCCCTCTCTTCCACTCACATCATCTCTATTTCCCCTCTCTTTCTCGTTCTTTCTCTCTCCCTCTTAATCTCACGCACTTCATCTCACGTCCCCCCCTCTCTCTCTCTCACCCTCTCTTCCACTCACATCATCTCTCTTTCCCCCTCTCTCTTTCTCAATTTCTCGCATTTTCTCTCTCCCTCTTAATCTCACGCACTTCATCTCCCCCCTCTCTCTCGCTTTCCACATTCATATTATATTTCTTTTCACAAACATTTTCCTGTATATCCCAGCATAGTTTACTTATCTCACCAATTAGTACATTCATTTTCCGGTTCCTAAATATCAGCCTCTTGCACTTATCCGTTTTGTTTCGAATATTAAATTATCTCTGTAGTTTATCTGCTTTCGTGATCGGTTCACTTTTTTTTCCCTTTTGGACAAAGATTTCCATTTCCTATTGAGTTCTGATCTGTTAGTCATAGACTGCAAAATTACGGCAATCATTTCGTTTCATCGGAAGGAGTATGTTAGCATACTGTTTAGCGATAATCACAAAATTTAAAATTCCAGGTTATCTGTAGATATAGTCGTACGGAAACGTGGTAATGGTAATGTATATCATTATATTATTTCTTCATTAGTTTTTCATTATATCTTTCGTACAATGTTCTGATGCTTTTCACATTCCACGTTGTATGTATCTGAAATAAATAATTACGTTTGGACATGATCTCAGATATCCCTCCCCACATTCTCTGTCTCTAACACACATACACGCACACGCACACACCCACATATATATATATATATATATATATATATATATATATATGAGACTTTTAATATGCGTATATATTATATATATGTTATGATCAAAGGAAAAATTTTATATGTCTATACATGTTATACATATATATATATATATATATATATATGAAAGTAAGTAAACAAACAATGTGTTTATTTATCAGCAAGGTTATATACATGGGAGACTGCTCCGTGTGTTACTCGAAACCTCCCATTTCTATATCCTTGCTGATGAGACCTAATAGGTCGAAATGTACATACAGGGATTGACATTTTCTCGATTTGTTTAGACTTACATTTGAACATATATGCCCGCCTAAATTCATTAATTATTAACTAATTAATTTTCAAAATAAGGTATGACTTCAATTAAGCACATATCCTCCATATATATATATATAACCTCTGGATGAAATAGAACCCAACTATCACAGACAAAGAAATAACAATGACTCTATCACTAACAATTGATAACGAGGATGTACCTCGAATATTGGTAAATAACTAAATTTCATAACACAATATTCATTATCTTCATGTCCTATGCTTCTAAAACAACCAAAAACTATTTTCACATACACACACACACACACACATATATATATATATATATATATATATATATATATATATATATATATATATATATATTATAACACAAACACCCACATATATATATGCAACGCACATACATAAAAACACACACACAGATATACCGACAAAGTAGCATACGCAACATAATATATGTATATATATGTGTGTATGTGTGTGTGTGTATTTGTGTATGTGTATGTGGGCGCGCGCACATGTGTGTGTATGTGTGTATTTTATTACAGGCTTGTAGTGATGTATTTGGCAATAGGTAAAATGTTATACGATCCGTATAATGTTCAAGTAGGAATAATAAAATCATTGGTTTAGAATATTTTTAAATATGTAGGTGTTTATTCACTTATTGGTCATAATGTACATATACTTATGTATGATTTAGTCTATGTCCGTGTGTTTGAATGCGTGTGGGTTCGTTCCTGTTTCTGTCCGTGTTGAAATAATTCACTAGCCACAAGGCACATTTTAATTTGTCATTTCCTATAAGTCTGACCTCTGCTCTGAATTACAAAAAAAATAACATCCTGTAATGATATTAGGTTTTGTCTTTTTGTCTTGATTTGAAAATAAAGGAAGCGAATTTCACGACTGGAGGTATCACTAATATTTGATTACAGACGTTTTTCTTATATCACCCTTGCGAATTGAGTTCGATTTCTTTGTTGTCTCATTGCAACGTTTGTTTTTTGTAATAAAACCAAAACTTCATCGCTCCCAGATTTGTAAACAAATTGTTTGGTTGAATTTTATGCATAACAACCCTTTTTGGGTTATTTTTATACCGAAGGCATTTTGTCTTATTCATTTTATTATTTTTTAAAACTTTTTTTTTTCTATTTAACCCATAGATGGAACCCTAACATGTACAATTGTGGTAGTGGACCTGGGATTAATGGTGATGAAGGAGTACTTCACATTCACCGGTGCTCCAGAATTTGAACCTCATTATCTGATAAAGGTTACATCATGCCCAGTACATTAAGACCCTCAGACACCGCCTTCTAGCAAATGTATAATAAAAACGTTGGAGCCTTGCCTTAAGGGCAATTGAGTTGAGATAATCCTATAGGTGGTAGGGCTTGGCGTTACCAAAAATTGATCGAAGGGGACCACCGACAAACCGTCGAACCTAAATTAGAACTATGACAAGTATTGTGTCGCGCCGTACCAAATATGATACAGATATGCCGTGGTAATCTCTCAGGGGTATTGTACTAAATATAATAATACTGGGCTGCCGCGGTACCATATGTGTTAAGATCCTGGGTCCCCAGGGGTAGTATGCTGTGGTAACGGTATGAATTATTTCCGTGACTACCACATGAGCCTCCGGTCAGCTGCTCTTTCAATACCCTCGGTAGAACTGGGATCGACGCACTCAGCCGGAGTGTCTTTGTGACGGGTTGAGAAATTAGTAGATATAAACTGCCGGGTTTGCTGGCAACTGTAAAAATCAGTCAACACACCATCAAAAATAACAACTGTTTTTATTTATATATGATGAATAGGAGTAATATATGAGTATGTTTTGCACACTTGTTTGGATAAATAAACACACGATGAGCTTCTTTTGGCGTTTTGTTTTATGCGAAATTCTGGAATCAATTTTAGCAGCAAAAGTCAATTTTTCTAGTTGCAACCCTCTTAATTAAGAAATTCCCGTAGCTAATGACAGTTTTTCGGTCCAAACTCGGCCATCCCTGGGACCCGACTGTTTGTGTCGGTCTGAACGCGTCGGTCTCTGCTTCCTGACTGTCTATTCGAAACCAAAACTCGAAGGAAATAAATAAAAACCGTATAAATTAACTGATGTAAAAGTAAAGCTGAGGGAGTGGCCTATTCTCGGTATCAGCCGGTCAGCTGAAGTCTCTAGCTAGACAAGAGAGATCGATTTTTGTTGAGGTCGAGCGCCACACCTACCTTTAGCTCGCCACTTTACCGCACATATCAGATTACCCAAATCTGTGCTACTCATACACTAAGTTGGTTGGGGACTGATATCGAGCCAGGAACCTTGCGATTCCAAGACGGTGCTCTAATGGGGCCGTTTTACAGACGCGAAGACCAAATAAAATTATATTCAAAACATGCCACGAAGTCTTTTTAATATCTACCTTCCGAATGTCATGGAGATAATTTGGTTGTAGCGAAAAGATGTGGACATTGTTGATCAATCAATTCCTATTTCCAGTCAAAGTAATAAAATAATATCAATAGTACTTGCTTCTGTATTTTGATTCCCTTTTGCCGACAGACGAGATAAAAGTAATATTTTATTACTATTGGTTTCAATTATATTCATAGATA
The DNA here is from genome assembly GCA_023376005.1 of Doryteuthis pealeii. NCBI lineage: Eukaryota > Metazoa > Mollusca > Cephalopoda > Myopsida > Loliginidae > Doryteuthis > Doryteuthis pealeii. Next base: position 45,781,435 of record CM042147.1, on the reverse strand, counting down.
AGAAAACAAGAAAAATAATGCGATAAAAGAATATAGAATGTATCGAATAAAAAAAATAAAGTTAAGAATTATAACAATATCGACAGAACAAAATTTGGATTGTTTAATATTTCTCAGTTTCTCTATTATTCTTTGTCCAACCCAAAAGATATTGAGAGTGCAATAATTTTTTGCAATTATTATTTCATATTTTGGATGCGTTTTTTTCCGATTCTTTTTTTCTCTCGTTTATATTAATAAGTTTTTTTTAGTTCTTGTCTTTTTTTATAATTTATATTTTTTCATTTTATTTCGTTTTTGTTCTATTCTATCATTCTATTATCTTTTCAATATTCTTTCATTCGATTTTTCTCTATACATTCGGACAAGTTGAGTTTTCTTTTCTATTAACAGAATCATATGGAATTATGCATATATGCCAGATTTACAGATTCATGCGAGCAAATAACCCCCATATATATATATATATATATATATATATATATATATATATATAGAGAGAGAGAGAGAAGATAACTTTAGGTAGTAAATTTGTTTAGTGTTTTGTTTGTATACACAAGGGTTTGTTCGACTGTACATGTATAAACAGACCACTTGACTGATTTCCCTATTTGGTCTGAAGATCGCATAGGCAAGAAACTATCATTACCAGGTGACGTTGACTCTATTTCCACGCTAAATTAACTTAAATTTAAATGCTCTATCAATAATATTGGCCACAATTCACTTATAAATATAGGAGTCACATTATATACATATACATATACGCGCGTGCACACACACACACACACACACACACTCATATATATATATATTTTTTAACAGAAAAATTACAGAAACACGCACAACCTATGTATATATATATATGTGTATATATGTGTGTGTGTGTATATATATATATATATATATATATTATATATATATATATGTATATCAATATATGTATTGATCAAAGCCTGAAGAAGATACCAGAATATCTGAAACACGTGTTGCGTATGTGAAATAAAAAGATTAAAACATTTTTTTCTGAGAACGATACATTTTACGGACCTTCTTTTTTTTTATAAAATATTACATTTTTCTCCCGTTGGAATCAGAACAACATTATTATATATATATATATATATATATATATATATATATATATATATTATATATATATATATATATATATATAAGTTATGGTAGTTTGGATATGGAGTCAGCAGCGCGTGGTTACAGAGAGTTTCTTGCATTTAAGAATATAGCATGCATATCATCTACAATATATATATTATATATATATATATATATATATATATATATATATATATATATGTCAATATAGGAGAGTTAGTGTATGCGTTTCATTTCGGGTATAATCACAGCTTGTAAATATAGCTTTATTTCTAATCGACACCAAGGTTATGTAAATTAATACTACCTGTTCCATGGTCTGTTTGTCGGCGATTAAACACAATCATCAACCACACTTTGTTCGTTGAGGTGGGCGTGTGGACACTCAGCATCACTAAAACCAAGAGCTGTCAAAGGGCGGATGAGCTCCTTGAGAGCCAACGGCCATCCACACGAGAATTGTAGTACTTACTACTCACTCCATCTAGAATTGTAGTACTTACTACTCCCATAAATTCCAAAATCGAGTATATGGGGACCCTTAGCATTGGTCGGCAATGAATGTAGGACAAGGAAAAGTATATGAAAAATCTTTCGCTGCCGAGCGACTTTACCATATTCAAAAGAAGCGCTAGGGGAGTAAACCCCGAAATGAAACCTGGAGCTGAATTCCATAAGATGTTGTGATGCTGAACTATCCAACAACTCCTGGAGCACTATCGTTGCCAAATTGCATTGTTTATTCTTGCAATTTCATTGGATTACAATGGGCTGTGCGGAGAAGCAGACCAGCCGCTTGGGTTACAGTTCATTCTCCATCTCAACCCGTCCAGGTTATGTGGTTCCACTTATCTTGTAGACGAATGAATGCCAATGATTATGATGTGTGAATACCATTTCAATTTCAATGTCACCCCGCCAGATATCAAATCCTCTTAATGCATTTATTTGCTTTATTGAAGGAGAGGTTCATAAAGGGACGTTTAGCTCAGTCGGTAGAGCGTTCGGCTAGGAATCACAAGGTTCCTCGTTCGATTCCGGTCCTCGCCAACTCAGCGTATGAGTAGTACAGGGGTCTGTGCGGTAAAGTGAGGAGCTCATTATAGGTGTGGCTCTCCACCTCAGATGCCAAAAATGATCTCCTTAGCCTATCACTTGTGAAAAGGGAATAGACTCCCTCGCTGTCTGGCTGATACCGATATTAGGCCGCCCCGACGACGACTTTTTACTACTACTTGTAATACTTCTTCTCTTCCCCTTTTTGCTACTCCTACTACACTACTACACTAAAATAATCTCCTTGGTCTAGCGCTAGTGAAAAGGGGATAGACTCCCTCGCTGTCAGGCTGATGCGACATTAGCCCCCCCCCCCCGACGACTTTTTACTTTGATTCTGGATATACAAATGAAATGCTTCTAATAGTCAATCGATAGTCAATATATTTGCTATCCAACATGTCATCTGCATTTTTCCAGCAGATACATTTTTAAACTTACTATTTTCTTGGTATGATTTAAAATGTTCCTAAACTTCAAAGGTGGAACCGATATTTTTTTAGATTGATCAATTTAGAAGTTTTGAAGTCAGGCCAGATAATAATATTTCAGTCTGAAAGCCGAGCTCATGAATTCACAATCTACTGGGACTCTTCAAAATAAGCATGAATTTCATCTTTTTCTTAAAATTACAACCTATATATTTGAATTTGAATTGAGACAAAAGTTAAACGTGTACCCATAAAATTAGGCGCGCACTTGGGAACGTGTAAATATCGACAACAATCAGATTAGATGACTGAAAAATTGTTGGAATATAAGAAGAATGCTTCCACGTCGGCGGTGAGTGTTGTGGTCTGCTAGGATAATGAGAAGAGGCTGCTGGATATTTGTGAAGACTTGCAGTTACCAGATCATGAGAGCCACAAGATACTAATGAGCTGAAGTCCCACTTAATTCTTTTTTCATTTAATATTTTAGATAGTAGACAGTAACATTTCTTTTCAGAGTAGCTAGATCAATGCAAAGTCTATTCTTTTAAATGGGGATTGAATTGAGGAATCATACGAGGATTCATTCAACTCATGATTCAGTAATAATGGATCTGCTGGACTAACTTTAAAAATTTCTTCCCGCTACCCATGCGATGCCGGGTAGCCGCTGTTAGTCTTATTATAAGGGAGATTGCGTGTTTTTCTGTAACCGAAACTATATATCTACTTAACTCACAATTCCCTGAGTTATTTACGTCACATTCTCCATGATTTTATTTTTATTTAAACCTCAATTATTAATAAAAAATGTTTTACATAATTAATACTGTTGGTCTTATCTATATACTGATAACATGAAATTGTATTTATATATTCAACAAAATAGCGGTTTACAGTGTGAACAGGGAGGCTAATTTGCATATTGGTATCAAAAATTCGATTTTAATGATAATGCACTTGGTGCTATTGATTTCTAATTGTTTGGTTTTATATTAATAAATATGAGCCACAATCCCGGGGATAAATCTTAAAATAAATCCCTTAATAAGAAGAAATAACTGTAATTTATTCATTACTTACAAATTTAGATAAATAGTTGAATTAGAAAAAAAAATAGAAAGAAATTAGCAAGGAAAGACGGGAGTGGTGGAAAATGATGAAAGAGTTAGTTTCAAATTTGTTCTATTTTTTGGTTATATCTCTTTCTGTTTCAAGTCTTTTCCTCTGCATTCTTATTTAGTTTTATTAGTCTTCCTGATCTAATCTAATATTTTATTACATTAAAACTTAAATGCTTGAAACCGGAGGGTGCATATATTTGCTAGTATTAATAATACCTCTGAATCGTGTCATTGATTTGTACACCTCGAGTTATAGGTGGGAAAGCAATGACGTCATTATTTGAAGATCTTCAAAAAATCTTGTTTGATAAACAGGCAACCTTAAAAATGATTTACAAGGTTGGTTCATTACAATACTCGGATACACATTAAACGCCTGAAGAAGACCGGTGATTCAGTGTCCGAAACGTTGTGTTTATACATACCCCAATAAAGATAAGGACAGCAGCCCGAAACATCAAAATTATTCACATCAAGCCCCATCAAAAATACAGACAAATACTACTAGAAAAGTAGTTCTTTATAAAAAAAAATGTTATTTACGATATGTTTTGACTGTGTCGAAACCATGAAATCATGTCTGGCCTGTGAACTGTCCTTTCTGTGAGTAATGCTCCCCCCCCCGGCTAACTTTAAAAATTCTACAGTCATTATATAGCATTATATTCATTCTACCGATATCCCTGTTAGCATCAAGAAGCAAATTTGTCTATTTTGGAGACAGACTGCTATATTATATGGGAAACTGTGCACTTGTGTCTAGTCAGCCGTGAAAAAATCATTATAGGTAAATGGGGAGGACTTCGACGCTGCAAAAACCGTTATTTCTTTTTTTATATATGTTCACTATAGGAATTTTTGCTTCAGGTTTACTGAAGCATCGACAATGAAAGAGAAATAAAATTAGATTTCATTTTTTAAGATGAGTCTTTGTTATAGAACAAACATAATACCCGTAAAAATGGAATAGTTTATTCAAAAATAAACCGGAATTTAAACAACTCAGGTGCCCGCCCTGTCGGCTGGGGCGTTAGAATGCTCCGACTGCACCTCTGCAGAGGAGTAAGACCCCCCCCATGGGGCCATCTGTTGGACGTGGGTGGCGACCCGTAATGCTTAAGGATAGAACCCAGGTGGATGAGCAGTTCACGACTTGCAATACTCCACTTTGGCCCTATCTTGGGCTAGACGGGCGGTCGGAGAGGCACCCTCCGATCTATCGTCTGGTCACGTTACGCCCTACCACCTATATGATTTTCTCAACCCTATTGCCCTTATGGCAAGCCCCAACCTCTTTTATCATATGGGTGCAAGAAGGCGGTGATTGAGGGTCTACATGTCCTAGGAATGACGTTAAACTCTATCTGATGATGAGCTTCCAGTTTTGGAGGTTTGGGGAATGTGGGGCACCTCTTCATCACCATTGCTCCCTGGTCCACTCTGACCCGGAATGATAGTACCTGTTAGGGTTCCATCTATGGGTTAAATAGAAAAACATGAGTTGATAAACAAAATTGTATTATCCATTAAGAATTGATTTATTTCAAAACTTTATCGGCATTAAATGACCCACTGTAGTTGATATGCCGTAAAACAAACCAAACCAAACCAAACCAAACCAACGAGTCATGTGTGTTCTTTTTTAAGGCATATCAACTACAGTGGGTCATTTAATGCCGATAAAGTTTTGAAATAAATCAATTCTTAATGGATAATACATTTTGTTTTATCAACTCATGTTTTTCTATTTAACCCATAGATGGAACCCTAACAGGTACTATCATTCCGGGTCAGAGTGGACCAGGGAGCAATGGTGATGAAGAGGTGCCCCACATTCCCCAAACCTCCAAAACTGGAAGCTCATCATCAGATAGAGTTTAACGTCATTCCTAGGACATGTAGACCCTCAATCACCGCCTTCTTGCACCCATATGATAAAAAGAGGTTGGGGCTTGCCATAAGGGCAATAGGGTTGAGAAAATCATATAGGTGGTAGGGCGTAACGTGACCAGACGATAGATCGGAGGGTGCCTCTCCGACCGCCCGTCTAGCCCAAGATAGGGCCAAAGTGGAGTATTGCAAGTCGTGAACTGCTCATCCACCTGGGTTCTATCCTTAAGCATTACGGGTCGCCACCCACGTCCAACAGATGGCCCCATGGGGGGGGGTCTTACTCCTCTGCAGAGGTGCAGTCGGAGCATTCTAACGCCCCAGCCGACAGGGCGGGCACCTGAGTTGTTTAAATTCCGGTTTATTTTTGAATAAACTATTCCATTTTTACGGGTATTATGTTTGTTCTATAACAAAGACTCATCTTAAAAAATGAAATCTAATTTTATTTCTCTTTCATTGTCGATGCTTCAGTAAACCTGAAGCAAAAATTCCTATAGTGAACATATATAAAAAAAGAAATAACGGTTTTTGCAGCGTCGAAGTCCTCCCCATTTACCTATAATGATTTTTTCACGGCTGACTAGACACAAGTGCACAGTTTCCCATATAATATAGCAGTCTGTCTCCAAAATAGACAAATTTGCTTCTTGATGCTAACAGGGATATCGGTAGAATGAATATATGCTATATAATGACTGTAGAATTTTTTAAAGTTAGCCGGGGGGGGGAGCATTACTCACAGAAAGGACAGTTCACAGGCCAGACATGATTTCATGGTTTCGACACAGTCAAAACATATCGTAAATAACATTTTTTTTTATAAAGAACTACTTTTCTAGTAGTATTTGTCTGTATTTTTGATGGGGCTTGATGTGAATAATTTTGATGTTTCGGGCTGCTGTCCTTATCTTTATTGGGGTATGTATAAACACAACGTTTCGGACACTGAATCACCGGTCTTCTTCAGGCGTTTAATGTGTATCCGAGTATTGTAATGAACCAACCTTGTAAATCATTTTTAAGGTTGCCTGTTTATCAAAACAAGAATTTTTGAAAGATCTTCAAAATAATGACGTCATTGCTTTCCCACCTATAACTCGAGGTGTACAAATCAATGACACGATTCAGAGGTATTATTAATACTAGCAAATATATGCACCCTCCGGTTTCAAGCATTTAAGTTTTAATGTAATAAAATATTAGATTAGATCAGGAAGACTAATAAAACTAATAAGAATGCAGAGGAAAGACTTGAAACAGAAAGAGATATAACCAAAAATAGAACAAATTTGAAACTAACTCTTTCATCATTTTCCACCACTCCCGTCTTTCCTTGCTAATTTCTTTCTATTTTTTTTCTAATTCAACTATTTATCTAAATTTGTAAGTAATGAATAAATTACAGTTATTTCTTCTTATTAAGGGATTTATTTTAAGATTTATCCCCGGGATTGTGGCTCATATTTATTAATATAAAACCAAACAATTAGAAATCAATAGCACCAAGTGCATTATCATTAAAATCGAATTTTTGATACCAATATGCAAATTAGCCTCCCTGTTCACACTGTAAACCGCTATTTTGTTG
>CM042147.1:45745283-45774027 GCA_023376005.1 Doryteuthis pealeii | reverse complement strand
TCCCCTTCTTACTACTCCTACTAAACTACTACACTAAAATAATCTCCTTGGTCTAGCGCTAGTGAAAAGGGGATAGACTCCCTCGCTGTCAGGCTGATACCGACATTAGCCCCCCCACCCCGACGACGACTTTTTACTTTGATTCTGGATATACAAATGAAATGCTTCTAATAGTCAATCGATAGTCAATATATTTGCTATCCAACATGTCATCTGCATTTTTCCAGCAGATACATTTTTAAACTTACTATTTTCTTGGTATGATTTAAAATGTTCTCAAACTTCAAAGGTGGAACCGATATTTTTTAGATTGATCAATTTAGAAATTTTGAAGTCAGGCCAGATAATGATATTTCAGGCTGAAAGCCGAGCTCAAGAATTCACAATCTACTGTGACTCTTCAAAATAAGCATGAATTTCATCTTTTTCTTAAAATTACAACCTATATATTGGAATTTGAATTGAGACAAAAGTTAAACGTGTACCCATAAAATTAGACACGCACTTGGGAACGTGTAAATATCGACAACAATCAGATTAGATGACTGAAAAATTGTTGGAATATAAGAAGAATGCTTCCACGTCGGCGGTGGGTGTTGTGGTCTGCTAGGATAATGAGAAGAGGCTGCTGGATATTTGTGAAGACTTGCAGTTACCAGATCATGAGAGCCACAAGATACTAATGAGCTGAAGTCCCACTTAATTTCTTTTTCATTTAATATTTTAGATAGTAGACAGTAACATTTCTTTTCAGAGTAGCTAGATCAATGCAAAGTCTATTCTTTTAAATGGGGATTGAATTGAGGAATCATAGGAGGATTCAACTCATGATTCAGTAATAATGGATCTGCTGGACTAACTTTAAAAATTTCTTCCCGCTACCCATGCGATGCCGGGTAGCCGCTGTTAGTCTTATTATAAGGGAGATTGCGTGTTTTTCTGTAACCGAAACTATATATCTACTTAACTCACAATTCCCTGAGTTATTTACGTCACATTCTCCATGATTTATTTTTATTTAAACCTCAATTATTAATAAAATTGTTTTACTAATTAATACTGTTGGTCTTATCTATATACTGATAACATGAAATTGTATTTATATATTCAACAAAATAGCGGTTTACAGTGTGAACAGGGAGGCTAATTTGCATATTGGTATCAAAAATTCGATTTTAATGATAATGCACTTGTGCTATTGATTTCTAATTGTTTGGTTTTATTTAATAAAATATGAGCCACAATCCCGGGGATAAATCTTAAATAAATCCCTTAATAAGAAGAAATAACTGTAATTTATTCATTACTTACAAATTTAGATAAATAGTGAATTAGAAAAAAAAATAGAAAGAAATTAGCAAGGAAAGACGGAGTGGTGGAAAATGATGAAAGAGTTAGTTTCAAATTTGTTCTATTTTTTGGTTATATCTCTTTCTGTTTCAGTCTTTTCCTCTGCATTCTTATTTAGTTTTATTAGTCTTCCTGATCTAATCTAATATTTTATTACATTAAAACTTAAATGCTTGAAACCGGAGGGTGCATATATTTGCTAGTATTAATAATACCTCTGAATCGTGTCATTGATTTGTACACCTCGAGTTATAGGTGGGAAAGCAATGACGTCATTATTTGAAGATCTTCAAAAAATCTTGTTTTGATAAACAGGCAACCTTAAAAATGATTTACAAGGTTTGGTTCATTACAATACTCGGATACACATTAAAACGCCTGAAGAAGACCTTGATTCAGTGTCCGAAACGTTGTGTTTATACATACCCCAATAAAGATAAGGACAGCAGCCCGAAACATCAAAATTATTCACATCAAGCCCATCAAAAATACAGACAAATACTACTAGAAAAGTAGTTCTTTATAAAAAAAAATGTTATTTACGATATGTTTTGACTGTGTCGAAACCATGAAATCATGTCTGGCCTGTGAACTGTCCTTTTCTGTGAGTAATGCTCCCCCCCCCCGGCTAACTTTTAAAATTCTACAGTCATTATATAGCATATATTCATTCTACCGATATCCCTGTTAGCATCAAGAAGCAAATTTGTCTATTTTGGAGACAGACTGCTAATTATATGGGAAACTGTGCACTTGTGTCTAGTCAGCCGTGAAAAAAATCATTATAGGTAAATGGGGAGGATTCGACGCTGCAAAAACCGTTATTTCTTTTTTATATATGTTCACTATAGGAATTTTTGCTTCAGGTTTACTGAAGCATCGACAATGAAAGAGAAAATAAAATTAGATTTCATTTTTTAAGATGAGTCTTTGTTATAGAACAAACATAATACCCGTAAAAATGGAATAGTTTATTCAAAAATAAACCGGAATTTTAAACAACTCAGGTGCCCGCCCTGTCGGCTGGGGCGTTAGAATGCTCCGACTGCACCTCTGCAGAGGAGTAAGACCCCCCCCCATGGGGCCATCTGTTGGACGTGGTGGCGACCCGTAATGCTTAAGGATAGAACCCAGGTGGATGAGCAGTTCACGACTTGCAATACTCCACTTTGGCCTATCTTGGGCTAGACGGGCGGTCGGAGAGGCCACCTCCGATCTATCGGCTGGTCACGTTACGCCCTACACCTATATGATTTTCTCAACCCTATTGCCCTTATGGCAAGCCCCAACCTCTTTTTATCATATGGGTGCAAGAAGGCGGTGATTGAGGGTCTACATGTCCTAGGAATGACGTTAAACTCTATCTGATGGTGAGCTTCCAGTTTTGGAGGTTTGGGGAATGTGGGGCACCTCTTCATCACCATTGCTCCCTGGTCCACTCTGACCCGGAATGATAGTACCTGTTAGGGTTCCATCTATGGGTTAAATAGAAAAACATGAGTTGATAAACAAAATTGTATTATCCATTAAGAATTGATTTATTTCAAAACTTTATCGGCATTAAATGACCCACTGTAGTTGATATGCCGTAAACAAACCAAACCAAACCAAACCAAACCAACGAGTCATGTGTGTTCTTTTTTAAGCATCAGAGTTCCGTTCACTGGGATGCATAACTACGAGGGTGAGTCAAGAATTAATGACATTTTCTTTATATCATATGAAGTTTTTTTTTAATAATAAAACTAAGGCTTATATTGAGACCCTAAAGAGGCTCAGAGCAAGAATCTGACCAGTAAGACCCAACTTGCTAATCGACAATATCCTCTTTCTACATGGCAAATCTCGACCACACACAATCATCAGGACAAGGGAGAAATCGACCCATTCGAGTGGAAAACTTTACCACATCCTCCATACTCACCAGATTTAGCGCCTTCGGACTATAAACCCTTCAGCCCCATGAAAGAAGGTTTGAGAGGAAAACATTATTACAGTGACGAGGAAGTGAAATCTGTAGTGAAGAAGTGGCTCAAAGAACAGTCAAAATAATTTTGCGGGCAGGGATACATGCTCTCATTCAAAAGTAGAACATTGCTATTGAGATAAATGTGAAGAAGTAGTGATGTGATCCACAGTGGACCAGCATCATTTTGATGAATGATACATGTTCCTGTGTTGGTAATTATACTTGTCCTAAACAAAATGGCATTACTTTTTGATTCCCCTGTAGTATCAGTGAAGCTCCCCCGGATTACCGACTGAGAATTAAGTGTGATACCGTTTTTTCATCTTTGTTTTCTTTTTAGCGACCGATGTATTTAAATGTTCCTTTAGGCTGATTGCAACAATATAAAGTGAACCTTATTCTGCGTCTGTGAATTCTGATTATATATATTTACCAACCCATCCGCATGAGCAGGATGTGACACAAGGTCAATTTCTTAAAGTTGTGGACATCTCAAAGGCGAGAAACGCTGACTCCATGCCTACGCTACCATAACACACACAGACACACAGACACACGCACACACACACACACACACACACACACACACACACACACACAATATATATATATATATATATATATATATTGTTAAATACATTTCCAGACGGCTTACAATGCACCTTACAGACAATAGCTCAATAGCCCAACATCTAAAAACACACTCTTGTCCCAATAATAAATTCCGGAAAATACTTAACGATAACACTACCATTATAGAAACACAATCATGTAAACAACGACTAAAAATCTTAGAAGCACTGCATATTAGACACAAAAATCCAAAACTAAACAAAATAAACTTTGATAATAGCACCAACATTCTAAAATGCCTATAATTACTATAAAATTATAATAACAAAAGTAGTAATAATAATGACAACAATAATAATAACACTAATAATAATAACAACAACAATAATAAACACAACCTATATAAATAGAAAATGGCATAGCCCACTGTTGTACGGTTTCAAAATACCTTGAAGATGGCCCACGATAGGGCAGAAAGTACTTGGTCTATGACATATGACAAATACATCAGCAAATTTTCGCCAGATATTACAAAAATAATCCGGCAATACGAAAAAACAAAGGACAAAACTTGCAGACAGAAAATTGCTGCATTATTTAACAATATATGCCTACAAGATAAAATGCTGCCTAAACACACACACACACACACACACATATATATATATATATATATATATATATATATATATTGCTCTTTTACTCTTATCCCTGTCGGTGGGACTTTAGAATACACTGACTGAAACGTTGCAGAGAAGTAAGAAACTCCACCCCCAATAGAGCCACCAGTAAGCTGTGGGTGGTGATCTGTGAAGCATAAACCAGGAATTCTGGTGCCTGAGCAGTCTGTGCCGTGCAACAGTCTATTTTGGTCCTTACTTACGCAAGACGGGCGGTCGGAGAGCCTCTCTCCAATCAATCGACCCGTCACGTCAAGCCCCAGCACCTATATGATTGTCTCAAACCTACTGCTTTTATTGCAACTCCCAACCCTTTTTTAACTTATATGTGCTTGAAGGAGGTGGCTGAAGTTCTCAATGTACTGGGCATGACGTTAAACTCTATCTGATCGCGAGCTTCTATTTCTAGAGTTCCGGGAAATTTGGAGCACCCCTTCATCACGATTGCTCCCAGGTCCATTCTGACCTAGATTGGTAGTGCCTGTTAGTGTCCCATTTATGGGTTAAATAGAAACAAATGTGTTTGAAAATAATGAATACACATCAGGAATGAAGAAAACAAAAACGTCTTTGGCATAAACCATTGACCGAATCGGTTTATGCGCTGTACCCCCCCCCCAAAAAAAAATAACCACCAAATCTTTCTCTCTCTTTTCCTCCCCACTCATCTATCGATCTATCTCTCTCTATTTATCTCTCTATTTATCTCTCTTTATCTATTATCTATCTATCTATCTCTCTCTTTATCTATCTATCTATCTATCTCTCTTTCTTTATCTATCTATCTATATATCTTTCTTTATCTATCTATCTATCTATCTATCAATCTATCTATCTCTCTTTTTTATCTATCAATATATCTATTTCTCTTTCTTTATCTATCTATCTATCTATCTATCTTTATTTATCTATCTCTCTTTCTTTCTTATCTCTCTCTCTCTCTCTCTCTCTCTCTCTCTCTCTCCGATCTGTCTATCTATCTATCTGCCTGTCTCTCTGTCTCTGTCTCTGTCTCTATCTGTCTGTATGTGTGTCTGTCTACTGTGTGTGTGTGTGTGTGTGTGTGTCTCTCTCTCTCTCTCTCTCTCTCTCTCTCTCTCTCTCTCTCTCCTTCTTTCTTTTGTCTTCACTTCTTTGACACTTATATTTTTTCGTTCACATTCACCAGAACCATTCCAATTAGATGCCACCATACAGCGCTCATGTGCATAATAGGCTTTCTAATTGGCGGTTTTTTATGCTCGACAATAAAGAAATTCCAAAGTTTAATACTAAAGCGCGGTCTGAATGTCCAATACACATAGGGGTTAAAAGCACTGGACTTCTTTCCTAGAAACTCCGGGTCAAGGAGTGCATGAATAAACCAGTTCAGCTGATTAAACTGACAGCTGTAGTCCAAGAAGAAAAGTGTCAATAAGGAAGTTGGAAAATCTCAGGATAAAAACAGCATATCGGACATAGACCAATCAATTATAAGACTGTATCCTTAGAGAAATCAAGATTTATGTTGTCCGCTGGATGTACGAGCCAAAACGTTCGGATAAAGACAAGAACATTGAGGATACATGACTTAAAAGCTGTTTGAATATGATCAGAACTTCATGAGTATCAACCATTGTATTCCAAATAAAAGCTACAGCAATAATAATAATAATAATAATAATAATAATAATAATAATAATAATAATGCACTAGGCTCTCCACCCTAGAGATGATAGAGATAGATTATATGTGTCAAGAAAGGAAGGGGGAAGAGGTCATGCCAACATAGAGGACTGCGTAGAAACCACTATCCAACAACTTGAGGATTACACAAGAAAGAGCGAAGACAAATTACTTATGGCGGCCAACAATAGTAGAAGTGACAGATGGACAAACAGAAAAACAACGAAGACTAGAAAAAAAAATTGGGAAGAAAAACAATTATATGGACACTTCAATGGTTAAGAAAAAGAAACCTCAAAGAGAAACAGAATCATTAATAACTACTGCACAAAATAATGCCACAAGGACAAATTATATAAAAGCGAAAATTGATAAGACCCAACAAAATAGTAAATGTAAACTTCGTGGTAATAGAGATGAGACTGTAATCCATATACTCTGCGAATGTAGCAAACTAGCACAACGAGAATACAAAACTAGACACGACTGGGTTGGGAAGGTGATCCAGTGGGAACTATGCAAAAGATTAAATTTTGACCACACAACAAAATGGTATATGCATAAACCAGAATCTGTTCTTGAGAACGAAACGCATAAAATTCTCTGGGACTTTGAAATAAAAACGGATCACCTTATCCCAGCAAGAAGACCAGACCTAGTGTTGATAAACAAAAAGAAAGAACTTGTCAACTGGTGGATTTTGCAGTGCCAGCAGATCACAGGGTGAAGCTAAAGGAAAATGGAAAAAAAAAAAACGGACAAATATCTGGACCTTGCCAGGAACTGAAAAAGTTATGGAATATGAAAGTGACAGTGATACCAATTGTAGTTGGTGCCCTTGGTACAGTCCCAAAAGGATTAGAAAAGGGTTTGGAAAGTTTGAAAATCAGAGGAAGGATTGAAAACATTCAGAACACTGCACTGCTGCAATCTGCCAGAATACTCAGAAGAATCCTGGAGACCTGAGGAGACTTGCTGTCACTCAGACTCTAGTGAAAGACCATCAGCTAATGCTGATGTTAAAACTCAAAAGGAGCAAATGATAAATTTTTTGATGAGTACGTGAAATAAGCTTTTTCATAAGTGTGAGAATTAAGCTAAATACATTTTATACAACTTTATTATAATGATATATGTTCAAATCTGAATCTGTACTGGAGAATGAGGCACATAAAATACACTAGGACTTAGAGATAGAGACAGATCACCAAACCCCGTCCAGGAGACCAGACATCGTGCTTATTAACAAAAAAAGAAAACTTTTCCATATCAAGGATTTTGCAGTGAGACAGATCACCGAGTGAAAGTGAAAGAAAGCAAAAAGATAAACAAATAATTGGACCTTGGCAGAGAACTAAGAAAACTGAAATATGAAGGAAAAGGATGGAGTAATTATAATTGGCGCCCTTGGAACGGTCCCCAAGTGAGTTGAAAGGAGTCTGGATGAATTAGAGATTAGAGGAAGAATCGAGACATACTAAACTACTGCATTGTTAAGATCGGCTAGAATACGCAGAAGATTCCTGGAGACCTGAGGAGACTTGCTGTCCCCCAGCCTCCAGTAAACCATCGGCTAAGGTGTCTTTGAAAATCTTGGATGGAGTGAACAATAATAATAGTGAAAGTTATACCAATTGAAGTTGGTGCACTTGGAACGGCCCCAAAAGGATTGGAAAAGGGTTTGGAAAGTTTGGAAATCAGAGGGAGAATTGAAACCATTCAAAACACTGCACTGCTGCAATCTGCCAAATTAGAAGAGTCCTGGAGACCTGAGGAGACTTGCTGTCACTCAGACTCCAGTGAAAGACCGTCAGCTAACACTGATGTAAAAACTCAAAAGGAGTAAACAACAACAACAACAACAACAACAATAATAATAATTATAATAATAATAATAATAATAATAATAATAATAATAATATTTCAATGAGTACGTGAAATCAGCTTTGGGATAAGTGCTAGGAATAAGCAAAATACATTTTATACGCCTTTAATATAGATCGCTAAATTTGTATTTCATGCCCAAAGTACATGCGTATTTCTGGACACATGCCGAGTCTTTCACTTAAGGAGGAAAGGAAATCAGATACAATTTTTACGCTCACTCGATGTCTTTAGTTGTAATATTGTCACAATCGAATCTTTCATTGCATTACCTATTCATTCATGTTATTTATGTTTTCTACTCCTTCTTTTTTCGTTGGATTTTCTCTGCAATATTTTCAGGTTTCTTTTACAATTGTCTAATTGTGCCACTTAATTTTTTTAAACATTTTTTCAACTCATTTTTTTCTATTTCATCGATAGATGGAACCCTAACGGATACTACCACTCCAGGTCAGAGTAAACCATAGAGTAATGGTTATGAAAGAGTATTCCACATTCCCCAGAGCTCCTGAATTAGATCTTCACCATCAGATAGAGTTTACCGTCATGCCCAGCACCAATATGATAAAAAGGGTTTGGACTTACCATAAGGGCAATAGGGTTGTGACAATCAATAGGGTTGAGTTTGACATGACCAGCCGCTTGATCTATGGGGACCTCTGTGACCGCCCGTCTAGCCTAAATAAGGAACAAAGTAAAGTGTTTCATGCCATGGACTGTTAGTGGCTGACACCTTAACTCATGTTTTTCTATTTAACCCATAGATGGAACCCTAACAGGTAATACCACTACGGGTCAGAGTGGACCAGGAGCAATGTTGATGAAGGGGTGCTCCACATTCCCTAAACCTCCAAAACTGGAACCTTGCCATCAGATAGAGTTTACCGTCATTCCCAGGACATGTAGGCCCTCGGTCACGGCCTTCTAGCACCCATATGATAAAAAGGGTTTGGGGCTTGCCATAAGGGCAATAGGATTGGGACAATCAATTGGGTTGAGCTTGACATGACCAGCCGATTGATCGATGGGGACCTCTGCGACCGCCCGTCTAGCCTAAATAAGGGCCAAAGTAAAGTGTCTCATGTCATGGACTGTTAGTGGTTGACACCTTAAGCATCACGGGTCGTCACTCATCCCAAAAGGTGGATTTCGTACGCATCTGCAGATGTCGACAAATGCAGATTTTAATGTATCTTGACCGTAAGTGACCAAGAATGCATTACTTGTGAGGTATAATAGTAATAGAATATGCTATATTATATTTTAGCAAATAAGATAATCTCTAGTTGTTTTTTTTTTTTTGTTTTTTTTTTTTTACTTGGAGGCTTTTAGTTAATGGAATGTTATCAAAATCTGCGATTACTTTCTATTCAATTCATCTTATTTTTATTCATTTTGTTGCCTAAACAAAATATTTCCATAATCCCTTTTCAGTTATGGGTTGCACATCCTATGATACTCATCAGGAACATGTATATTTTTTTCCATAAAGAGCTGCAAAGAATGATAAGGAAAGTCGCCATCGACTCGGATTTAGCTGTTAAATACAAGAAAATATATTCAAGAGAAAACATATATTTCCATTAAAAAATGTTCTTTTTTCTATTTTGTTTTGTATATTTTGTTATTTGTTAGCACAGTTCCATTAAGGATTTTTTTAAATAAAAAATGGCCATTCTTTGCAGAATCCATTATAGTAACTTTAGTTGTGTCGGAATTTGCATTAATAAGAAGGTGACTTAAATTTACGTTGATATCCCTTCATAGAAAATTGTCAAAACATTGTAGTTGTTTGTGTGTTCTATCCGAGGTCAAAAGGTCAGCATTCAATGCAAATTCTGAATCAGGTTTTCACCAGAAAAAGAAAATAGTGATAAGATTTCGCCTCTACACTGTCACTAATTGCTGTCTTCGGAATATACCCACGTCATCGTACGTGGAGTAGAAAACTTGAGACTTAATTGGGATTTTATCCATTTCTATTTCCGGTTCTTAGGGAAAAACACAATGTTTATAATAAGGATTTTACAAGTCATTGGAAGTAGTCGGAAAATTATACAAAAAAAAGGTATTTTTAAAATTAAAATGTCTAAAATCATCGCGCTAACAAACAGTGAATTTTTTCCGTTTCTTTGTATGTTCCTTCGTAATCTCTATTATTATTCGACCCATAGAATTAAATAGATTACAACAAAATAAAACTAACATTGAAGAAGTTAAATAAGCACACACACACACACACACATACACACACACAGACTACCACATTGTTATTAGAAAATTATATTTTTCATTACATTTTATATTAAAAACCATTTCCAATACATTTTATAGTAAAATTCCTTTGCAATCACTTCCTAATGCATTCTTATAATAAAAATCATTTCCAATGCATTTTTATAGTAAAAAATCATTTCCAATGCATTTTTAGACTAAAAATCATTTCCAATGCATTTTTAGACTAAAAATAATTTCAAATGCATTTTTAAACTAAAAATCATT
The DNA here is from genome assembly GCA_023376005.1 of Doryteuthis pealeii. Lineage (NCBI taxonomy): Eukaryota > Metazoa > Mollusca > Cephalopoda > Myopsida > Loliginidae > Doryteuthis > Doryteuthis pealeii. Next base: position 45,763,401 of record CM042147.1, on the reverse strand, counting down.
TCCAATGCATTTTTATAGTAAAAATCATTTCCAATGCATTTTTAGACTAAAAATAATTTCTAATGCATTTTTAAACTAAACATCATTTCCAATGCATTTTTATAGTAAAAATCATTTCCAATCCATTTTTAGACTAAAAATCATTTCCAATGCATTTTTATAGTAAAACTCATTTCCAATGCATTTTTAGAATAAAAATAATTTCCAATGCATTTTTAGACTAAAAATAATTTCCAATGCATTTTTAAACTAAAATCATTTCCAATGCATTTTATAGTAAAAATCATTTCCAATGCATTTTTAGACTAAAAATAATTTCCAATGCATTTTTATAGTAAAAATCATTTCCAATGCATTTTTAGACTAAAAATCATTTCCAATGCATTTTTATAGTAAAAATCATTTCCAATGCATTTTTAGACTAAATATCATTTTCAATGCATTTTTATAGTAAAGATTATTTCTTATGCATTTTTAGAATAAAAATCATTGTCCAATTCATTGTCATAATAAAAGTATTTCCAATGGATATCTTAGTAAACGTAATTTTCAATGCATTTTTATATTAAAAATCATTCCATTGCATTTTTATATTAAAACAATTTCCAATGCAATTTTATATTAAAAATCATTTTCAATGCAGTTTTGTTTTGATTCAGAATTACGTAGTCTCAATGAACAAAGAAGAAGCAGTGTAATCTCTGTCCAGTATAAAGTTGACCAGAATGATGGCGTCTAAAAGCGGATGTAGTTGGGAGTCATACCATGGACAAAATCGTCCAAATGCAGCTTAGTCCTACCTAGGACAGTTGGCCAAAAATATGGATGATCAAACAATACATTCTTTGAAAAAACGTTAAACTAAGAAGTGTTAAAGCAATATCTCAAAGATTGATCAGAGCAAAGTCGATGTAATCAAACTGAGAAGAAAAGCACGCATCTCACAATACTTAAAAAAGTGTATAACTGTTTGCTAGAATATTTTGGATATATAGTTATTTACTAAGCGTAGCTTAGATGCGGCACAAGGCCATAAGTATGGGACACCCAGTGAGAATCGAACTCACTAACAATGATCTGCAAATCTAGGTTGCTAACCATTACACCACGTGAGGTGCCCATATTATGGATATATAAGGTGTGCTCCAATTCACCACCTAGATTTATAGACCAGGCAGGGTCACGCGGTTTATTCATCCGCCAATCAAAAGCCATAATGCGTGGCTGGTTGACTACTTAATCACTGATACTGTACAGACGTCCATTTGCAATCATTAACGAAGGAACATACAATCAAAGGATGCTTAATAAGGATTTCTGCTGGACACGCGCTCTTGATTGAAACCTAAAGTATGGCCCATGAAATCGTATCACTGTTACATACTCTGTCTCAATATTTAATAGACAGATCTCGTAGTCTTGAAGAATATTTGCCAGGTTTATGAAGTCTACTTTTTTATTGCCTCATGATTTCATCAAAATATCTATCTTCGTAAATTATCTGGAAGTTTTTCTTATCTCTCATAAATATTAAACTCATAATTTAAGAGAAAGAAACAAAATTATATCTTATCTTTTTTTTTTTTTTTAGAAAAAACAAAAAGTGAGCTTTATGTTCTACTGGGGAAAACCATGTCGTTTGCAATTCTTGAAGGGATTAGATTTTTGGGTTATAAAGAAAATCTCCAAATTTACATGACAGTTTCCATCGATCTTTGAATCAATGTCTCTGACGATATTTGAGTCAATGAACTGCATTGTGGATATTCAGTCAGAGTAGATATTTTTTTTATTAATGTATTTCTTTTTTTAAGTCGACAATTGAGTCTGTATTGTATAAACGATAGAAACATTTCTTGAAAAAGAAATTCTTACATGCAATAAAGCATTTATGTGAGTATACTTGTACAGGTTCTCTATTATACTATTAATCATACACAAATATGGACTCTCTCGTCGATTTTCGACGCATGAGTGTTCACACATACAATGAACACCCACACAGTGATTTGTTTATAGTGGTGAAGGCTTCTGTTGGGCCATCCACACTTTTTGGCACAGTCGATAGGAAAGAATTGGTGCATCAAGGGTTGCCACAAACCCAATCAACGACCGACCGACCTCAGGAATTTTGAATTCAGAGTTATCCCTCTCCTAGACTGGTTACCTACCCAAGGCTGAAGAGCCCAGTCTGCCTTACTTTTTAACCCATAGCTGGAGGGAATTTTGAATTCAGAGTCATCCCTCTCCTAGACTGGTTACCTACCCAAGGCTGAAGGGCACAGTCTGCCCTACTATTTAACCCATAGCTAGAGGGAGAATATATGGATTCATACCTTTCCCAAGGGTATTAGCGCTATGTGAAATGCCAACAGCATCGTCTAGGAATTGAACTCGAATCGACGAGTCCATTTTCCACGACTCTAACCACTAGCCCACGCGCCTCCATATCCATACACAAATACATAGACTAAAATAACATCACCCGCCCAACAACAATACATACAGATTAGAATATTATATATATAATATATATATATATATATATATATATATATATATATATATAGTCATTCACTGACACGTGTTCCGACTTATCAAGTCTCTTCAGTGTGGCTAGACATTTGCAAGCCACCTACAGCCAGGATTGAAATCTGATTGGTTCAGAGTCAGTCCATCACATTAACCACCAGGCTATCATCCCCCACAGAATGCGAAGGGGATTTTAACTGTTTTAATACGCACATCGCTTTGTATGTAAAGGCCATCATAGAGTGCTGCATCCCTTGTATAGGAGAGGCATATAAACAAAGGGTTTTTGTACTTTTTGACACACCTTGTGTTCTGAAAAAAAAGACGTTCCATTCATTCTTCATTTCTATCTTGGTAAAAACAGCTTTAAACTTGACGCACCTTGTATATATATATATATATATATATATATATGGTGGCACAAAAGTCTCCATTTTATAGACTAAACCGCTTTTAAAACTTTTAAACGCTGAGCATCTGATTGATATTTTATACTTCAATTTTTATAAATAAATTCTTGACATCAAAATATAATTAAATGAAATATGTATTTATATTTATATTCAAAAGTTGTTCAATTTGATGTACCCAAATATACACACTGACATAAGTATATGTATGTGCGAAAAAGTCAACACATTTTTGTCTCTAGAGAAAAAATTTCAATTGTTAACTAACGTACACATGGTATATTGATTTGTTTAAGTGCAAATGGCTGAATTTACATGTACACATTCGTGTATGAATTATTCATTTTCAAACAAATTTAAACATCGGAATAAATATGTACGACTCCAATTAAACATATATATATATATATATATATATACATATATATATATATATATATATATATATATATAAATATATATATATATAATATATATATATATATATATATATATATATTTATATATGACAACCAATGTAAATGTATATACGATTTTACAGATTTTCAAACATACTAAAAGATACACACAAAAAACACATACAGGTATATATATATATATATATATATATATATATATATATATATATATGCTACATATATATATACTATATATACATATATATAAATATATATATAAATATATATATATATATACTACATATATATATACTATATATATATATATATAAATATATATATATATATATATATATATATATATATATATATATATATATGACAACCAATGTAAATGTATATACGATTTTACAGATTTTCAAACATACTAAAAGATACACACCAAAAACACACACAGGTATATATATATATATATATATTGGAGCTCACGGGAATACATCGATTATGATACCAAAGGTGATATGTGATTTCATTAACGCGGAAAATAACCAGGAAAAATTCCCTTCGTGGTGTAAATAAAAAAAACAACATTTAATAAAAAAAACTCTGCCTTTGTACATTTCATGTATTGATTTTTACCACAGTTCTCAATCAACTTATCATGAGTCAGTTTGCTCTCATCGATTTCAACATTTATTGATTACATCTCCTGCTCCTCCACCCCCACTCCCCCTCCAGTCTACAACCAGTAAAACAAATAAAAAATCTTTTTTTAAATAATGTTCTTACCAAAGAATATTCAATGTCTGACGGGGAATCATTTTACAATCTTTTTTTTTTTTTTACTTTGTTTTTATTTTTGTTTTGTTTATTTAAGTTTTTCACTGTCTTTTTCTTCTTTCTTCACCCCCGCAATTATACGCAATTGTTGGGTTACTCGATTTTCCTCTCCTTTCACAACTCCAAAACCTTTTTGCTTCTGTCAACTGTACATGACCTTATTTTTGTCAATTCCAAAATGTCTGCTTCTGTCACATCGAAATGCCAATTTCTGTCATCCGTAAATATTCACCTCTATCATCTTCAAAGTCTGTCTTGCGTCAGGTCCAGTGGTCCACCTCTGTCAGATTGAAATGTCGCTTTCCGTCAACTATGGAGTCAGATTTAAATGCATGACCTGCACTAGCAAGAAAATGAACCCTCCGGTGTATGTATTGAAGTTTTCATGTAATAAAATATATCAAATTAGAAAGACTAAGGAAATCAAATAAGAACGCAGATAAAAAGATTGCACTTATTTTAATTGGTTTCTGTATAAAATCTTACATAGAATGATTTTAATACGTTGGAGAATAAAACAATAATATCAGGTATCAATAGCACCAAGTAATTAATTATTAAACCCGGTTTTGTTAAAACCAGTATGCAAATTATCCACACCATATATTATGTAAACCTTGATGAGATACGTTTCAGGATTTTATACGAACTGATAACATGGGTTGTTTTGAGATAAATCCAACTCAAATTTTCATAGAGATATCGTTAAGAGATAACATTTATTAATGATTTTGACTTTAAATTAAAAATTCATTGATAAACTTACGGATATTGTGACGTAGGCAGTGATGTAGTTTCAGTTACAGGCACACACCGAGTCGCTATCATAATAATATACTTAAAATTTACATCGAGCACCACACGTTTGTGTAATTGTTAGCATATTAGACTAACAGACCATTGCTAATGAGTTCATACTTTTGTGTGTTAAACTAAAGGTTAGTTAATGACTACTCCAAATTAACATCTTTGTCAGCTTTAGATAATTATTCTATCAGTTAAGTCAGTTTGAAATTTTAATAGCACCATGAAACATAATGCAAATTTTGCATTTCTTTAATTTTTTTACAATATTTTGTGGCCAACGTATTGTTCTGTTTTCCGTGGCAAGGAAAATAATTTACGCAGAGACAATTTGTTATTTAATTGTATTTTTATGGAAGTTTTATTTCTGGATTCAGAGGAAGAATGCAGCAATGGTGAACGAGATAATTATATCCTCCCCATAGAATCATAGAATAGTTTTCGGATAGTTTATGCCAGTATTTTACTTCTACTGTCTACCTTTTATTTGTGTTTTCCGTGTATAGTATATATATATATATATATATATATATATATATATATATATATATATATATATATATATATATATATATTCACCAACCCCTCCCCATGGGGAGGATGCGACAATAGATCAATTTCTTAAGCAGAGTTTAACAGGTTTCAACAGAGTTTCCTTTTCCAAGATTGAGCAACTCATCATCATCATCATGTCGCGCATGCATCACGGGTATCCATGACAATCTTTCGCCAACCTTCCCTATCATTCATTACACCTGGAAGCTCCTCTGCGGAGCAGCCAGCATCTTAACATAACTAGTCAATGTAGGTCCTTGTTGGGCGCCCCACATTTGAATGTCCATGTGTTGGTTTCAACAGGAGAATGTCGCTTATGAGTTCATCCTTGCTTCTCCAGCAGTGTCCTGCATGCCTTAACTAACTACGGTTAAATAGCCCTACTATTTACCCATAGCTTGAGGGAGAGTAGTTGAATGCATGCCTTTCACAAGTGCAATGTAAAATTCAAACAGCCTCGTCCAGGATTTGAACTCGTGTTAGGGAGATGATTTTCCTAGCACAGTAAGTATTACAGCATGCACCTCCGTACGAAGTATATGACTCAAGATATTATGCAATTATTTTATAACAAAGTTCTCTCATTATTTGACGTTTTGTGTTTCCTCAAAAATAAATAGCTACTCGACTGAATAAAATGACAAAAAAAATAAAGTAATGTATGTGTGTAATAAGTAATAGAGATTTACCTCCCCTAGTTTATTATTACCTCCCCTTTGGAGAACTCTTTGAGTTTACAAGATTATATAAGCTCTCAGCAACGTGTACCATTATTCTAATTAGAATAAGTTGTAATGATAAACGATAACACTGATAGGATTAAGAAATCTTTAATCTACTTAAAATAATGGTACACTTTACTGAGAGCTTATATAATCTTGTAAAACCAAAGAGTTCTCCCAAGGGGAGGTAATCATTGAATAAGGGAGTTAACTCTCAATTACTTATTACAATGGATTAAGTAACATTTTTTTTGCCAATGTCATGTTTTGGTTGTCAATGTTATGTAAAAGATTTTTTAGACGGAAATTTATAAAACTTAAAATGCCATTGGAAGAAGCCAATTTTGGATCGCAACATATCAAACATAATTGGGGAGATTGCCGATTCACACGACTTGAAATAATCTTATTGCAAATGTTTGGCTCAATCAATTAAATTTCGGCAGTTATCTTAAGTGCAGATAAAAAGGAGAAAAAGTTAGATAAGTATGGCTGATTAATTCAATTTTAGAGCACTTATTCTTTTTGCCAAACAATTTTTAAACAACATAACATTAACGGAAGCTTATTATTTCTACTTGTTATTTATTTGCATTATAATTCTTCCATGCCTTAAAACATTTCTTAATTCTTTCCTTCAATTTAGTTACCAAATAGACAGCACTATCTTTATATTTTATTGATCGGTCCATTCAGTAAGATAACATATTGAATGATAGATTTTCCATTAACTTGTCACACGGTTGAAATTTCCAAAAGTTGCTTCTTTAAGAAGCATATAAAAACACCAGTTTACTGTTTAAATATAGAAGAAGAAGAAGAAGAAGAAGAAGAAGAAGAAGAAGAAGAAGAAGAAGAAGAAGAAGAAGAACAACAACAACAACAACAACAAAAACAACAACAACCGGACCCAGAACAAGAACAAGAACAAGAATAACAACAAGACCAAGACCAAGAACAAGAACAAGAAGATTGAATAAGAATAAAAAGAAGAGCAAGAAGAAGAAGAGGAAGAGCAAGAAGAAGGACAAGCAGGACAAGAACAAGACCTAGAATAACAACAATAGGAAGAACAAGAACAAGAACAAGAACAAGAACAAGAGTAAGAACAATAAATCAGTGAAATTAAAGAGGAGAAAGGAGTGAGGAGAAGGGAAATAAGGGAAGAGTAAAATAGAAGTGTCCCCGTGGCGTAGTGGTTAACGTACTGAACTGCGAGATCGCAGTAAGCGAGTTCGAACTACAGTTGCGCTTTTACCTTCACTTTCATTCAATCACAAAATATATGAACCCCCTTATCATTCCAGCTACAGTTGTTCTACACAGATTCCTCTGACGTTGAATAATAATAATAATAATAATAATAATAATAATAATAAGAAGAAGAAGAAGAAGAAGAAGAAGAAGAAGAACGATACAATGAAGTAAAAGAGGAAAAACGACAGTAGATAAGGAAAATTAAGAAATATACGGTATGGTACCAATACTGTTGTTCTACAAGGATTGCTTTGGCATTGAAATAATATAACAAGGTTGATATGATATTAAACAAAGAAAGCAACACCAAGCAAGAAAAAAAATCAAGTTTGGTTAAAAATAATAATTACAATATAGATTTGTAAGTAAGTGTGTGCTTATTTTTGGACGGCTAAATATTCAAATTTTTGTTACAGATTTTTAATTCTAATGCCAAATAATATCCGGTTTGATTGTACCCCATTCCACTGGAATACAATTGAAATCCTGACATGTTTTGTTCAAGATGAAATTAGTTATAAACTGTTGTAGGGGTATATTTATTTATTGGTGAGAGTGAACAATATCAAATCAGAATTAGTCTATGGAAATGTTACAATGTATATAGGTAAGGTAAAGTCGACAGGGTGGCCTAAAGTCGGTATCAGCCAGATAGCGAGGGAGTCTATCCGCTTTTCATTAGCGATATATATATATATATATATATATATATATATATATATATATATATATATATATTTAGAAATAAGTGTATTTTGGTAGCATTTATTCTTTTACACAAGTTTTGTTGAACTGTACAGACAATTCTTGTCGGACAAGTTTTTGGTTGATCCTTTCTAATTTTCGGGCCATCTTCTTGGTGTTGGGGTCTAACTGGTGTAATAGTCCACCAAAGGTTTCAAAACGAGCGCTTTCGGCAATACAGTTTGCCATCATCAGGTAGGAAACCTTTGGTGGACTATTACACCAGTTACACCCCGACACCAAAAAGATGGCCCGAAAATTAGAAAGGATCAACCAAAAACTTGTCCGACAAGAATTGTCTGTACAGTTCAACAAAACTTGTATATATATATATATATATAAAAGATGTTTATAAAGTTTGGCAGCAGAAAAGTTATTAAGTTTAAGAAAACTTAAAAACTCATGTTGTTCAAATCATGAATTCATTTAGTGTAAACTATATGAAAGTTCAACTCTTTTAGTTTTATGTTTTATGTGGGTTTTGAATATTGTATTTCAACCAGACTTCCATCTTTGTTGTTACTAGCAAATATATGCACCCTCCGGGTGCAAGTATTTAAGTTTTAATGTAATAAAATATTATGTTAACTTAGAAAGGGTAATGGAACTAAATAAGATGCCGATAAAAAGATTTGAAACAGAGGGGGAACAACTAAAACTTGCTTTTTCTTCACTTCCGTCTTTCATTGCTAAGTTTTCCTAATTTAACTATTTAGTTAAATTAGGAAGTAAATAATAGAATTACTGTTAATATTGTTAATGGAATTATTGGAGAGATTTTTGCTCATATTCATCAAGATAAAACCAAACAATTAGAAATCAATAATACTGAGCACATATTTATTAAAATCAAATTTTTAATATCAATATGCAAATTAGCCTTCCCCTTCACACTGCAAACCACTATATTTTGTATATATAAATACAATTGCATGTTAATAATATGTAGATCCGGCCCACGCCGGGGGTCCAGTGGCTTCGGCCCTGGATCTTTACGAGTTAATAGCGTCAATCCCAGGGGGCCATCCCCCCAGGCAACACCTGCCCCCTTGATTTAAAGGGGCAGGGCTGGGTTTATTGCCCAGTGCCTGAGGCGCCCCCTTGAGGGGGAATGCCGACGGGATCGACGCAATTTTTCACCCGCCACCCCATGAGTCTCGGCTTGTGGGTGGTCCCACGTTAATAGGGACTTTGTGCCTGACCCGTACAAGTGGGGTACGCGGTAAATATCATGTAGATATGGCCAACAGTATTAATAATGTAAAACAATTTTATTAATAATTGAGGTTTGAATAAAAATAAAATCATGGAGGATGTGACGTAAATAACTAAGGGAATTGTGACTTGAGTAGTAATATAGTTTCGGTTACAGACAGAAAAACACACAATCTCCATTATAATAAGATATATTAAATCTATTGCAACTCTTTAGAGATGGCCAGTATATATTAAATGATATATATATTATAAAAAAGAAGGTCCGCAAAATGTATTGTTTTCAGAAAAAAATGTATTCTTTTTATCTTACATATGCAACACGTGTTTCAAATCTTCTGGTATCTTCTTCAGGCTTTGATCAATAATATGAAAATATTTTTTACAAAATATTGAATTTTCTCCCGTTGGAACTAGAACAACATATATATATATATATATATATATATATATATATATATATATATATATATATATATATATACTTGGTAATTGCATTTCACTTAGCGCTAATACCCTTGGGAAAGGTATGAATCCTACTCTCCCTCCAGCTATGGGTAATAGCAGGGCAGACTGGGTTCTTTAACCATGACTAGCTAACCAGTCTAGGAGAAGGAAAACTCTGAATTCAAACCTGTTGAACTCCGCTTAAGAAATTGACCTTGTGTCGTATCCTGCTCGTGTGGAGGAGTTGGTAAATAATATATATATATATATAATATGTGTGTGTGTGTGTGTATGTGTGTGTATGTGCATATATATATATATATATATATATATATATATATATGTGTGTGTGTGTGTGTATATATATATATATATATATGTTTGGATAAGTGAGTGTGAACATGCAGGTATGTGTCACCGTGTGTATGTATATGCATGTACGCGTATTTTAGATATGTGTATTGAAAAGGGAATATATATGATGGGGTCTATTAAGTCATACTACGATTAAATGAATCAGCCCATTCTAAACGTGGAGATATAAATATATAAAAGGAAATCCCCAGACATATTACGTTATCTTCCAGGTAATTATCTGGGTAGGATTAAAATATCGAGAACTAACAGGAACTAGAAGTGAAATGATTTTGAGGACAGTTTCGATAATTAGGGTTGAATCTTTTTATAATCGTGTTCCTTAAAAGTGCAACCGTTATCATCTTGCAACACTCTATGGTTAAAAATGATACCGATTAAATCGTCCAAGATGAAAAGTAAAACTATAAATCCCGATTATCTGGTGTTGCTTATCTACCGAATTCATATTTCTATGAGTGTCGTCACCTCAGCTTAGTTGGCCATTCCGTCTTTATTATAAAAAGGGAAGGAAAAGGATCTGCTACACAGAAAAATAGGATAAGAAAGAAAGAACCAAAGAATAAAAGACTAGACAAAGAAAGAAAGAAAGAAAGAAAGAAAGAAAGAAAAGTGTAAGACCAAGAAGGGCCTTTGAGCGCGTGAAAGCGATAACGCAAAACTTTTTCAATCGAAGATGAGGAAAAGAAGTAAAGAAAGAAAAAAAAGAACGAGGGTGAGTTAATTCAAAATTATTATACTTTGTACATATTGAAATATTTTCATATAACTCTTAAGTAAATATATATCAACTGTTGTAATAATTAGATTATTATACTGTGGAACATGCACAGGTCCTGCTAGTTAAACATTACCTCTAAATGATAAAGAGACAATAGAATTACTAAATTCGCAAAAAATACATATTACTAGTGAGAATACTAAACTTGGTGTCACTCAGTCTCTAATGCTGAATTCCTGAAATGTCCAGTGTTATAATGAATAACATTTTGGGTTGCTCTGTGATATTGAGAGAATAGTGGACATTTTAGAATATTCATTGTCATTCAATTTCTAGCAATAACTACCAGGCATCTGATGTGAACGTGACAAAACATGAATTAATAATATTGGATCAGTTGGAAGGATTTCCAAGACGCTTTCAGAAATTCTGGAAGACTTGAATATCCGTTGAACATTGAATTTATTCAGCTAGCAGGTGCTGAAAAATTTTAATAGATACGAGGAGATTTATTGCTACTTGATACTTTCAAACAGAAAACAAACCGAATTGAAATATACGTAAAAGAATGAGAAAATATTAACATCACAAACAATAACAACACAGACAATAACAACAAAAAACAACAACAACAACAACAACAATAATAATAATAATAATAATAATAATAATAATAATAATAATAATAATAATAATAACTATCAGGACCTGTTCATATACCTCATTAATGTAATTTGATTATTAAAATGTATGATATCTTTACTAAAGTGCTATTGCTAAATAGTTCAATACGTAAAAATTATAATAACATTGATTTAACTCTCTGTCTCTCTCTGTTTCTCTTCCTCTCTCTGTGTCTGTCTGTCTGCCTGTCTGTCTGTCTCTGTCTGTCTGTCTCTCTCTTCTCTCTCTCTGATTCTTTTTTTTCTTTCTACGCTTAATTTCATCTTTTAATTATGTTCGATTGAAACACATTAGCGTTATCGCTTCCGCGCACTCGATCCCTCTATCTTTCTTTCCTCTACTCTCTTTTTTCTTTGTTTCCTTCTCTTCAGTTTTGCATTAAGTTAGATTGAAATAGATTGGCATTATCGCTTCCGTGCTCTCACCCACTCTCTCTAGCATTCTCGCTTTCTTTCTTTCCTTCTTATATTTTTGTGTAGTATGTCCTTTTTCTTCCTTTTCTTTCTTTAGAATAAAAACAGAGTGTTCCATTATGTAGCTATGTTCAATCTTCTCAGTATTCTACTTGATCTCTTATGGTCAAGTGACGCTGAAAGCATCGGTTTCTGCTAGATCCCCGAGGTTAAGAATCGATGATCCTGTACAATACTTAATTTTGTAATGGGAGATTATAGATCCTTACTCGGTAATCTCTATCAATCTACATGCCCTGTGAGCCGGGACTTTAGAATACACCGACTGCTTCTTTGCAGAGGAGTAAGGACCCCCTCAATTAGGCCCCTTATTGGCCGTGAATGGCAACCCATAATAATCAAGGATGGTTGATCAGTCCCTGTTATGTAACACTCCACTTTGGCCCTTACTTAGAGTAGACGGGTGTCAAAGACCCACCTCAGATCAATCGACTAGTCTCGTCAAGCCTTAGCACCTATATGATAGTCCCGATCCTATTCTCCATATGGCAAAGCCGAACCCTTTTATCATAGCTAGAAGGCGGTGCCAGAGCGTATTGATGTCCCGGTTATGACGTTAAACTCTGATGGTGAAGTTATATTGCGGAGCTCTGGGGAATGTGGAGTACCTGTTCACCTCAATTACTCCCAGGTCCTGATCTGGAGTGGTAGTATCTTTTTACAGTCCCATCTATAGTTTAAATAGAAAAATAGATGAAAAATAGATGAGATTATGAAAGTGTGTTTGAAAAATAATTGAGTATGAAAAAAATGAGTTTGGAAAAATGTTTAATACCCATCAAGAATGAATAAAAAATAAAGTATTCTGCATAAAATAGCCCAAAAATTGTTCATGTGCCATAAAATCCAACCAACCATTCAATGAATCCACCGTATAGAAAATTATGCACACCATTCGAATATCTGTAGGCCGATGAGAAAATAAGATGTTAAGTCCCTTTGGTCATAAAAAGATTCCTCAATTGAGCCATTCTCGATAACAAATAAAGGACGTTTAAAACAAGACAAAGAAGAAAAAACTTAATGTAACGAGCACTCTGCACACCGAAGAAAACTACATCAAAGGTAAAACGATCGGCAAAGTTCTACAAATAAAACCGAGATACAAAATTTAATAATTTTTTTACAAAATAGTTGGACGAAAAAATTTGTAACAACAGAGACATTCTCTGAAACTGAAAAAGTTAAAATCTAATTAGGACTTAAAATTTCGTTGAGTCTGGATTTTTTTGTTTTTAGGTTTTCTTCTTTTGTTTTTTTTTATGTTCTTTTTTCTTTTTTCTTTTTTTCACTATGCTACATGTCTTTTTTAGTACTTCGGTGTCAGCATTTGCACAATTTTTTTCTTTCGACCTTTTTTTTTTTTTTTTTTTTGAATTTTCACCATTTATTGTGATTTTATTTCCTTAGGCAGACTGGTGTCAAGCGCGGTAATTTTGTCTTTTTTTATTTTTTTATTTTTTTTCTTCTGTATTTATTTTTGAATTTTTTGTCTCGTTTCCATTACGAGACAGCTAAAAGGCAAAATGAAATCCTATCTTGTTTCTGTGATTCTTCCCTCCTTTTACATCTTTATTTTAAGTTTGTTGATGGGTTGTTTTCATGGTCAAGGGAGAAGCAAACATTAAAACAATAAACATTTTAATATTTTATTGTTCGCATGAACAAAAACAATATTAAAAAGAATCTTCATTCATTTAAACATTGTGGAAACATGTCAGTTGGAAAGACCATCTCAGATTATTGACTTCCAATGCAATAGAGTTTGGTAATAAATAATACATAACAACGTTCGTTTAGGCTGTAATAAATTTCACTAGAAAGAAAATCTAATTTTCTTTGGCTTCAAAAAAAAGACAGCATTTATTAAAAGAAAACGATAGGATTTTACTTATTCATGTGTAATTGTCTAGTTAGAAAGAGAAAGGGAGAGAAGAAAGAGCGTAATATATATATATATATATATATATATATATATATATATATATATATATATATGCTTTTTAATTTTAGTCAGACCTAATTTTTTGAAAGTTAATTCATTTATGGTTAATTAGGCGGGATTTAACTATTAACCATAAATGAATTAACTTTCAAAAAATTAGGTCTGACTAAAATTAAAAACACATATTCTCCCAAATACACTGTCGGCTGAAAATAGCTAAAAGTTGTTTTATATATATATATATATATATATATATATATATATATATATATATATATATATATATAGAGAGAGAGAGAGAGAGAGAGAGAGAGAGAGAGAGAGAGAGAGAAAGAGAGAGAGAGAGAGAGAGGAGTGAGAAAGTAGGAGATTTTAACTACCGTTGTTGTCTACAAATTGTTTCGTACCGTGTTTTGCCTTTAAACTGCGTGTTTTAATTGACTCTTTCAAATTCCTTCTCGAATGACCACCCGAGTATATTCTGGATTTGTGTCTCACGATGTCATGGTTTCTATCAACTTTAATTTTTAATAGCTAATCATTTTATAATTAAGATAGACAGCTCATTCAACTGTGGTATATGAACATCTAATAGATTACAATGCAGTTAACAGAATAATAATTGATTAGAATTATTTTTTATCTATTTTGTTATTGCCTAAAAGAACTACAATGGTTAAATTACAAAAAAATATTAATAGTTTCATGTCTTTGCTTAGTTACTTCATTTCAGAAATGAAGCAGCCTCCTTTAGAGGTACCAGATACTCTTTACAATATCACAGTTATCAAAAATCAAAAGCAATCTCTCTCTCTCTCTCTCTCTCTCTCTCACACACACACTCACAGACACACACACACACACACACACACATTTGGATGTTGTGCACAGTTTTCATCTATAGAAAATAATGGAGCACTAATTCAATTATTGAACAATTTCTAAAACTAGTTAATAACACAATTGTTCCATTTCCTCAATATATGTATTGACATAGTTATATATATTTAGCTCAATAGGTAGAGCGCACACACACACACACAACACACAAACAAACACACACAAAACAACACACATATATATATATATTTAATTTGATTTGCTATACTTATAAATAAAATGTGCTCAATATCGGTGATAGATCATATGTAAACGGTTATTGTAATGTTCTTGCCTGGCAATCAGCAGGTGATTTTGAATCTGTTTCAGTTATCCTACGTTTGGCATCTCTCTCCCCACATCAACACTCACAAACACACAACACAATACACACACAACACACACACACACACACACACATACATATATATATATATATATATATATATATATGTTTATAGAAATACATCATTAAAAAAGACATGTATAAATAAAATAAAATAATTGATGTCACAGCTAATCATGGAGTAGAAAACATCAATTATTCTATGTATAGAAATTAATTGAATTAGATTATCGCAGGTTGTCAGGTAATTACGATCATTACATTGCAGCAAAAAGTTTAATTTGATTTAGTAAGTACTCAGCAATCACTATTCTAACGCAACTTCACTGAGAAACTATTTCAAATATGTGCCATGACCCACTTTTACAACAAGCCCCACATTCACATCTATGTATAAAAGAGATTAATGAAGACATACAAAAAAGAATCATGACATTCATTATTGTCTTAAAGACGAAAATTAAGCTGATTCAGTAAACAAAGAAAAGACGTCGTTTTTCTCAGCTTCTAATAAGTTTGATTGCGAAATCAAAGAGAACAAATTATATCTTTCTGTTTTAGCTTAGACAAACAACAAACTCACTGACGCTCTCATCTCTCTATTCAGTAATCCGTCTATAGATCACTTCTTTAAGAATCAATTAGCGTGTTTATATATTTCGCCTTCCCAGACACAACACACACACACACACACACACACACACACATACACACACACACACACACACACACACACACATATATATATATATAATATATATATATATATATATATATGTGTGTGTGTGTGTGTGTGTGTATGAAATTAATATTTAGAAAAAACAAACACATGATGTTAAAATTCGCTGACAGAAATCTGTTTCGACCCTTTATTGAAGTGGTCTTCATCAAGAGCGATGTGTGTATATGAGTGGACCGTTATAAGACGAAAGAGGTACAGATGAAACGTTCTAGTTCATAGCTGGAATTTTTTTTTTTCAATTTTTAAATATTTAATGTCAATTTATTACGCAAAGGTTACCAAGTTTGAATTTAGTTCCCCCTCCCCCTCTCTCTCTCTCTTATATATACTAGCAAATATATGCACCCTCCGGTGCAAGTATTTAAGTTTTAATATAATAAAATATCATATTAAATTAGAAAGGCTAATGAAACTGAATAAGAATGCAGATAAAAATATTTGAAACAGAGGGGGTATGATTGAAAAATAGAACAACTTTGAAATTAACTCTTCCATCATTTTCCGTTACTCCCGTCTTTTATTGTTAAATTTTCCTAATTTAACTGTTTAGTTAAAATTGGAAGTAAAGAATAATTAGTTATTTTTTCTTGTTAAGGGATTTCTTTTAAGATTTATTGAAGAGATTTTTGCTCATATTCATTAAGATAAAACAAACAATTAGAAATCAATAATACTAAGCATATATTTATTAAAATCAAATTTCTAAGATCAATATGCAAATTAGCCTTCCCATTCATACAGTAAACCGCTATTTTGTTGTATATTTAAATACAATTGCATGTTATTAGTATGTAGATATGTTCAACAGTATAAGTAATGTAAAAGTATTTTATTAATAATTGAGGTATAAATAAAAATAAAATCATGGTAAATGTGATGTAAATGACAAAGGGAATTGTGACTTGTATAGTAATATAGTTTCGGTTACAGACAGACAAACCCACAATCTCCATTATAATAATAAGATATATATATATATATATATATATATATATATATATATATGTGTGTGTGTGTGTGTGTATATATTATATATAAAGAAAAAGAGGAGAAAGAAAGAAATACATATACACATTAGCATACATAAACATAGACATACCTTTATTTTCCATTATTTTATGTTATTCTCTGACCCACAAATGGTAAAAGTATCTGAGTTCATAAAAAATTGGGAAGGACCACTGAAGTAAAAGATCATTGCCTCTATTCAACAGACAGACAATTGGTCTGTGATTTTCGTCTAAAATAACCAGAGAGACGAATGGGAATATTGATGGGTTTTTTAAAACTGTTTACAAATGAAACTTTATGTATCTTGATATAATGTTGTCACAGTTTCTTGACTTAGTTGGTGATTTTACATTTTTTTTAAGACCAACGAAAAATTAAAAAAAAAAAAAACGAACAACGTTGACCCGTTTTTTTTCTGATTGAAACAAAAGACGCCAATAATTAGATTTAAAAGAATTCTGACGTCATGAGAAAAAGGAGAAAAAAAAAGACTAATTCACCCACACCCACAAACATCCACACACACACACACACACACACACACACACACACACACACACACACACACACGCTTGTGTGTGCGCTCTGCTACAGTCTAAGCTGATTTCGCATTAATACTCTGAAACATTTTCTCTTCAAATAGCATGTTTTCAATTTATTTAAGTTCCCACATGAGACAAAATGCGTTTCATGGACTTCTTGCAGCTATTTGTCTGAAGTTTTTAGATAAGGGTTGATAATTTGTATTAATTGGAATAATTTATTATTATATACATAACGTTTCGGCCGATGTCCCCTCCGTTCCTCTTCAGCTGTTTCTTCTTGAGTTGGAGAAGGTTCCTGAGTTCGACAAGAAACATCTGAAGAAGGCCGGAGGGTACATCGGCTGAAATGTCGTGAATATAACAATAGAGATAAGGAAAATAATCCTAAATATCGAAATAATACCCAAGCAGCAACTTGTGTTATTCGTTGCGAGTTTCTCACAACTGATTTAACTGGTGATTTTCACTGAAGT
>CM042147.1:45715283-45740283 GCA_023376005.1 Doryteuthis pealeii | reverse complement strand
GAAGAAGAAGAAGAAGAAGAAGAAGAAGAAGAAGGTGATAATAATAATAATAATAATAATAATAATAATAATAATAATAATAATAATAAAGCAAAAGAACAACACCATCAACAACAAGGACAAGAATAAGAAAAAGAAGAAAAAGCGCGAGAAGATAATGCACAAGAATAAGAAAAAAAAAGAAGATAATAATAATAATAATAATAATAATAATAATAATAATAATAATAATAATAATTGCACTGCTGCAATCTGCCAGTATACTCAGAAGAGTCCTGGACACCCGAGGAGACTTGCTGTCACTCAGACTCCAGTGAAAGACCATCAGTTAAATCTGACGTGAAAACTCAAAAGGAGTAAAAAATAGGTGAACTGGAAATTAAATGAAGAATCGAGACCATCCAAAATACAGCATCGTTGGGATCGGCTAGAATACTCAGAAGAGTGCTGGAGACCTGAGGAGACTTGCTGTCACTCAGCCTATAGGGAACAACCAGCAGGTGTAAAAAAAACCAATAATAATAATGATACAAAAGAAGAAGAGGAAAGAAAAGAAGAAAATTAGGAACTCAGAGATGGAAGAAGAAGAAGAAGAAGAAGAAGAAGAAGAAGAAGAAGAAAGAAGAAGAAGAAGAAGAAGAAGAAGAGAGAGAGACTGAACAAGTATAAGACTGAAAAAGAAACTGGACTCAAAGAAGCTGAAAGATGTGGATATAAAGTTCGGGTGAGGTGTCAATGGAGGAAATAGTAAAAATCGATGAGAGGTGAGACTTTTCAAATGAGGTTAAGGTTTAGTGTAGTGTTAGGTGTCTTTCATGGCCTATCAGAATGGAGAAAAAATAAAAAGAGAGTAAAGGCAAAGAGAGGAGTGAAAGTTCGAACAGATCGAATATTGATCTGATCATCGAGTTAATGTTACTAAGAGTTATGGTTGCACGCATGTTACCATAAATGATCGTATCACTTTGAGAAATTTTATATCAATAAATACTATCTTATTATAAATAGTGGAAAGCTTATAAGGAACTATTAATTAACATCATAAGATAACATTATAATCAATGGATTCATAGAATATATATATATGTGTGTGTGTGTGTGTGTGTGTGTGAAGAAAAGGAAGTGAATCCGACGGTACGTAGTATATTAAGAAAGATTGAAAAACACAGGTTTAAATGAGTTAAGTGGTGAGTTTATTGGCCGACGCTGCAGTGTTTCGATCTATTAATTAGATCATCTTCAGGGCATTTGTTGGTATATGGAAGGTAATAAGAATGTTTCTATCACAGAATAACGAGAAAAGCGAGTGGTAGTCCTTGTTATTCAGTCTGTTTAAAATTTGAGGTTTGAAAAAAGAAGACGGTTTGAAATATGACGTCAAATATTCTCTTTTACGGTGTGAGTATGGGACTGTGTAAGTGTGTGTATCGAAAAGAAAGCATTGTGCATTTTTTAGGTGTGTGGTTGCGCGTGTGTGTATAAATCTTTTGCGATAAACGACAGCGAAACAAACCTCAAGGTTGTGTGTGTGTGTGTGTGTGTGTAATATATATATATATATATATATATATATATATATATATATATATATAAAAGAATGGAGCACCCCCTGGCAGCCTTGACATACATATAGATGTGCGTATTTTTCGGTTAAAATGATGAATCGATGATGAAGAATCGATCGGGTTTCTATCGCGGCTGTAGGTAGTTTACAAATGTCTTGCCACACTGAAGAGTCTTGATACATTTAAACAACACACTGTATGTGGATGACTTTATACATATATATATATATATATATATATATATATATATATATATATATATATATATATATAACTGACAGTAGAGTATGTGTATGTAAATATTTATAATAATAATCAATCGCGTCTAATAAATTTGCTTTAAAAGTTAATTGATAATCAGAAATCATAAACAATAACCAAATTTTATATATTTGCAAGTGTATTCATGAGATGAAGCTTGATATGAAAAATAATATTTCGGACTATGGTCCTCATTTTTATTGCATATAAACACAACGTTCAGACCATAGTAACCTCGGGCTATAATAAATAAATAAAAACACTTAAACAGAACCCGAGATTACAGTGGCCTGGACGATGTGTTTATATACATATAATATATATATATATATATATATATATATATAATATATATATATAATTTACTTATTTTTGTAGATTTAACCGGACACATTGTCAGGCGACTGCCACTCCTTCATCCATTGTCCGTTTTCTGGGCTCGTTCATGACTTTTCAATCCTGCCAAAGTCCTGCATATCCTAGAACATATCAAGCCTACATAACGAACGGCATTGACTGAGTTGACAGGTGTTGTATACTCATCACTATCCTCATGTTGGGGCTCATGTTGGGTCTTAGAGTGTGGCATGGTAGAGACAATAATTGCAGTCGGGTAGCTCCCATGTGATTGACTAAGCCCGCCTTTAACTATAGGGCCCGGTCACACTCCTCACAGATCCACACAGAATTGTCCGGCGGAGTTTCACGTTTTCAGGACGCTCTCCTGAGTTTTGTTCGGTCCACCCTTGCAGCTTCAAACAGTTCTGCACCCCTGTATATCGCAGCCCTCCATTGCTCACGATCAGATGTCAGGGATTCCCAATTATCGACGGTAATACCAAAGCTCACTAGACACTCCTTCACACTATCACGAAACTGTTTTTGTTTTGTTTTTTTGGCTTGTGTTGTGGTCTTTTGCCAAAAAGAGGCTTACCATAAAAAAGCTGTTTTGGTAGTCTAGAGTCATCAAGCCGTCAAGATGACCCAAACAACACGTCTGATTCTCCATCACAATTGCAGCAATACTAGTTGTTTTGACTTTGACAGCCGTATTTGGAACATGGCTTTCCCACTTCAGACCGAGGATATGTCTAAGATGGAATCTTCAAAGTTGCCGCATATGATATTGGTACAACGTCCAGGTTTCAGAAGCATAGAGCAAGGATGGCAACAGACATGCATGATACACAGACACTTTCGTTGCAAGAGTTAGATCACCATCGGACTAGACTCTGTCTTTTAGCTTAATAAAGGACCCAAATGCACTGCTTATTCTCTGTTTTATGTCCACATTCAGAGAACCGTCACTAGATAATGTAGACAAACTTCTGGACAACATCAAAAGGCTTCCCATAGACAAAGATTTCAGGTTCCACGTAAGGATCACCAGCAACCGGAGTGTACATGACTTGGCTATTATCAATGCTAACTGTCACACTAAAGCAGATACAAGTATTAGTGACCGATTGCATTTCTCCCAGAAAGTGTGCAACCAGGCAATCATCATCGGCATATAAAAGTTCCCTGACAAATCCATTTCTAACAAGGCTTCTTGCTTGGAGTCTTCTCAAGTTAAAAACTTTTCTAGTTGTTCGGTATCTAATATAGACACCCGTATCACAGTCATAGTACAGCCGTCAGGTAAAGTGAGAACAATGTTGGTGCTGATATATCGCCCTGCTTCACTCCATTATCAATGGGGAGTTCATCAGACAGCTGACCATTGAAATTAATACGACCCTTTACACAACGATGTACTTGCTTGAACTTTTCAACAAAGGGAACGGGACATACTTACATACAACTGCCCTTTATATATGTATAGATAACCAAATTCTATTGTAACTTACAAATATATGCATCCTCTGTGTGCTTGTTTTTAAGTTTTAATATAATAAAATATCATATCAAATTAGAAAGGCTAACGAAACTAAATAAGAATGTTGATAGAAAGATTTGAAACACAGGGGGTATAATCGAAAAATAGAACAACTGAAACTTACTCTTCCATTACTCCCGTTTTTCATAGCTAAATTTTCCTAATTTAACTATTTAGTTAAAATAGGAAGTAAAGAATAAAATTATAGTTATTTCTCCTTTTAATGTATTTCTTTTAAAATTTATCCCCGAGATTCTTGCTCATATTCATTCAGATGAGACCAGACAATTAGAAACCAATAATACTAAGCACATATTAATATTATTAAAATCAATTGATAATATAAATATGCAAATAAGCCTTCCCATTTACACTGTAAACTGCTTTTTTGTTGTATATATAAATGCAATAGCATGTTATTAGTATGTAGATATGGTCAACAGTATAAATAATGTACAACACTTTTATTAATAATTGAGGTTTAAATAAAAATAGAATGATGTAGAATGTGACTTAAATAACTAATGAAATTGTGACTTGAGTAGTAGTATAGTTTTAATTACAAACAGAAAAAAACACACAGTATCCCTTATAATAAGTCAAATATAACAATGTACGCATTTACTCATTTCTTTGTTGTTTTGAGAAGACCAGAAAACCAAGTTTAGACTTTTTCCCAAATCATTGTTTTACACAGCATTGATACTCAACATAGAGTAAAAATCCTTTAGTAAATCTGTGAAATTGTCCACATATTTATGACAGTCTTTAGAACTGAGCAATTTCCATCGTTTATTATTAACTAGATCTGCATTGATTTTTCAATATAAATGCATTGGACAATGATTTTTACTATAAAAATGCCTTGGACAATGATTTTTACTATAAAAATGCATTGGACAATGATTTTTACTATAAAAATGCATTGGAAATGATTTTCAATATAAAAATGCATTGGAAAAAAATGCATAGGCCAATAATTTTTTACTTTAAAAATGTATTAGAAATGATTTTTACTATAAAAATGCATAGGCCAATGATTGTTACTATAAAAATGCATAGGCCAATGATTTGTACTATAAAAATGCGTTGGAAATGATTAATTACTATAAAAATGCATTGGAAATGATTTTTACTATAAAAATGCATTGGAAATGATTTTTACTATAAAATGAATTGGGATGAAATGTCTAAACCCAAGTACTTTCGGCACTTATTGTTGTTTTAAGTATTAAGTTTAGGATTCATGCGTTTCTTTCAGATGCATTGTACTTTATTTTTAAAAAGTTCATTGTACTATTTATACGGCTTGAAACTTAATGTACATGACTTAGAATGTTAACCCCTGCTACGATTCTATAGTTCTGATATGGCCACTCGTGTCATTCAGCCTCGCTACATCGTTTCGGGGTTGAACTGCATGACCTGAAGATTTTGTTACCAAAATGATCAGAACATTTTTTTTTAAATATCTTACATGATATTTTCCTTTTTCTAATCTAAAGAGCTTAGGAGGACGTCTTGAATAGAAAGGAAGAAGCTGAAAAAAGCTATTTTTGTCAGTAAGTCTTAACATATATTTTTACACTACAAAATACGTCGACATAAAAAGCGAAAGTAAGAAAATACTAGGTTCGGTAAGTCACAAAAATGGTAGAACAAAAAACAACGACCCCGACGTTTAGAAAAAGAGAGAATTTGTAACACATTGATTCCTTGTTTTATTCATTTACTTATTTATTTACTTATATTAGAAAGTGCTGGTTTCTACTTTTAAATTTTCTCTGAACATAATAACGTATATCTCAGAAAAGATTTTGGATTTTGTCGGCTTTTTATTTTATCTATCTTGTTTTGATTTTTGTTTTTTTAAATTTTTATATACATCTTCTCATTTTTTCAATTTATTTTTTTTATTTTTATTCTATGTTTATTTTTGCCATTTGGGAAAGTCATTGACTATTGACTTTCAAAATAAACAGTGAGTGAAAAGCGAATTAAAAATGGCTGTCAAAAGGGAATAATATAGAAAAATATTAACATTTTCTGTTTGCCTTTCACATAGTGCAAATGCTCTTGGAAAAGGTATGAATCCAACTATTCTCCCTCCAGCTATGGGTAAATAGTAGGGCAGACTAGGTTATTTAACCTTTTATAGGCAATCTAGGAGAAGGAAAACTCTGGATTAAAACCTGTTAAACGCTGCTTAAGAAATCGACCTTGTGTCACATCCTACATGGGTTGGTAAATATATATAAAATAGCAAAACAACTAAAAAAAAAACATGGTATTACTAAACACCTGTGACCAGTACACATGAAACTTTGAGTAATAGAGGTCAAATAAAATTATGAACCATTTTTAATCTTTTAGATATTATATATAATAACAGAGAATTCCTTTATCTGTCTGAGATATGAGTAGAAGAAGGCAGATCTTTGTTAAAGAAATGAGAACGAAAGGAAAATTTAATATTTACTACTTCTTAACGGATCAAAAAATTTAACTCTAAATGTATTTTGTTTAAATGATCTAATACAATTCCTTCAATAATTATAGTTATCAACCTTAACTGGCAACGGTAGGACACCATAAGCAAATGAGGAATAATGAAATGTTTCAATTACATCCTTCGGGACATATTTCTTGTGTAAAGATTCACTTTCAAAATTCTGAATATTTACCAAGTTTTATACACCGATCTCAGGAAACGGTGCGCAGTAATATCAGCCACTTGACAGACTATCTACTGATATTATTGATATGATTCATTCATTCATTCATTCATTCATTCATTATTATTATTATTATTATTATTATTATTATTATTATTATTATTATTATTATTTACTCCTTTTGAGTTTTCACATCAGCATTAGCTGATGGTCTTTCACTGGAGTCTGAGTG
This sequence comes from Doryteuthis pealeii, assembly GCA_023376005.1. Taxonomy (NCBI): domain Eukaryota; kingdom Metazoa; phylum Mollusca; class Cephalopoda; order Myopsida; family Loliginidae; genus Doryteuthis; species Doryteuthis pealeii. Next base: position 45,733,671 of record CM042147.1, on the reverse strand, counting down.
ACAGCAAGTCTCCTCAGGTCTCCAGGACTCTTCTGAGTATTCTGGCAGATTGCAGCAGTGCAGTGTTCTGAATGGTTTCAATCCTTCCTCTGATTTCAAAACATTCCAGACCCTTTTCCAATCCTTTTGGGACTGTTCCAAGTGCACCAACTACAATTGGTATCACGTTCACGTTCATATTCCATCATTTTTTCAGTTCTCCGGCAAGGTCCAGATATTTGTCCATTTTTTCATTTTCCTTCAGCTTCACCCAGTGATCTGCTGGCACTGCAAAATTCACCAGTTGACAAGGTATTTCTTTTTTGTTTATCAACACTAGGTCTGGTCTTCTTGCTAGGATAAGGTGATCCGTTTTTATTTCAAAGTCCCAGAGAATTTTATGTGTTTCGTTCTCAAGAACAGATTCTGGTTTATGCATATACCATTTTGTTGTATGGTCAAAATTAGATTTTTTTGCATATTTCACAGTGGATCACCTTCCCAACCCAGTCGTTTCTAGTTTTGTAATCTCGTTGTGCTAGTTTGCTACATTCGCAGAGTATATGGTTTACAGTCTCATCTCTATTACCACAAAGTCTACATTTACTATTTTGTTGAGTTTTATCAATTTTCGCTTTGATATAGTTTGTCCTTATGGCATTATTTTGTGCAGCAATTATAAGTGATTCAGTTTCTCTTTTGAGGTTTCCCTTTCTTAACCATGTCCAAGTCTTTTCTTGTGCAACCTCTTCTATTTGTCGTTTGAAGCGTCCATATAATTGTTTTTCTTCCCATTTTTGTTTTTTTAGTCTTTGTTGTTTTTCTGTTTGTCCATCTGTCGCTTCTACTATTGTTGGCCGCCATAAGTAGTTTGTCTTTGCTCTTTCTTGTGTAATCTTCAAGTTGTTGGATTGTGGTTTCTACGCATTCATCTATGTTGGCAAGACCTCTTCCCCCTCCCTTTCTTGACACATATAATCTATCTCTATCATCTCTAGCGTGGAGAGCCTCATTATTATTATTATTATTATTATTATTATTATTATTGAAAAACCTACATAATGTGTTGTGTATAGTGGTGAAGTTTTCTGTTGAAATACTCGCACCTGTTGGCTCAGTCGATAGGAAATAACTGGTACACAAGGAATGCCAAAAACCCAATTAACATCTGACCTCAGGTTTCCAAGTTCAGAGTTTTCCTTCTCCTAGACTGGATACCTATTAAAGGTTAAAGATCCCAGTCTGCCCTACTATTTTATCCCTACCTGGAGGGAGACTATATGGATCTCTACCTTTCCAAAGGGTTTTATTGTTATATGAAATGTAAACAGTCTAGAATTTGAACTCGGGTCGACGAGTCCTTTTCCTACGACTCTAACCAATATGCCACGCGCATCCATATTAGTTATAGTGCCATCTAGAGTCCCATATATGGGTCAAATAGATTTGTTTGCAAATAATTTATATGATATAGGAATAGTTAATATGATATAAGCGTGTGCAAATAACTGAAAACCCACAAAAAGCATGTAATTGATAACGTACAAAGTTCCCAAAAATGTCTGCATAAAATAACCACAGAAGGTTGATATGCCGTTAAAATCAATGAATGAATCAATCATAAAAAGTCATATAAATGTCAATGATATAGTAAACAACTTATAAAAAGGGAAAGTGTATTTTTCGAAAATTAACTAGCAAAAATATGCGCCTTCTAGGCATTAGCCTTTAAATATTAATGCAATGAAATATAATTTTAAATTAGGAAAACTAACGAAATTATATATGAACACATATAAAAAGATTATAATTATTTTAATTTTATTTTGATAGATTTGTATGTAAAGTAATTCATAGGAGTGCTTTTAATACGTTTGGGAATAAAGTAATAATATCAGGGAGATGGAGCGCCACACCTACATTAGCGACCAACTTTACCGCATAGATCAGATTACCAAATATGTGCTACTCATGTGTTGTGTTGGCGGGGACCGGCATCGAACTAGGAACCTTAAGATTCCTAGGAGAGTGCTCTACCACCTGAGAAAACCAGAAAACCAAGTTTAGACTTTTCCCCCAAATCATTGTTTTACTCAGCATTGATGCTCAACATAGAGTAAAAATCCTTCAGTAAATCTGTGAAATTGTCCGCATATTTATGACAGTCTTTATAACTGAATCAATTTCCATCGTTTATTATTATCTAGATCTGCATCGTCTTCATTTCACACTTTCGTAAATCCCATACAAATTTTCCCGTTGATTTTTCAATATCCGTCAATTTTTCGCTAGAAGTGCCACGTCTACTCTTGTGCGGATTTTCATTTCAAATGATCACGTTCGTGTTTCTATTTCTAACTCGATTTCCTGCTATTCGTATCTAATTCAATGATTCAAAATATATTTTCATTCCTAAGAACAGGTACGCGCTTGTGCGCATGCAATCTTTACTAAGCTGAAAACTTTTTTGCATAATTACCATTAAATTACCATTAAAGCATCGTCTCTAAGAAACCATTCTTTTATTTTTTTCGTATTCATTTTTACCTACGTTGATACAATTACAGACCACGTGCTTCGGTGTTTAGTCTGTGCACACAGACATTTATCATTTTCTTGGGTCAGACCAATTTTTTTCAACGTAATTACTTACTGATTTTCTTTTCTTTTTTTTTTCTTTCCTCTCTCGTACATCAAAGACCAGACATTGGATAAGGAGAATTGGTCTGAAAAGCGTATATGATTAAATATTCCATCTTTAAAATTTGGTCGGCAGAATTGGCCCCTTAATAACCTTCTTTGGTGTGCAGACTAAAACTGAGACCTTTTAAAAAGAAAGATTATATTGTTTAAAAAAAAGGTTATACCCATTCTGATTGACACATATAAAAACAATTACAGACAAGACAGGTTGTAAGCACTGGTTCCCGCTAGATCATCAAAGTTAAACAACGATGACCTTGTTGAATATTTAATATGGTGGCCTCTTTAAGCAACAGGAGGCATTGTAAGCGGTCCTTTATTTATCAACATTTCTTGATTCGGCATAAGTGTGTGTGTGTGTCTGTGTGTGTGTGTGTGTGTGTGTGTGTGTGTGTGTGTGTGTGTATGTATGTGTGTGTGTGTATGTGTATGTATGTGTGTGTGTGTGCGTGCGTGTGCGTGAATGGAAAATTCAATCTCAGCTCCTGGTATTCCCGAAATCTGCTTTGTCGCGTCATATATAATATATATATATATATATATATATATATATATATATATATTATAAAGAAAATTTTGAAAAACAAGTGTTCCGTAAATGGGATGAATTTAATTATCGATGTTTAAACATTTCGGTTACGTTGAACCTTCATCAGGATGTTTCTTGGGGTGAAGAAAATGATGGATGTGTTTATATGTGACAGGAGATGAAAATCTTTTTAGTTATGTAACTGTATTTGATCAGCGTTTTATTTTGAAAGGCAAGTCGCGATCCACACATGCGAAGATGTCATGACGCGTGACGCGTGACGCAACTCGAAGAAATGCAAAAGACGAGAAAAAGTATTAATGGACCGATTATTTTTAAGAGATGACATCTTCGCATCGAACTTAAATAAACAAAATAATAATTTGTTTCAAGAATTATATATATATATATATATATATATATAATATATATATATATATATATATATGGGGGGGGGGCATTTTTTCTTGGGCGATTTGGACGGTCTCATTTTTAACCACAGAGTGTTGCAAGATGATAACGGTCGGAACATTATGGAACAAGCGTATTCATATATAGATATTCATTCATTTCCTTGTGTATCCATATGAGTGTAGATCTGATGCAATGAAATTATTAATTCATTATGAATTTGGCATAAGTGTGAGGTTGATAGAATTTAATGACCTCCAAAACGTTTCTATATTTCTACTTCACCCGGTTATCCTAAAATGTTAGGTACATTCTTGGTTTGGTTTGCTTTGCTTTGCTTTACGGCATATCAACCTCGGTGGGTCATTTAATACCGACAAAGTTTTGAAATAAATTCATTCTTCGTGGATACTCAATTTTTTTATAAACACATTTTTCTATTTTCTATTTCTACCACTCCTGGTCAGAGTGGACCTGGGAGCAATGCTTAGGAAGCGGTTCTCCACATTCCCCAAACCTCCAGAACTGGAATCTCGCCATCAGATAGTTTAAAGTCATTCCCTGGACATGAGGACCCTCAACCACCGCCTTCCAGCGCATATATATTAAAAAGGGTCGGGGCTTGTCATAAAGCAATAGGGTCGGAGCAATCATATAGATGCTAGGGGTTGACCTGACCATCTAATTGATCGGAGGGAGCCTCTCCGACTGCCCGTCTAGCCTTTGGGTCTGTGTATCCACCTGAGTGAAGAACTGAAGCAATAAAATAATTAATTCATGGATTTGGTGTGAGGTTGATATAATTCAATCACCTCAAACCGTTTCGATATTTCTACTTCAACCGATTATCCCTAAATGTTAGGTACAAGTCTGAACAGCCTACTAAACTTTACTGAACACCACACAACCGTTGATTAACTATGTACATTTAATCTGGATGTAATCCAGCCAGTTTATACTAATACGAAAATAGAATAAGAAGATCGTACTACCTAAACCAACTGAAATATACTCCTCCCATTGGGACGTCACAGATTTATCCCAACATTTCTTCAAAACAATTCATCTTTAGAAACCGGCATCAGTTGCATCATCCCATTCGACTTTATCTTATAATACTCGTATTATGGAGGGACCCGTGGTGTAATGCTTAGAGTCGTCGACCCGTGTTCAATTCCTGGACGAACCTGCTTGCATTTTATATAGCGCTAATACCAATGGGAACAGTATTAATCCAAATTTCCCTCCAACTATGAGCAAATAGCAGGGGAGACTGGGCTATTTAACCATGACTAGGTAACCAGTATAGGAGAAGGAAAACTCTGAATTCAAACCGGTTAAACTCCTCTTAAAAAATTACCTTGTGTCGCATCCTGCTCGTGCGGAGCGGTTGGTAAATTTATATATAATACTCGTATTCCTTACGTTCTTTATCATCTTGCACCACCCTATGGTTACAAAAATGACACCGTCCAAATCGTCCAAGATGAAATTCAAAAATGTAAATCTTGATTATCTGATATTGCTTATCCACCAAATTCTTATTTCTCATGAGTGTCGTCGCCCCAGCGAAATAATTTACTTTTCAGTTTTTAATATAAAAAGAAAGGGAAGAAAAAAGACATGCAACACAGAAACATATAATAAAAGAAGAAATGAAAAGTAAAGAGAGTAAGGGTAAAGGTAGAGAGAGAGGGTAAGTACGTGAAAGCGATAACGCTAATCTGTTTCAATCGAATATAATGAAGAGATGAAAATTGGCGGGGATGTCATACCCCTCTGCAGAGGTGCAGTCAGTGTATTCTAAACCACCGGCCGACAAGGATCTTATGTTTGTTTATGTATGTGCACTTTAACTTTTGTGTTCTCACGGTTGTGTAAAATAGTTTTCTGTGGTGGTTCCATGTCAGGACTCCTGTACCATTTAATCGTTCGTGTTGACTGGCGTCAATAGAGGCTAATGAGCCATCATATAGAATAAACAGGTTATCCCATTAGGGGGACGTACTCCTCTGCAGAGGTGTAGTCGATGTATTCAAAAGCCCCAACAGACATGACTGGAATAAAAGTTGTATAAGATACTAATGTACTGAAATGTAATACGTTGAAAAAATAGTAGACTTTACTGTGGCTTTTTTTTAACACAATATCTAATCAATTATTGTTTCTTCATTTGATTTATTTTGCTTTGTTCTGTATTGTTTTATTTTTTCATATACATATATTTCCGTTGTTTTATTGCCTATTTTTTAATACCTTATCTGAGAAGAGAAATTACTTTAAGGGAGCGGGAGAAATTTGGGTGTCTAGACGTAAAACTAATCAGGTTGCGACAGGCAAAGAGACAATGGAATTGGAGATTGAAACAGATTAGAACAAGTCTCGTTTCCCTAGGGAAACAAAGAATTAGTTTGCATTATCTGGAGTTGTGATATTCTTATAGTGCTTATATTTTCAACCAAATAGCCGGTGATTCCATTTTTTCTTTCAATCAGAAGTCTATTGATTTTTTTTATAAGTAGTATGAATATTCATAATAAACACGAACAGTACACAGGCACACTAACACACACATACATATACACACACATACACACACATACACACAAACACACACACACACACATATATATAATATATATATATATATATATATACTGACACATATGTATAAATGTATATGATTTTCAATAGAGGAAAACATAAATGTATATATATATATATATATATATATATATATATATATATATATATAATTTTCAAGACATAAGTGTGTGCTTATGTGTGTGCGTCTACAAGTTTGTGTGTCTGTTAAAATGAACTAACAGCGATGCTATTTTTTTCTAATCATTTATTTTTTAAAAATTCTTCTGAAATAATTGTCCAAGTCCATAATCACAGGAAAGTAATTATTACCAGAAAATCTTAAAAATTGTCTCGCAAAAGGAACATTGTGTAGTTAACCTTAAAATAAATATGTTTCTTTTACACTGACGCACCTATACATACACTTATACGTATACATACACCCATATATATATAATATATATATATATATATATATATATATTATATTACATTATTCATAGACAGTTTAGAATTAGGTACATACCTATAGTAAGATGTTTATTAAGATTCCTTAGATTTAATATCAGAGGTGTGAAAATTTCCATAGCCGTTAGGGTTATTATTGCCATGATGATGACCTCGACTTCACCTTCCGAAAAGAGCGCCATTAGATGCGTGAGAATGAGATTAGTTCAGATGGACCAGAGATTTCAGAGCGAGTGGACTCGAAATCGCTCGCTCAGAGGGTCGGTCTCCCTCCGCGGCGATTGAAAGATGGGCTAGGTTGTTGAAATAAAGCTTTAGAAGAAAACTAAAACTCTTGTGTAGCAATATGACCCTTGTGAGCCAGAACTGCTAATGGAAGGAGGAGGAATAAATAACAAAGGCTTAAAAAATAGTGATGACCCAAAAGAGGAGAGCGATGGTTTTGACCGTAGCGTGACCCCGAACGAAGAATTGAGGGGCAAGCGGAAGTCGGGTGTTGACCGGAAGTCGGGTGTTGACCGGAAGTCACGTGGTGACGTGGGGGAAGGAAGAAAGGGTTCGCCCTCTTTTTGCCAGTGGCGGGCCTAGTGGACAGACCTGATTAGAGCCCAGCAGTAATCTAGTAGTGTTCTCTCTCTCTCGTTCTCTCTGCCTCCCTTCCTCCCTGGTAGAAGCCACTAGACGAGCACGTTAATAAAGGCTGGGAGTTGTGACGACATGTTTCTCGTGTTGTGATTTTTTATCGGAGTTTTAGTACCGTGAGTATTACAACGTAACATATATCGTTTTGGTGCCCGTTGACCTCGGAGTTCAAACACGGACTCATAAGGAACCAGTTTACCACGACAACGAGGGGATACGAAAAAAGAAAAGACATCGGCCGTAATTGTAACAGAAACTAACGTAAACGAAAGAAAGAGCGAGTCAAACAAACAAAGAAAAAGGACCCACGTGTGACGAAAAAAAAAAGGGAGTGACCTGTTGAGAAACGAGAGAGAAAGAAAAAAAAACAGGAGAAGTAAAAGAAAAAAGAAAGAGCAACAACAGCGAGCATTTGAAGAGAAAAAAGGGCTTAAAAAGAAAAACAAACAAACAAAAAAAGAAAGACCCACCTTGAAAAAAAGAAAAGGGAGCAACCTTTTAAAATCTTATTAAAGGAGATGAACGGCAACAACGAGTCAACAAACAATTGAGAACTTAAAAAAAAAAAAAAAAAAAAAAACGGACCCACGTGTGAAGAGAACAAAAAGAATTTTAAAAAAAAAAACGGACCCACGTGTGAAGAAAACAAAAAGAATTTAAAAAAAAAAAAAAGGAGCCACGTGTGAAGAAAACAAAAAGATTTAAAGAAGAAGAAAAGGACTTATAAAAGAAGAAGGAGAAACCCACGTGGAGAAAAAAAAATATACGTCCACGTGTGAATTAAAAAAAAAAGAAAAGACGGAATTAATGAACTTTACAAGAAAAAAAGAACTTTAAAAAAAAAAAAAAAGAAAATATACGTAGAAGTGACAAGGTAGGTGATAATTTTTTTTTCTCTTGTTCTACAGTTGTTTTTTTTTTTTTCTCTTCACTAGTTATTGATATCATTAATATTAGTATAAGTCTTCTATTATTCTGTGACTGAAATTGTTTATGCGAAATGGAGTCTCAGACTATTAAAGAGTTTTTGCAGAATCTCACCGCAGGCTTGGTTGATGCATTAAATTCTGTAACGAGTGCTTTAAAAAGTGTTGAAAAGGGGTTGGATAGGGCCTATCAAAGAACACTTTTAGAGGATAGATTAAGAACAAGTAACAATAGAAAAAGATTTAACAAGAAGAGTAGAAACGTACCTACAGTGAGGAATTGCAATGTGCATCCTCAGATAGGTAATAGAGACCAGACTGGACGTTGTTGGGGGTGTAATAGCAAGTATCACCTCATTAGAAATTGTCCCGTAAAAATTAATAAAAAGTGGATGGCACCTACCCCTAAAAGCACATCCGAACAAATTAAAAATAGAGACAAGCATGGGATAGCCCTCAAAAATCAGCACCACGCTTTGTCTAATATGAATGGCAAAACTAAGGAGGGCACACAAGTCCATTCTACGTCCTCGGAACATATCTCAGAAAATAAAGATAAATATACAGCTATTAAGAGAGAAAACTCCGATAAGGATAGTAATACTTCACATAGTGATGTGGATACCGAGGGTACAAATCAACGGTGAAGGTGATAGGAACAATGAACAACTATGTCCCAATAGAAAAAAAAAAGAAAGAGAAATTGAACAGACAGGTGGGACGTTTAATAATAATAAAAATAATTTTGGAGTAATTGCTAAAATGGAAAGCCACAAAATAACTCCAACAGTGAATAGCATCACAAAGATTCCCCTAAAACAATAAGGGCTAAAGTAAATACCACACCGTCAGATAGTGACTACAGAGAAATAAAAGAATATGTTCCCCTAATGGAAAGGAAAATAGCTATGCTTAGAGTTGCAATGAAGAAAGTATTGAAAACGCTGGGAGTACAAATGATTATGGTAGTAGCAGCGAGCTCACCCGGGGTCAACCAGTACTGCCACAAGGAAACATGATACACCACCAAACAGCGACTATGAAGATAGCTTTAAAGGCCTGTGGTTCAAGTGTTTGTTCACACAGCAGATACCTTCCAGAAAAACCTAGTTTTGGCGCTCGGAAATAAATTAGAGATAGATGAATGAAAAAAAAAAAAAAAAAAAAAGAAAAAGGATGAAAAAAATGAGTAAATGAAAATACGAATTACACGGAATATGAGACGGAATAATGACGAAAAAAAAAAAAAGATAAATAAATGAAAAACTGAAAGGGATTAAAATGAATAGATACAAAAAGAAAAGGAATAATAGAGAAAAGAATTATTGACCAGCTGAAGAAGGCGACGATAACGCCGTTGCTTGAAAAAAAAGCTATAAATCAGTATAGGTCTGCAATTGATAAGAATGAAAAATAAATGAGTAATTTTTTTTTTAAATTCAAATTGGAGAGAGTATTTCCAAAAGAAAAAAAAAGAAAGAAAAAAAAAATGAACAAATGAGTAGGTAAGGTCAGAGCACAATTGTGGAACAAAGAGGAGAATATCACCTGCTTTAATGATTTTGTAAATGTTCTTTTTACTTTATATATGTATGTGTTTTTTTGTATTATTGTAAAATTGAATGCTCGTGTGGCTCTATCGGAGAGAGGAAGGTCTATATCGGATAGAAAAAAAAAAAATCTAATGAATAATTACGCATATTCTTGAAAAAAAAAGAGAGATACTTTTGAAAATTTTTACGGGTAAAATTTTAGAATGATGGTAAGGGAGGAATTGTAGCAATATGACCATTGTGAGCCAGAACTGCTAATGGAAAGGAGGAGGAATAAATAACAAAGGCTTAAAAAATAGTGATGACCCAAAAGGAGAGCGATGGTTTTGACCGTAGCGTGACCCCGAACGAAGAATTGAGGGCAAGCGGAAGTCGGGTGTTGACCGGAAGTCGGGTGTTGACCGGAAGTCACGTGGTGACGTGGGGAAGGAAGAAAGGGTTCGCCCTCTTTTTGCCAGTGGCGGGCCTAGTGGACAGACCTGATTAGAGCCCAGCAGTAATCTAGTAGTGTTCTCTCTCTCTCGTTCTCTCTGCCTCCCTTCCTCCCTGGTAGAAGCCACTAGACGAGCACGTTAATAAAGGCTGGGAGTTGTGACGACATGTTTCTCGTGTTGTGATTTTTTATCGGAGTTTTAGTACCGTGAGTATTACAACGTAACACTTGTTTGTTAAGTTAATTAAAACAAGAGATGAAAACCCCCAAAAGATAAAGTACCAACCCGAGAAACAGCTCAAAATCATCAGCCTGAGAAATAATGCTGAAGAATATGGCGGCCGAGTTAGAAGCAATAGAAGCTAGATAAAAAGTAAGAACCTCATCACATCATCATCATATCTACTACTCTGTCTGTCTGTCTGTCTATCTGTATGACTGACTGTCTGTCTGTCTGTCTGTCTCTAATTATATACCTAATACCTAATGTGTGATAAAGGATATACAACGTATATATATATATATCTTAGAAATGAAGGAAAAATTCAACACCGTAATTCCATAATAAATTTATTTCGACCAAAATTGGGGCCTATATAAATCTAAGTTGATTTAATATAGCTTCCCAAAATTTCGTCTCGTCAGATGGTAGATCAAGGTAATTTGAATTGCATAACTGAAAAATTTTTACTTCCCCCAAAAAATAGAAGTAACATTTTTCAGTTATGCAATTTTCTAGGATAAATATTGCTCTGTATATAATCTAAAAAGTTTATTATACATTGAGCTCTCTTTAGCGATTTAAAGATTCACTGTATTTATACATACTGGATCATACAATAATAATACAGTGTATCTTAGAAATCACATATAGAATCATCCCTTACTACCAAACTTTGGATACCTCTCATCTATCTATCTATCTATCTATCTATCTGTCTATCTATCTATCTATATATATATATATATATATACTAACAAAAGTACCCGTCCATGACCGGACTAAAAAAAAAAAAAATAGGAACACCAAAGAGTGAGTGAGGAAAAACAGGAGTGATGGAGATAATAAGAGGAACATGATTTAACAAATTAAAAAGAAAATCTCCAAGAATCTGTATAGTAGAATTTTTGTTTATTTTAGGAATTTTTTCTTTCTTTAGTTTACATTTAAGATGTTATTAAAAAAAAATTAAAATCGTTTGATTTTGGTTTAAATAATTAATATTATCCTTTAATCAGTAAAAAAACAATAACCAAATTTAGTGTGTTTCTTAGTTATAAGTTTGTCAAGGTGTATGCAAGATTTCGAATCTGAATAACATCTCGTTTCTGAGTTATAAGTCGACACGTACATACCAAACTTTCTTTTATATATATATATATTTCTATGTATTTAATAGTTTAAAAAACACCAGTCCCCGCATCAGCTGTCAGTGGGCGAGGGGATAAGATATCGGACTACTATACGGTCAGTCTGAGTTCGAACCCTACCCAAGGATAGTTGTGTCTAGCCACACTGAGGAGGCATGATATGCCGAAACACGTGTCTGTGGATGACTTATTAATTATTATTAATTATTAATATATATGCTCCCATAAATTTGGTAATGAGCTCTCTAATTGGTAATTTAAATTAACTCTCACTACTAAGCAAATAAGCAATGATCATTTCTCCGGAAATTTGATCTCTCAGTGACCGAATGATACATACACTTTCTATGTATTTAATAGTTTAAAAAACACCAGTCCCCCGCATCAGCTGTCAGTGGGCGAGGGATAAGATATCGGACTACCATACGGTCAGTCTGAGTTCGAACCCTACCCAAGGATAGTTGTGTCTAGCCACACTGAGGAGGCATGATATGCCGAAACACGTGTCTGTGGATGACTTATTAATTATTATTAATTATTAATATATATATATATATATATATATGGTGGTTTAAAGAGGTCTGGGGGAATGTGCTTTTTAAGACGTGCAAGTTTTCCAATCTTGTTGAAGTGACGCAACAGGATAGTCGTATTAAAAAATTGTTTCCAGTGTGTTTGTTTTATGATATTAATCTGATGCTAGAAATTTTTTGATTTTTATTCTAGTCTTTAATCTATTTTCCATTTGTCATTCATTATAGGAAACTCCATATTTACTTATTAATTCATTTCTATCAAAAGACATACTTGTTCATTACACGGAAATATAATATATTTCTGTCTTTTCTTATGTTATATAATTATATCTATATATCATGCAACTAAAGGAGAATTCCCGATTCTGGAGCTCTGGGAAGTGGGCGGGAGTACCCCTTGATCGGCACTATTCCCAATTTTACACAGATCCGAAGTGGTAGTACCTGTTAGTTTCATATCAACGATTTGAATAGAAGAAAATGAGTTCAAAATGTGTTAAACAATTTAAACAAAAGAATTGTTAGTATCCTTCAAGAATGAATAAAACAAAACGTCTTCAGCATAAAATAACCCAACAAAGGTTGACATGCTGTTAAAAAAAGCAGTCTGTATACCTCTCGCGCTTTTATTGTGAGGCTAGTCTCAGGGAATTTTGTATATGCCAAAAAATCTAGTCTTGCCAATTCTCTAAGCTCTGAGATCAATATCTCACTTACACATACACGAATTTGCATTACTATTACACACACACACACACACACACACACATATATATATATATATATATATATATATATATATATATATATATATATATATATCGAAGTTTTATATATCAAACAAAAAAAAACTACCGTAAACAAAATAAACTTTGAAATAAGTCAACATGTTCTCACATGCTTATAATTTTCCGGCTACCCTCCTTCCACTATACCTCTCCCCTTCTCACAACTTGTGCCCCCCGTCCCACACAAAAAATCACTACTGCAACGCTCGCTCGAATCACTACCATTCCTACAACATCCCGCTACCAATTGTTATTACCCCCCACTTCTAATTCCTTGCTACTACTTGTTCTCGTTAAAAACGAGACACGACACTATACCATCGTTTCCTACCTGATTATGGCAAACTGTATTGTCGAAAGCGCTCGTTTTTAAACCTTTGGTGGACTGTTACACCAGTTACACCCGAACACCAAAAAGATGGCCCGAAAATTGGAAAGGATCAACCAAAAACTTGACCACAAGAATTGTTTGTACAGTTCAACAACACTTATATATATATATATATATATATATATATATATATATATATATATATAAAGAACAAACAGACAAACAGATATATAGATAATAGATGGATAGATAATCGATCTGAAGACTGCATCCTTGCCTAAGAGAACAAATCTATCATACTTGAGAAGATGAAAGAAAATAGATTTCATTTTATCTATCACACTCAACATTCTATCATGAACGTTTGTTGCCCCAATGCATTACATTTTTGATATTTTGAAAATGCTGGAATGTTATTCTCGTTCGTTTTAGAAAACTACTTTTTACAAGTGAAATTCCACAGATCGACCTTCATATGCATCCTAAAAAAAGTGCATGCTCAAGTGAAAAACCTCTGAAGCTCTTCTTGGAAAAAGTGTTTCACAATAATTTGCTTTAGAATATTGTTTTAATCTAGGTCAATATGGACCCCCGGAGACCATAAAACATTTTTTTGGGACCCAGGCAAGTAAAATGTATTTAACTGTAAAATACAATGGGATTTTAAAACAACGAATGGCTATGGGGTTCCACCAGAGTAAAATAGGATTAAAATGGGGGCAATAGGTAAAAAGAAGGTTGAGAACCATTGATCTAAGTCAGTGCCATGTTCTTCTTTGTTAGTAATGTTATTGTTGTAAGGGAAGATATATCCTCTTCAAGATAGTTGGACTCGTTCAGCTGAATACATATAAAGTTACGCAAATGTGAGGTTATTTGAAGTCAAGTTACTTAGTAGTATTCATAGTCGAGTCACTACTAGTCGAGTAGCTAGTTGGTACTGTTGGAGAACTACGCGTTGACTCAATTATTTCTATTCCTGTACAAAAATGTATTAAACGTTTGTATTCGGATTTTTAATGTCGTATTTGATAAATTCAGTCACAACAGTTGTGTACGTAGTATTGATTTTGTAGATTTTTTATTTAATTCAATTACATATTTGAAACTTTCTTTATTACTTTACATTATTACTTACATTCTTAAGTTTCTTTCCTAATCTGTATGAAAGGATTGGGATAATAAAGGAATTTAACTGATTTCCAATGTAATTCTGTACTGTGATAATTTATGTGGATCTGCAGCATATGAGGGTGCAAGGGGTTAATGTCAACGCTAAAGATGGTTCTTTTAATTGTCACGTGTGCGTCGAAACTTGCAAAGGTGAAGTTGGGGCCACATTGGTTCTTATATTATATACTCCCCTTTTACTAGGTTGTATATGATCGGTGGAGAGTTCAACTCGTATATAATGGAGAGAGCGTGGTGTAATGGTTAAAGTCATGGGAAATGGACTCGTCGCCCCGAGTTCAAATCCTGGACGTGGTAATTGCATTTCACTTAGCGCTAATACCTTTGGGAAAGGTATGTATCCTACTCTCCCTCCAGCTATGGGTAAATGGCAGCGTAGACTGGGTTCTTTAACCATGACTATGTAACCAGTCTAGGAGAAGGAAAACTCTGAATTCAAAACTGTTGAACCCCGCTTAAGAAATTGACCTTGTGTCATATCCTGCTCGTGCGGAGGAGTTGGTAAATATATATATAATGGAGAGAGAGAGACAGACAGACAGACAGATAGACAGAGAGAGACAGAGACTGAGGGTAGATTAAAAATGGTAGATCTTACTTTGTACACTTCTATTATTCGGGTGTATAAAATTGGTGGAGAGTTCATCTCATGTACGGGTTTCTAATCCTATCAATTATTATTATTTCTGATTGTTGTGTGAGTCAACGTTTAGAAAGTCTTCTGAATAGATGTCCTGGCAACCTAATTTTAGATGGTTATTATTTTGAATAAATGAAATGTCTTGCAAAAGATAACAAATTCAATGTTATCTTACTAGTTTTAAATGTTGCAGTAAAACATTTTTTTAGTGCAATTACATAGAAATAAAGTTGAGCGTTGTAACGTGTAATTCCGAACATGTGTTTAAAAAAAATTCCCAAAAGTTTCGAACTTTTCAATTATCAGGTACCATGCAATACCATTGAGACTTGCTAGAAATATCAGTTGGAATGTTAGTTAATTAGTTATAAGGCTTTCTACGAAAGTTTTTACCATTTTACGTGCCCCAAAACAGAAAACCAGGTGGGTTTTGATGTGTTTTCAGTTGATTTTGAATTTGTATGCGAATTTTTTCAAAAGTTGGCATTCTTCAGGTATTATTGGATCCCTGAGAAGCTTGCTAAAAATAAGTTGAATTTCATTTTACTAGTTTTAAATGTTGCTACACAAGTTTTTTTTTTAATTAGCACAATTTGTTTGATGTTTTGTGACATTCGGTAATCAGTTTTAATGTTAGTTTTTTATCATCGATATATCGGAAGTGATTAGAATTTAGGTGTTCGATTAGGCTTGATCTTAAGTAGTTTATAAAATATCAAAGGAAAAAGAGAAAAAAAGTAAGACGAGCTTCAAAGGGAGAGAAAATTAAGAACGACAAAACAAAATATTATTACTTTTGTTAAGACACAATTAATCACTTTGAAATTGAAACGATATTGAGTCCACTGCAACAATAGTACTTTCACGACGCGAGCATAGTACTGGGTTGTCCAGTAACTCGCACTTTCTTTTATTGTGTGGCTAGTCTCGGGGAATTTTGTAAACGCCAACAAATCTAGACTTGCCAATTCTCTACACATAGACACGCCAGTATTGTCTGATTAGCAAAAAAAAACTTATGCAACAGTTATGTACAAACACTGGATGCAGTGCAGATGACTTACCCGGAGCGATGACAGATAGGGATTAGGTAGCCAGAGAAAGAAAGAGAAAGAATGAGAAAGAGAGAGAGAGAGAGTTATGGGAATGCGTAATGCCATCAGGATGATGATGATGATGATGATGATGATGAAGATGAAGATGATGATGATCTACACTTTAGCACTTCAATTTATGTTTGTGCCTGTTTATATTGTTAACGTCAGAACACTGTTATGCCTCTTTCATTTTGCGCAAACTAAACACTGCTAAGCCTGGTGCTGTTCCCAACATAAGAAAGATATGTGTTCTAAGTATTCTCTTCATTGTATTCGAAAAAACTGTGGTTCGCATCAAAGCACTCATAATTCAACTCTTTGTGTTGACATCTCTTTATGTTGTCTTGACATTTAATGTTGAGCAGGACAAATAAAAAATAGGGACAAATACTGCATTGTACTCAATGATATTTCGATTAAAATTCAATAAATAACCACAAGATACATCTGACTAAATTCTGTGCTTACATGGACTGAAATACTTATCGAAACAGATGAGAAAAATAAGACTGGAGTGGCCTATTGTTAGTATCAGCCGAATATCGATGGAGACTACCTCCTGTTTGCTTGCGCGAGGTCAGGGAGACTCTTCGAAGTTATCTTCTGATCTTCTGAGTGATCTAACCAATTTTAACAAACCTCTGATTTCCAAGACTGTTTTCTAAACCCTTGGGACTGTTTCAAGGCACCAATTACAATTGGTACGACATTTAGTTTCATGTTCCACAATTTTTTTACTTCCTTTTCTTGTTCTTGTTCTTCTTGTTCTTGTTCTTGTTCTTGTTCTTCTTGTTATTTTTACTCCTTTTGAGTTTTTCACACCAGCGTTAGCTGATGGTATTTCACTGGAGTCTGAGTTACAACAAGTCTCCTCAGGTCTCCAGGATTCTTATGACTATGTTTAGCCAATTGTAACAGTGCAGTAGTCTGGATGGTCTCAATTCTTCCTCTGATTTCTAGATCCTCCAGTCTTTTTTCCAAGTTTATTGGGACCGTTCCCAGTGCACCAACTACAATTGGTATCACTTTCACTCTTATGTTCCACAGCTTTTTCAATTCTCTGGCAAGGTCCAGGTATTTATCCACCTTTTCATTTTCCTTCAGCTCCACCTTGTGATCTGCTGGAACCGCATAGTCCACCAATTGACACGTGTATTATTATTATTATTATTATTATTATTATTATTATTATTATTATTATTATTATTATTATTATTATTATTATTATTTTCACTCCTTTTGAGTTTTTCACATCAGCATTAGCTGATGGTATTTCACTGGAGTCTGAGTGACAACAAGTCTCCTCAGGTCTCCAGAACTCTTCTGAGTATTCTGCCAGATAGTAGCAGTGCAGTGTTCTGAATGGTTTCAATCCTTCTTCTGATATCCAAACTTTCCAAGCCCTTTTCTAATCCTTTTGGGACTGTTCCAAGTGCACCAACTACAATCGGCATCACTTTCACTTTCATTATTATTATTTATTATTATTATATATTATATATTATATATTATTATTATTATTATTATTATTATTATCAATTTATGCATTGTGCTACAGAAGATCATGCGGAGATCCATTGAAGATACGTCCGATATCATATATATATATATATAATATATATATATATATATATATATATATATTTATATATATATATATATATATATATATATATATATTATATATGGGGGTTGTGTGTGTGTGTGTGTGTGTGTGGACTTAAGTTGGATATTGACAAACCGATCCAAATAGATGTTCTGCAATGAACCATAATGATAAGATTGGACGGAGAAACAGTGAAGTCGAATATCTAGACCTGCCTATATTTACGCTGTATAAATGTGCATGAAATCAATATATTAAGAAGAAGAAAAAAACAGTGGCAAAACAAACTGGCAACTATTTCTCCACTTCAGGGAGAAATAACTATCAAGTATTAAAGTGCAAAAGTAGACTTAGATAGAAACAGAGAGGAAAAAAATTAATGAAAAATAAAAGTTGAAGAGAGAAAAGAAAGTAAAAGAAAACGAAAGAAAGCAAGAAAAATTAAGCAATATTCCAAGAAAAAAAATGAAGGGATAAAGTTAGAACAAAACAAAAATCTGGAAAAGAAAAAGAGAATAAACGACAAAAGGAAATAAGTTATTTAAAAGATAATGAAAGAAAGAAGAAGGAAATGACTAACAGTAGGACACACACACAC
>CM042147.1:45692783-45712783 GCA_023376005.1 Doryteuthis pealeii | reverse complement strand
AGCGCTAATAACCTAATACTCCAATAATGGGTAAATAGTAGGGCAGACAGGACTCTTTAAACTTTGGCTAGGTAACCTGTCTAGGAGAAGAAAAACTGAATTCAGACCAATTAAACTCCGCTTAAGAAATTGACCTTCTATCACCTTCTACTCGTGCGGCGTGTATATATACATATATATATATATATACACACACACACACACATATATATAATATATATATATATATATATATTATATATATATATATATATATTATATATATATATTATTTCCTATACTATTCTAGCTGCTTGTGGACCCATCAGTAAAGACTTGACGAGCGAAAGTTCGTTCGGGTCTCGATCCCGACCAGATAGCTGCTGAAAATAAGTCTAGCTGTTACTGATGAGGGGTGTCTGCAGATTACTTTATATATATATATATATATATATATATATATATAATATATATATATATATGTATATATATATGGTTACCTAAATACATAGGAGAAAAAGCATCAAATTCAGTTATGCTTATAATAGTAATTATTAATAAATACCGTTGAGAAGGTATTCATCCATCTATTCTCTTTCCAGCTATGGGTAAATAGTAAGGGAAACTAGGTCTTCAATCTTTGTTAGACAACCGTTCTAAGGAATGAAAACGCTGAATTCAAAACTGTTAAATCCAGTAAAGAAATTGAACTCTGTTGCATTCCTACTTGTACGGAGGTGTTGGTAAATATATATGTATGAATGGTTTTCTGTAAAAATGTTCGTACGGATGAGTGGATATATATATATATATATATGATTGTGGATATCATTGGCTGTGGTATGAATGTTTTCAAATGTTCTCTTTGGCTGTTTCAATTTGCCTTTTCACAAGGTCATAACGGTATTGCCAGGTGTTATTTTTGTTACTTAGCTGCCGGATTGCGTATTTTGAAATATGTGTATTTGGGCAGCATTCTTTCATTTATACATGTAGAATTAAACAAAAGACACATCTCCTGTTTAACAATTTTAGTTTTGATCTGGCCAACTTTTTAAAAATTGAATTAATGTGGAGGCTGGAAGGAGACTGTTAAAAAGTTGGCCCGATCAAAAATAAAATTGTTAAACAGGAGATGTGTCTTTTGTTTAATTCTACATATATATATTATATATTGGTCCGAAGAAAATTTCCTAAACAACAAAACAGAATTTTTCGAGCATGCCCACACGGGAAAAAATTCTTAATATGGAATTGGACTAACCAAAACATCAGACCGCCATAATTAAGAATTCATATATAAATAAACACACATGAACTAAAATAAATATAAAAACGGAAAAAATTAAAATCACAATAAGAACAATGACGACAAATAGTGATGCCGTTGAATGATGAAAGCGAAATGCAGGAGCTATTAACGGATCGCGTGAATACGTGCCGGGAGTTTAAAACTGTCCAAATTTTTTTCAAAAGTCAAACGACTCTGAAGACGAATAACACCAAAAAAAGTGTATTCAGAAACCAATGGTAGGAGCGACTTTGTAATTAAATAAATAAATAAAAAAAAAAAAATATATATATATATATATATATATTATATATATATATATATATATATACATATATATATATATATATATATATATATATATATATATTATGTGTGTGTGTGTGTGTGTGTGTGTGTGTGTGTGTGTAAATTCTTACTCTTTGTAAGCAAACTTCGTCGTAGACGAAGAAAACAGTTTTGTCTCTTTTTTCACCGATGGCTATTTATTCTACATTGAGACTTGATAGAAAATTATACACAAGGTCATTTATTTCTTTGAGTTCTGAAATCACATATAGCGGCACTTCAGTAGAAAACCAGAAATCACAGTATGAATGGACCGCTTCCATTCTATTCAGTGTTTGAGAATTAGTATTCTAGCCTTCGGCTAAGATCTATCATTTCAATTTGAATCTTGTAGACTTCAATACAAAGATTTATGTACCAGTGTGACATTAGGGTTGCTCTTAATAACCCACTGATTATTGTCATATTCCGATATCAATACAATATTGCTTTAGAAAAACTTCACTTCGAACTTTTCTTTTAATGATTAATATAACGCTTAATAGACACGTAAGAATCTACTGGCCTTTCACACCTTCTACTTGGACTATGCTAACAAACAATGAAATCTTCAAGCTCTTATCACACAGGCTCGATCAAAGATATGATATTGTTCTTGGATACAATACTAGAATTTTCAACCAAACGTTTTTACATACTCAAGACACTTTGAACAATAAGGAAAAAAAGAGTTACATTGATTTGGCTTTTAACAGTTTGTGTTCTTTTTCATAACGGAAATCGAGGTCACCTGTCAAAGACTATTCTAGACATGTTAGAGTCAATATTGTATGTCAGATCACAACGGAAACCAAAGAGGAGCAGCGAAGAATTGTACGGCACAGAGAGATTGATATTTTATATTCTGAGAAAGGTAAGAATAGAAGATATATTGATTTATTGATGAATAGTGACAGAGAAGGATTTTAACAGATTATGATCAGTAGATATAAATGAATCGATCGATATGTTTTAGACAAAATCTAAGGGAGGAAAATAGTATTTCTAATGAAGATATGTCAACAATGAAAATACCTATTCAAAATCCATTCTTTTATCTAATTTATGTAAAGTAAAGTAAAGTAGTCAGGGTGACCTATTGTCGGTATCAGCCAATCAGCGATGGAGTCTATCCCCCCTTTCATTATCGCTAGACCAAGGAGATTGTCTTTGCGTCTGAGATGGAGCACCGCACCTACCATCAGCTGCTTACTTTACCGCACAGATTCCTGTGCTACTCATACGCTGAGTTTGCGAGGGACGGTATCGAACTAGGAACCTTGTGGTTTCTAGCCGAACGCTCTACCGACTGAGCTAACCCGACCCTATAAATATCAGCTAAATATATTAACAGAAACTATTTCAATCAGAAAGTGGAAGGGGTTGTTTATAGTTTGTAATAATCAATTAGACTATCAATTTTGCCAGTAAACATATTATAAGTTATTTCGGGGTCTCAAACAATTATATTAGTGAGTTAGAAAATTATGATTTAGGTTTTTTAATAAAATGAAAGAGCAATGAAAGCCCAAAAATTTAGGAAAAATATTTGAGAAAAAATCTGCTGGGAATGTAATATTTAAAAAAATATATAAATGATCCAAGTGTCAACGCAATAGTTTACAAATGAAAATATAAAAAAAACTGTTGTTGCTAACATCCTTCCGTCTGGAAAAGACGATGGCGTTGTGTTCATTTTTTTTCAACGGCATCTGCTACTGCTATTATTATCTATAGTATTAAAAAAAATTTAGATAACAAATAAATAAAATAAAAAACCTCCGGACGATGTAAAAATTAATTTTGAAAAATCAATGTTTATACTTTTCCCCAATGGTATTAAGTGTTTTCTTGGGCAAAAAATGAATTTTGTTAAAAAAAAATTAAAATCTCATTTATTGAATGACGCACATTTAAATTACTTTGTTATTTTAGACGTCAAACTAGGTGGATTATTTAATGTCAAAGCCATCCTTGTAGAAGAACAGTAGTGCTACTATTTAACCTATAGATGGGTGGAGATTTCTTTCTGATTTGATAGTTGACGTGTAACTAAGCAATGCCCCCCTTTCGCTTACTTTGTTTTGAACAGTTAGTCCTAGCAACGATTATTACAGCATGTTGTCTGACAAGGGAACAAATCTGACTTGCGTTCGATTCTTTCTAATCCAGGTTTACTACGGCCGTAACACAACAATATGTATTGATATGAATAAAAAGATCGTGTTCCTTAAAATATCTTCCAGATGTGAGCATCACAACTGATGAGTGTTCCCTTGTAAGTCAACATAGAGAAATGTTTTTTTCCGACCATGAATTACTGAACATATAGAGGAAGGTATGCAGTCTACTTTAACAGGAATAGGACACAATTCACACAAAAGCCAGAAAGAAGCAGACGATTGCAGAACTTGTAACATTATACTCATAGTTTCTTATCACAGAGTGCAAAAACATTTATAAGATGAAAAGAATGATATGAACACAATAGCAAAAATCAGGACAACATAGAAAGAACCACTCCTATCACAATGGCACAAGTGTAGATATAAAGTGAGAAAGTGAATGAGACGTGAGAAAAAAATCAGAAAATTTAAAGGAAAAGCAAAATCTCTAAGATGACAAAATACCAGAATATCTAATGACATAATATAACGGGAAAAAAGATAAACGGCTACAAGAGAGTCAATGAAATAAACCACAAAATATTAGCAACGGAAAGTAGAAATAAGAGATACCAATATACAAGGTGATTGAAAAGTAACTTCCAATCTAGGATTTTTCATATTTATTTATTTTCTCACATCTTTAATGTATCTTCCTTAATATATGGCAATGAGATTCCTATTTGGTCTTTTGTTTTCAGATTTAGTTTCAAATATCAAAGGGCTATAAAGATTTCTGCACTTTTAAGTCTAATTTAATTCTAATTCACGAGCGGCTCGAGAGGCTGGTGGGGAATGATGGAGATCATACAGAATTTTAAATGAAACGTAATTTTATGTGTGTTCCTCACATGTTCATGTTTTGGAAAAATGATTCAGAAATAGATTATTAGATTTTTAAAAGAGGGAAGGGAATTACTTTATAAACACTCAAAAGTCCGAGAGTATAAGTAAACATATTGTTTCATAATAACAAAAACGAAATAAAAATTGGATTAATGTTAGGAATTAAATTGAAAGAATTTAATGATCTGAAAGAAATGAAACTAAAATGTTATGTTCATACATTATATATTGTTATGAGTAATTGCCAATGATTGGATTTTAAGTAAGGAGTTGGATATTTGAAATGAAATTGTGTCTCTATCTCAGCCGATAACCACTAGACAAGTGATACAAATAAATGAAACAAAAATTACGCAGAAAATTAAGACTAAAAAGAAAGAGAGACGAATAACTATGGATTTAAACCAGTGAGAAACCAGTATAAATATTATCAGTATGACAATAGAAAGATAAGAAATGCTTCCAGCAGCAGCAGCAGTAGCAACAAAGGAAATAAAATAAAATATATTTCTATAGAAACGAGACAAAAGATAAACCGACACAGTATGCAGGACTTTTGTGAATAAAGAATGTTACAAATCAATTGAATCAGGCTGCAAATGAATTAAGAAAAAATATAGAACCACTGGAAATTATGAAAGCTAAAATAGTCTCGCTGTGAAATTTCTTAGTTGGATTTTACGGCATGTCAACATTAGTTGGGCTATTTTATGCACCTCATCAGACAACCGGGGTGTACATACTGGAGGTGTCACTTTAGTCCAACCGTACATATAAGGCTTATTTCTTATCTGCAACTAGAACCATATAAACTAGAACTACTTGTTCTATGGTAGATTGTTGGTGACTAAACTGGCACTATTCATAACTAGCATACTACAGACCACAAACCATCGACCACAGAACCTCGGGTTATTTCCTATAATTCCAACCTAAAAAAGGGGAACCACTCTGAATGAATTTTATCTTTTAATTAATCTACCCATTATTTTCCCATTATACTAACCCTATCTCTAAACCCTAACCCTAACCCTAACCCCGTCTTCTTTTTGCCTAGTAGATCAATAAATAAATAAATAATTTATCAGTCAATCAATCAGTCAATCAGAGTAGCTCCCCTTTTGTTCTTAAGCGAAGTTCAACAGGTTTGAATTCAGAGTTTTCATTATCCTAGACCAGTTGCCTAACCAAGGTTAAAGAGCCCAGTCTACCCTACTATTTACCCATAGCTGGAAGGAGAGTAGGAATCGTACCTTTCCCAAGGGTATTAGCACTAAGTGAAAATGCAATTACCACGTCTAGGATTTGAACTCGGGGCGACGATTCCACTTCCCATGACTTTAACCATTACACTACGCGCTTCCAGGTAAGCATATGCTGTCTAAGAATATTCGATTGAAGAGAATATATTCTGGAGTATGAATGCTAATGTTGTGCTTATTATTGTAGAAGCACAAGCATGTTGAAAAACTGGAAAGCTAGTGAATCTTAACTGACCACAGGTACAATATTAAACTGTGGAACATGAGGTTGAATATGATAGCTATTGCAGTTGGTGGCCTTGGAACGATCTCTAGAGGAATTGAAAAACAGAGAAAGAATTGAGATCATCCAAACAACAGTACTGTTATGATCGGCTAGAATACTAAGAAAACTCTTGAAGACCTGAGGATATTTGTTGTCATTCATACTTCACTGAAGGACCATTACCCGATCCACTCGGAATTATGCTAGAAACTAAATTTTGATCATAGAACAAAATGGTATATGCAAAAACTAGAATCCGTTCTTCAGAATCAAATGCATAAGATTATCTGTGACTTTGAGATCAAAACGTATCATCTCATCCCAGTGAAACGCTGTTATCTAGTATTGATTAACAAGAAAAATAAAACGTGTCTACTGGTAGATTTTGCAGTGCCATCAATCACAGGGTGAACATGTAAGAAAACAAAAAAGATATTTAAAAAATGCATGGACCAGAGAATTGAAAAATGTGTTGAACATGAGGTTAAACGTGATACCATGGAACTTGCTTTCACCTCATCTCATATATAAACCACGATTAGAGGCGTGAACATGAAAAGAGTGTAATATATATATATATATATATATATATATATATATATATATATATATGTGTGTGTGTGTGTGTGTGTGTGTGTGTGTGTGTGTGTGTGTATTTTGGGAGAATATATGCTTAATTGAAGTCATACCTAATTTGAAATTAATTAGTTGATAATTAATGAATTAGGCGATATATCTGTTCAAATGTAAGGCGTAAGCAAATCGAACAGATTTGAACATATATATTCGCCTAATTCATTAATTATCAACTAATTAATTTTCAAATTAGGTATGACTTCAATTAAGCATATATTCTCCCAAACATTTTCGGCTATCACCATATCAAAACAAACTGTTTGTGTACTCTCACACCACACACATATATATATATATATATAATATATATATATATATATATATATATATATATATATATATATATATATGAGAGAATAGAATTCTACACATGATTTAGAGAAAGTAAGATTAAGGGAAATCGATAAAAAAAAAGAATTTATAAACAATTGAAAATTCAACTCAATAACCTGACTTAAAAAAAATAAAAACTAAGAAGCATATTCCTCTGCGTGGTAAAGTGAGATATTATCTTTGTTGCTTTTTACAAAAGTTGAAGTTCGGACCGGTACCTCTTTGACCTTTCTCTTATTAACGGGCATCTCTCTGCAGGGGTGATGGGGGGGACGGGGAACGGGTAAGGGAAAGGGAAAGGAGAGGTGGTGTGAACAAGCTAAAGGAAATCTGTTTCGAAATGAAACCGGATTTAATGTTTATTTCTTGAACCATTCGATGTATGTGCCTGTTTGGCCTTGGGGGAAACTCGAATCTGACATTTGCACAAAATAGCCAAATACAAAAAAAAGGGGGAAAAAAAAGCAAACAGACAAACAAATAAACAAACAAACATACAAATAGCAGCACTGGCTTTCTTGAAGTAAACGATTATTCTAAATGTTATTCAATGATTTTCTTTCTTTTTTTTATCGGAAAATAATTCCTTTTCCAAATTATTCATTTGATATTTTTCGGAGTGATATTGGTTTATGTCCATTAAAAAAAAAATACGGGTACGTAAACCGAGAGAAAAGTGCAAGAAAAAAACGGCCATTTTAAATCTCTTTCAAATTATTATTGCTACACACACGTACTCACAGCTCTACTATCTATTATCTATCTATATCTATATATATATAATAATATATATATATATATATATATATATATTATATATATTATATTAGACAAAATGTGACCGTTGGGTCACCAATT
The DNA here is from genome assembly GCA_023376005.1 of Doryteuthis pealeii. Lineage (NCBI taxonomy): Eukaryota > Metazoa > Mollusca > Cephalopoda > Myopsida > Loliginidae > Doryteuthis > Doryteuthis pealeii. The sequence continues at coordinate 45,704,821 of CM042147.1, read as the reverse complement.
AAGCTCTCGCTAGATGATTGGGATTAGGAAAAAGAGTAGGATCTGCCAAAATATCGTCTGCTTTTCATTTTAAAAACGCATTAAAATTCATTAAGTCGAAAAAGTAACATAATGAGCATCAGTAAAAAAGCAAAATGATATTACACATGTAATTTATTTTTGATACATTTAAAACGATGTTTTCGGTCAATTTCGATCAAGATGCCTGCCAAGACGCTACTTAAAATCCGTTTTTACAAAATAAATTGTATCTTTTGCGATTGAAAAAAAATTCACACTGGATTGTCCAATTAGACACATAACCTAGTAGATAAAGGAGTTAGGTTAAGACAGTTCTAAATGACAGTTATCTCTAGACTGCAGGTTCAATCCTGGTCAGGGGCAGCAGTAACATAGAATAATAATTAACACAGCTTAACACCTGTACCCCAGCTATGGTTAGTGGAATGAGAACAGGATACCCCCGTGGGCTAAATAAAGGGTTAGGTTCAAAGTTCCGTGATGGCTCCCTATTACAATAAGGTTCCTGAGTCCGACATGAAATACCTGAAGAAGGCCGGAGGACATATCGTCCCAAACGTTGTACAGATAACAATGAAGATGAGGATAATAGTCTGAATAATACAAATACTGGTAATCTTTGCAGAGTTCCGTCCTGGCCTCCTGCCTCAAAAACTGCTAGCCGCAGACTGCTGAAAAAACAACACCAGCTACGATTGAAGTCTGTAGCCGAAGCAGTATCACTTGAAAAAAAAACAAAAACAACTTAGGCGTTTTTCCCGAAAACCCAACCCCAACCCTAAACACGACCCTCCCCCCCTAGTTAAAATTAAGTTTTATTACAAATTTGTGTTCTGTTTTTCCTGGTCACCCAAATTATTTATTTATTTTCCATTAAACTAACCCTGGGTTAGAAAAAACACAGCCAAAATTATTTATTTTCCCATTAAACTAACCCTAAACACCAACCCCAACCATAAACCCTAAACCCAAACTCTAACCCTATTTTTTATACCGCTTCGGCTACGGATTTCAATCGCAGCTGGGTTTTTTTTCAGCAGTCACTGGCTAGCCATTTTTGAGGCTGGATTGAAAAGAATGATAAAGGTGATGTTAAATTTTATGTCACCAGCAGTAAACTTCAACCATCTGTACTTTAATTATAATATTACAAAATAGTATAGGAAAATTATGACATGCCAGTCTACCCAATGAAGTGTCCTAGGTATGAAATCAAACTGTCTCTGTTAGTTTCAGTTTTGGAGCTCTGGGCGATGTGGAGCACATCTTCATTGCCATTATTCCCAAGTCCACTCTAACCCAGAGTGGTAGTACCTGTTATCCTCTAATCTGTGGGTTAAATGGATCAATAAAAGCGTTTCAAAAAAGTTAAATATCCAACAAACAATGAATAAAACAAAACGTCTTCGGTATAAAATAGCTCATAAAGATTTGACATGCCGTAAAATCCAACCAGCCAACCACCCAGCAAACCAGTCAAAATGTCATGCAAATCCATTTTTAGAAATTTTTAAATATATCTGGGCTTGATCACGAATTAAGCAGTGGAAAATACCAGGGTGAGTAAAAAAGTAATGCCATTTTGTTTGAACAGGTATAATTCCCAACACAGGAACATGTATCCTACATCAAAATGAAGCTGGTCCTCTGTGGATCACATCCCTCTTTTCCCATGTAGTCACCGTTACTCTCAATAGCAATGTTCCACCTTCCAATGCGAGCATGTATCTCTGCCTCATAAAATTCTTTGACTGTTCTTTGAGCCACCTCTTCACTACAGATTTCACTTTCTTACTTCTTCACAACAGATTTCACTTGCTTAGTTCCCATGAAAGAGGGTTTCAGAGGCAAACATTATTCCACTGACGAGGAAGTGAAATCTGTAGTGAAGAATTAAACCTGTCCTAAACCAAATTGCATTACTTTTTGGCTCCCCTCATAGATGACTATGGAAGTCTCAAGGGAGTCTGCAATATGTATTTATTTCTTAATAATTTCATAATTCAGTCTTGCATAGATTCATGGTACTGTCTATTCGACTATAATCAAATTCAGTTTCATAGAAAACTGATATATAAAAGGTACCTAGTAAGTAAAAAAAAATCTAACGCCCTTGTGTATGTAATCTTGAAATAAATTTTTATTCTTAGATATTTATGAAATAAAATTTTAGGCCAAGTAAAAAAACAGGCCAAGTCTAACAGTGCTAAAAACAAACAAAAAAGAAGGTTGAATTGGGATTCGGAAAAACGAAATGAATACTATTCTTTTTTTCTAAATAATTTCGTTAATGCGATTTATTTTCCTTTTAGAGAAATTCTGCTATAATTATTGAATGCTGAAAATATCCCGGATTGAAATGTCTTTTAATATTGTAAATGGCGTCATTGAAATCCGTCTTTTTTCAAAAACGGTTATTTCAATCATTGTCTCATCAAAACAGGATGGAAAATGACGGAGGTTTCTATCTATTTAATGCACAAAAATCTATAGCTTCGTAAGTCAGAATGGTTTAATTGTCAAACATTTTTTCTTTATCATATTTAATTGAAAATGACGTATTATTATCTCCTATTAATAATGTAATAATCGCAAATGCTCATGAACTTAGTCAAGATTTCCGGTTTAATTATCGTGAAGAGGATGAAATATTAGCTGAAATGAATACTTCATTAAATTTAGCATTTTTACTTAGCATCCAAATGAACCGGTTTATCTCAGTCGGTAGACCACCCGCCTATGATATCGCAAGGTTCCCGATTCGATACTGGTCCCAGCGAACTGAGATCATGAGTAACACAGATTGAGGACTCTGATATGTGCGGTAAAATGAGGAGCTGACAGTAGGTGTTGCGCTCCACCCCAGCAAAAAGAATATCCCTGGTCTAGCGCTAGCGAAAAGGGGATAGACTCTCTCGCTGTCCGGCTGTGATGTAACTTTGCTTAACATCAGATGAGCGTCTACGTTTTTTTGTACTTCAACCCAACTCCTGATTATGATTTGTAGGCGAGTTTGGTGTAATGGATACCGTCGTAGAAAATGGAAACGGCGAGACAAGTTCAAATCCTGGAAGCGGTTCTTTGCATTTCACATAGCGTTAATACCGTTTGGAAGGGTACTAATCCAACAATTCTCCCTCCAGCTATGGATAAATGGTAGGACAGACTTAATCATTTAAACTTTGCAATGGCAACTGGTCTAGTAGATGGAAAATTCTGATTCGCACCAAATGGACCTCTGTTGTTAGTTACAACTATTTAAGAGCTCTCCCTACATTGTTTTGTTGTTTACACAATTATCAACACAGTTATTACTTACAGATGCATTCTCATGTATACTCTCTTCTCTCTATAATATATATAGTTTATATAATATATAATATATTTTAATTAACAATCCACCACACACACACACACACATTATATTATATATATATATATATTATATAATATATATATATCTTCTTATTATAATGTGTGTTTTTCTGTCTGTAACCGAAACTAAAATCCGACTCAAGTCACAATTCCCTTTAGTATTGACGTCACATTCACCATGAATTTATCCTCATTTTAACATCAATTATTTAATAATTGTTTACCTTATTTATACTGTTAACCATATCTACATACTAATAACATCAATGTATTTATATATACACAAAAAATGCGGTTTACAGTGTGAACGGGAAGGCTAATTTGCATTTGATATTAAAAAATGTATTTTTAATAAATATATGCTTAGTATATTGGCTTCTAACTGTTTGGCTATATTTTAATGAATATAAGCAAAAATTCTTCAATTAATCTTAAATGAAATCCATTAACAAAAGAACATAACTGTCATTTTATTCTCTACTTCCTCTTTTAACTAAATTAGAAAAAATAACAATGAAAGACGAGAGTGATGGAAGAGTAAATTTCGGTTGTTCTATTTTTCGATTATATCCCCTTCTGTTTCAAATCTTTTTATCTGCATTCTTATTTAGTTTCATTAGCGTTTCTAATTTAATACGATATTTCATTACATTAAAACTTAAATACTTGCACCCGGAGGGTGCATATATTTGCTAGTATATATCATTAACGATATCGTTGAGTCAGTGGTGTCTCGCCTATGCTATCAATGGATATATATGCTCTATCACTTTTTTTTTCTAAATACGGCAAAGTATATTTGTATTATTAACATTTATATTTTAAAAAAGCCTGTGTTGGTAATCGAATGGTTCATATATTTTACAGAACATTTGTGTCCCCATAGAGTTGAGTAGTCTATCATAATGTTTTGATTCCTTTGTTTTGCTTTATTTCTAAATAATTGTATGTAGAATTATTAGCCTATTTACGTATTTCAATATATATATATATATTTTACATATATACAAAGGGTATTAATTCGTTTCTTTTTATTGAGAAATACTTCAAGTTGTTTATGGTAGATAATTGTTAAATTATTCTTTTAATAATGACAATTATTATTTGAGAATGGTTGCAATTTTGAAATTCTATTCCAGGTTATAACTGATTCTTTTTCTTCCTTGAATTTCTGAAGAATTGGTTGACGTTTTATAATTGCTATTATTGAAAGTCATTATGTGATAATTGTTTTCCATGTTTTTCAGTTATTCTTTTCACTACTTTTTGTTTACTTCCCCTTGTATATCTTAAAACTTGATACCACTATTTAGTATATTACATTATTTGTTAGACACTTATTTACAAGTGGAAATATGTTTTATTTGTTTAGTTATTACTTTAATGAGAATATATATCCTTCAACTTTTCAGAAGTCAACCGTATATAGCAGTATTGTTATCTAGACATTCTCAATTCTTATATGATCGCCTACGCGCACTTGTTCGAGCTCTCACTGCTAGAGATGTGTGAGAGCACGAGCATGTGCGTGTAGGCGATTTATACGGGAGTAATTTCAATGGAACGCAGAGAAATACGAAGATTCATCTCACAAAAACAAACAATATATATAAATGAATTGCCATTCCATTCTTAACAGGTGCGTTGTCTTGAGAAAGTGCTACATACATGCTGCTTGGAAGCCATTGGTAACATTGCAATTTAAATGTATTGTACACTATGATTATTATATATATTTATATATATATATATATATATATATATATGTGTTGTTGTGTGTGTGTGTGTGTGTGTGGTGTGAACAAAAATGCAACACATATATGTATGGTATATAAGGGCCGGATTAGCTCAGTCGGTAGAGCGTTCGGCTAGTGACCACAAGGTTCCTAGTTCGATACCGGTTCTCCGCCAACTCAACGTATAGTAGCACAGGATTGTGCGGTAAAGTTATAGTGGATGGAGACACTGTATATGGTAGGTGTGGCGCTCAACGCCAATCTCCCATTCTGAATAGCGCGCTATTGAAAAGAGGGATAGACTCCTTCGCTGACTGGCTGTATACCAACTTAGGCCGCCCCAATGACTTACTTACTATATATATTTATATATATATAAATATATATAATGTGTAGTGTGTGTGTGTGTGTGTGCTGTGTATATCAGAAGTGTTCTCAATATAACTTCAAGGTTCTTTATGCGATTTTTCCCTCCTCTCTCTCTCTCTCTCTCTCTCTCTCTCTCACACACGCACACTCACTCACTCTATGTGGTGTGTGGTGTGTGGGTAGCTGTAAAAATACACACACATGTATGTGTGATGTATAATAGGTGGGTGTGTAGTGTCTGTGTGTATAGTGTAGTGAAGTTTTCTCTGTGACCAATACTTTCGATAGGTTTACTGTTTGTGAGCTTCTGCTCTCTCTTCGTCTCTCTTCTTCTCTCGCTCTTCTCGCTCTCTCTATCTCTCTCTCTTTCTCGCTCTCTCTCATTTTTGGTCAAGAACCTCAGACAGTTACCTCTTTGCCGTCCATATTGTTCCATATTGCAGTTCTTTATTTTTGCCTTTCTCAAATAATCCGATTTCTCTTTCGGTCTCCCCTTGAAGATGGTTGATATGTGGTGAATCCACTACAGATCAATAAACGTCTGTGCGTCATTTAATGGAAATTATCTGAATAAAAAAACCACATACAAACACAATACAGGCCACAAGAAAACCGTATTGTGAAAGAGTCAAGAGAGATGTGAATCTAATTTTGAATAATGCTATTGAAATAGAAAAATATTAAATTTAAATTTCAGCGGTCACGTCCATTTCATACAAATATATCCATATTCGTACACATACATACATACATACGCACTCGTTTTCCTTTATTTGAATTTCTACACGCACCAACTCTCACTATCATTTACACACACACACATATGACAATGAATATTTTATATTAGTCTAACAGTAATAACAAAAAGTAAGAGGACCTGTGGATATACAACAGTATGATAATTTAATTATTACGTTTGATGTGTTTACTTAAGAGCTATTGCATAATAATCCAATATGCAAAAAGTATAATAATCTTGATATAACACTATCTCTTTCTTTTTCCTCTTTCTTCTCTCTCTCTCTCTCATCTCGCACAAACACACACACACACCACACGACACAAACACATAACAACGCACACAGACCACACACACCCACATTTGTTTTCCCTCCTTCCTTTTTTCCTTTATTCATTATGTTTAATTGAAACAGATTACGGTATTGTTTCCGCACACCCTCTTCTCTCCTCTCCCTCTTCCTCTCTCTCTTTCTCTCACCACACACATACTACACAAACACACGACACACGCACCACGCACGCAACACGCACACATTTGTTTTTCCTCTCTTCCTTCTTTTCCTTTATTCATTATGTTTGATTGAAACATATTAACGGTATTGTTTCCGCACACCCTCTCCCTCTCTCCCCCCTCTCTCTCTCTCTCTCTCTCTCTCTCTCTATCTATCTATCTATCTATCTTTCACCTACTTTCTTCCTCTCTTTCTATTATAGTTTTTCTGTGAAGCATGTCAAAGTATAATAATCCTAATTTAACTCTTTCACAGTCTTTTCTTTACTTCTTTTTATCTTTTCATTATATTCGATTGAAACAGATTAGCGCAATTGCCTCTGCGTATTCAACCTCCCTCTCTTTCCCCTACTTTGTTTCTTTCTTTCTTTCAATATTTTATGACTAGCTTGTCATTTTCTTCCCTTTCTTTCTTTATAAGAAAAAAACGTAATGGTCCATTATTTAGCTGAGGTGACGACACTCATAAGAAATAAGAATTCATCGGATAAGCAACACCAGATACTCAAGATTTACACTTTCGATTAGCATCTTGGACGATTTGGACGGTTTCAAATTTAACCAGAGTGTGTTGCAAGATGGAAACGGTCGTAAAATTCAGGAACACTCGTATTAATACATGCATAATTTTAGTAAGATTCTGGTGATTCTAAGTGGGTTTGCTTTTCTATATAACTTAATCAACATTTCTAAAACTCTCTTTCTCTCTCTCATCTCTCTCTCTCTCTTCTCTCTCTCTCTCTCTCTCTCTATATATATATATATATTATATATATATATATATATATATATATATATATATGCCTATCTATCTATCTATCTATATATATATCTATCGATCTATCTCTTCATTTGTATCTGTCTCAAGATAAACACAGCTTGGTAAGAAATGTTATTTTTTGATTTTATAATGTACTATCCTGATTTCGTCTTTCAGAAATACCTAACCTTGTTAAACACCCTTTTCAGCCGGGGTTCGAATACATTGACTGTATCTCCTGGTGAGATGTAAGTTTCACCCAAAAGGTTGTCACGCGTATGACACTAAACTGAATCTGGTGGCGAGGCTGCACTTCTGGAGATCTCAGTGTGTGGAACACTCCTTTATTGACAAGCCTCACTCTGAACTGGAAAGCTAGTACCTATTAAGGTTCCATCTATGTGTCAAATATATTTGTTTGAACATTATTTGTATTTGTTAGGACCCTGGGTAAAACAATCTTAAGAAGCAACTGTATGGAAAATGTAAATAAGAAGTACAATTATCGAGATTCTATAATATTTAGGCATAAAATAAGCCTAGTCGGGTTGATATGCCATTAAAATCAATCAACTAATCAATCTTACTTGTTAAAAATATCTAATTTAATCTTAATTAGTGTAGGTGTTAACCATATGAGACACTATGTGTTTTACCAGTTAGTTATCCTACAGGTATGATTTGACATAAGGTAACAAGTATGGTGCATTCAGCCCGGATCGAATTGTTTTTTCTGAAGTAACAGAACTACAAGTTTAGCTTGCTAACCATTAAACCACGATGGGACCCCTAATTTATTTTCTTGACATCCTATAAGGCAGATTAATACCAAGTGTTACATACCCACATACCCACAATGTTCTTCCACTGGAGACGGGAGAGATAGACAGGGTATCAGAGAGATGAGATGCATAACTTTCATTCTTCTTCGCTTGTTTGATCATTCGATCGTCTAGTATTTCTTGATTCATTTTCTTTCTTGGCCAGACTTCTTGCTAAGACATTCATCAACCAACAACGCCATGTTTCATTTAAAAACTTTTATTCTTGACTAAATTTATTTTCTTTACTAACTAAAACACACAGCGAGCTGAGTTGAGTCGGCCGAAGCAAACGGAACGTCTCTCATGCTCTAAATATCGGCTCGAACTGAGTAACAAATTCAAAATTACGTGATGTGTGAGACATCAGCTGTCAGTAATTTTCCGTCCGTGATATGAAAGGGAACATCCCTGCAGAAATATATGGGGGTGCCAATAATCTGCCACCACATAGATTATGCAACACAAGTTGTTTTTTTATACATGGGATTTTAGAGGCTTTTCATGTGGATTTTTTTTTTTTGAGCATCAAGTTTATTTTTACCAATTAAAAATGTCTATCAAACTCAGATATCAATTATGTTCAATCATCCACGCGACAAACTGCCGCGAACATTCTAGACTTTTTGTAACCTTCTTTCCTTTGATTATCAAATAAAACATCTCTATTACCAATATAGATTTTTTTTTGCTTCGCTATATAAAATTATAATATAACGAAGTCGGTTGAAATAGATTATTTAAAATAACAAAGATGAAATAAAACGTCGATTCAATAGAAATAAGAATTCGGCGAATAAGCAACACCAGATAATTGGGATTTACATTTTTTGCATTTCATTTTGGATGTTTTAGACGGTCTCATTTGTTACCAGAGAGTGTTGCAAGATGATAACAGTGGTACAATTAAGGAACACGAGTATCATTATATAATTAACAAAGGTGAAATAAAACGTCTGACGGATGGATAGAGAAAAACTACCGCAGTGGTGTGTTGTACATTCATTTCCTGAATTTAAATTTGAACAGAAAATCTTATACAACTTGTTCAATTCCAAACAGACTGTTTGGCAAGCAGAACACATTCTAAGATCAAATCAAGTAAATTATAAAATCAGAAAGATATTACGGACTGCATTGAAAGATATTACGGACTGCTTATCATCTGATAAGTAGAAAAATAAAAACGGCTGACGTATCGAAAGATATATATCTTTATTTGGATGAAAAGAAAAAAGGAAGAGTAAAGTCTGAGGATTAAAATAAAATTAAAATGAAATAATATAAAATAAAAATAAAAATCATCCATACGCTCTCAGACAGAAACAACCTACCGAACATGCGCAGGGAAAATGACTCACTTCCTACCACTGAGAAATCTCTGGGGCATTCGGATTCTGGCCTTAAGTGGATCAGACACTATTACCGGACAGAAAGAAATTTTCTCTCCCGAGGTAGCTATGACCCACGAATAAAGTTTAAAACCTAAAACTACCTTTTGTCTTTGACTCTTCATTTTATTTCCTTTAAATGCCTTTCAGCTCGTCGACCACAAGAAGTAAGTACCACTAAATATGATGGGTTTAAAATAAAGAAAACCTGCGAATACACAACAGAAATAATCAACGACCTTTAAACCAATTTTTAAAACCCCCAAAAAATAATTCCGATAGGGTAAAGTTAAAATGATTGGTGAAATATCATTATTATTATTATTATTATTATTATTATTATTATTATTATTATTATTATTATTATTATTAGTTGCTGTCCATTGTATCCGATGATGACACCACGCGAATCCATTTCCCCCATGGATTTGGTCTCTGGTTGCGTCTTGCCAACTGCCTATGGGGAAATAAAATTCCTCCACGTTTCTCTTGATGTTGCCCTTTTATCTGAGGTTTGGTCAACCGATTTCACATGATCTGTCTTTCAGTTGAGAGTATAGAATCTGCTCTGGCAGTCTGTCATAGCCAAGTCTGTTTAAGTGGCCAGCCCATCTCAGGTTGCGCTGGTCAAATATGTCGTGCATGCCAGGGAGACCAGTCCCCTTCAGGATGGTCCTCTTTGAAATTTGTGATTAAAATAGTAACTCTTAAATACTTACATTCCACTTGTCATTCATAAATATTGAATGTTTTCTTTGCAACGGAATCACAAACGGTACTTACCTAGAAAGAAAAGAAAGAAAACACACATGAAAAATTAGTTATATTAATCGGATTAGATGAAAATATTTGTTAAAATTATAGAAAACTACATAATAAATGAAACAATTCATATTGGGGTATATCCACAGGTCCTCCACCTGTTGATATACCCCAATATGAAAATTTAATTATTACAACGTTTGATATGTTTACATAGGAGTTATTGCGAAATACTTCAATATGTAAAAAGTATAATAATCTTGATTTAATATTTTTTCTGTGAAGCATGTCCTTTTTTCTTTCGTTTCTTTCTTATAATAAAAACGGAATGGCCCATTATTTAGCTGAGATGACAACACTCTCATAAGAAATGAGTATTCGGCGTGTAAGCAACACGAAATAATCAGGATTTCCATTTTTGCATTTCATCTTCAACGATTTGGATGCTCTCGTTTTCATGCAGATGATGTGGAAAGATGATAACGGTCGTAACACGTTATTAAGTGCTGTATACAGGATCATAGAATATTCAGTATACTAGTACATCCATCTACAGTTTGCGCCATACATAGAGTAACTCGCAACAGAGTGCTAAAACATCGAGATAGACGGTTCGCGTAATGGTTCCTTAATTTTCGAAATCTCTGTAATCATCCAGATTTTCTAAAACAGCAGTGTACACATATTCTTGAACCAGCTGATTTTCTCTTTACGAAAGGTAAGCTAGGCTAGTCTACAACATTATCAGTGTATCAATGACAAAGGTGAAATAAACGTTGAACCAGTAGATAGAGCAAAGTAGACGTCATTGTATATTTCAGAATATACTCGGACTAAATACTGTCACTGTTGTATTGATTTGGTATTTAACTATGAAAATGACAATAGACACCAGAAGAAAAAGGCTTACAAACATATATATATATTCTCAAAACTATGACGAAGTTAAGAAGTTTGTCGAGTAAAACAAAGATTAATGTGCTAGGTTTTTAAAAAAATTAATGGCTAGTCTTTGTTATCGGAGAGGAAACACAACAAAACAACATCAAATTAAAAAAAAATAACAAAAATTTTAAAAAAACATCAGGCTGACACCACGTGACCCTAAAGAAAAAAATACAGAAAAAACGTAAGAAAAGTCTGTCTAAAGATAAATATGTGAGAAATATCAGAAAATAAACAAGATTAAGAACTCAATGTTCATTATTTTGATTCTGGTCTTTCACTTTCTCTGCTTCTAAGATAACCCATTTTTCTAACACACACACACACACATATAAACACACAAACGCATACACACAAACGCGTGCGCGCGCGCAGACACACACACGCGCGTGCGCACACACACACACACACACTCATATATATATATATATATATATATATATATATGAAGGAAGGGTGGATGGGTTTTAGGATCCGACGATATGCTGTAGATAGAAGGAAAGTGGTCAAGAAATGATCAACTCAAAACAAGTCACAGGGTGGTACGTTTCGTCTGTATGCATCGGCCTGAGAAAGTCTGTGCATACAGACGAAACGTACCACCCT
>CM042147.1:45675283-45680283 GCA_023376005.1 Doryteuthis pealeii | reverse complement strand
TATATATATATATATATACCTATTTTTGGTACAACTAAATTTGTATATAATATTTAAAAGTATCATACTTTATTGATCAGCAATTTTAAACGAATTAAAAAGTAAAGAGGGCAAAAGAAGGAGAAACTTAAGCGTCCTTTCGAACGGTGCTTTTTTCAAAAGTAACAACCGGTAGATCGTGTAAAAGTCAAACTGTATACATATTCGGTAAAAGAGGGATATAAGACCATGTAAATTTTGGAGCATGATTTACATCCCTCTTTAAGGTTCACCATGGAAGAGTAGAAAGATAATAGTCTGTCCTTCCTGGACGTTTTAGTTGAAAAACGTTCCTCGTCTTTTGTGACGAGTATTTATCGTAAGCCCTCCTTTACTGGGCTTTACTTGAGTTGGGATTCGTTTGCTCCCAAATCCAGAAAGGTGAATCAAATCGAATGCTTAATATTTAGAGCATTGATGGTCTGCTCTGATTGTAAGATTAAAGATGAACCCAAGGAAATTACGCACATCTTTGCTGACAATGGGTATCCCGAAGATTTGACTATGCATGTGATCAACCAAACCATATCTGATTTCAAATGTAACAAAGAGTTTGGTCCATCTAATTGCCCTATGTATGTACGTGGATAGGACCTGTTAGTTAAACGTTGATCAGACGTTGGCAAACAAAATCAAATTAGCCGTAATACGTTGTTTCAATGCAGTTAAAGTCAGTTAAACAATTTTCACTACTAGACCTGCATTTCGCCCAACTCAAAAATGTCAGTTATATTGCTAGGACTACAGAAAGGTTGAGTGTACGAAGAAACCAACACGTCCCAAGGGAACTAAGAAGCATTCCTCAAACCACATCCGGGCTCTCACAGGCACACCGGTGATCACCTGTGTAGTATAGATATTTGTAAAATCAACTATAGAGATCAGCAATTTTCTGTTCTATACAAGGCCAGGACAAACCACCATCTTAATGTCCTCGAGGAATTCACCATTTTTTTCACTGCCCGGTCTTATGTAGACAAAGACATCTAATTTGTTTGTAATTTTAGTAATTTTGGTAATTTTTGCTGGGGACGTGGTAGCTGAAGTGAGGGTAACGTGAAGGTAAAAGTATATACATTTTTTCTCTTTCCTTCATATATATATATATATATATATGACAGAAGGTCAGTTACTTAAGCTGAGTAACCGGTTTAAATTCAGTGATGTCCTACTCCTAGACTGGTTACCTAGCCAGAGTTAAAGAGCCCTATTATTTACGCCTAGGTAGGTGGAGATTAGTTAGATGTATACCATTTTCCAAGGGTTAGCGCTATATGGAATGCAAACATCCTCCACCAGGATTTGAACGGATCGACTAGTGCATTTCCTACGATTTTAACCATTACACCATGCGCCACATCGTATATATGAATATACATTTTTTTCTAATAAAATATTTCGCTGGCATTTCCATTAAAGTCAAATTGTATACGACTTTTTCTAAAGGAGAGTTCGTTATAGTTGTTCTTATATACAACAAAATAATTATTACCACCGAAATGTTTTTAAGAAAGGCAGCTGCTTATCTGATAAAACAATCCATGCCATGTACAAAGATAAGAAAAGCATGTATTCCATTTTTGACTCGAATGTTTCAATAATTTGAATGTCATAGTTTTAAATATGAAAAAGAAAAAAATGAATAACTTTGATATACGGTCCTAATATACAAAATTCGATCCAAAAACACCGAAACTGGAGATTATTCCTAATTTTAAGATTTAAATTATGAATGATATTTTGGTTGGTTGGTTGGTTAGCTAGGTAGGATTTTACGGTATTTCAACACTTGATGGGTTATTTTTGGCCGAAGACGTTTTGTTTTACTCCTTCTTGATCGGTACTCAAGTTTTAACTCAGTTTTTAAACACATCTTAAAACTCATTTTTATTATTTAAAACATAGATGGAAGCCCAACAGGTACTACCTTTTCGGGTCATAGTGAATCTGAGAGAAATGGTGATGAAAGGGTACACAAAACTTGAACTTCAACATCAGAGTTTAACGCCATACCCAGGACATTACGACCCTCAGCCACCGCCGCGTTTAGAATATATATGATAAAAAAGTTGGGGTTTGCCATAAGGGAAATAGGTTAGGGACAACCACATAGATGATAGGGCTTGACATGAACAGTCAACTTATTGGATGAGGTCTGTCCGACCAACCGTCTAACCTAAGTAAGGCCCAAAGTTCAGTGTTGGATGTCATGGACTGCTCAGCCACCAGGGTTCCACACTTAAGCAACATGCATCATCCCCAAAGACCAACAGGTCATCCCATTGGAGGCTCTTACATCTCTGCAGAGGTGCAGTCGGTGTATTCTAAAGTCCCAGTCAACAGGGCTGGAATGGTCTGTGTGCACAGCTGAGCAATTTATAAAAATTTGAGGACTTAATTTGTAGTTTTATATATATATATATATATATATATATATATATATATATATATATATATATATATTATATATATTATATACACAAATTATTCGCCTTTTGTTTACAGACGATTTCTCTGGTGGTTGTAAAAACATATATCCTGTAAGTATGTATCAATAGCTCTTAAGTAAACATATCAAACGTTGTAATGATTAAATTATCATACTGTGGTATATCCAAAGGTCCTGCTAGTGAAGTTAATATTATTCGGCTCCAAACATTAGACTTTGTGTTGTTTGCTTTCTTTTTTCTTTTTCTTTTTTTTTACTTTTTGTTCACTTTTCCATTTTCCATTAACTTTTCCATAATCTATGTTTGTAGTTTTTCATTCATTTATAAATGAATTTGTCTAAAGGTAAATGAGGGAAAATTAAATAAAAATGAAAGAAAAAGAAAGAGAAAAGGAAAGAAGGAAATAAAAATAAGAAAGAAAGAGAAAGAAAGAAAGAAAAAAAAAAAATAGTTTCTTTCTTTTTTCTTTCTCTTTCTGTCTTACTTTCTTTCCTTCCGTCCTTTTCTCTTTCTTTTTCTTTCGTTTTTCTTCAATTCTTCATTTTTTAACTTTTATTTAAACTGTTTTTTTTATTCATTTCTATTTTTTCTTTCATTTTTTCTTTCATTTTTTCTTTCTCCCGACCCTTTTCTCTTTTTTTATTTCCTTTTTCTTCAGATTTCGATTTGCTACCTTATCCCTAATCTGTTATTTTTTATTCATTTCTCTTTTTTATTCTTTTTTCTCTCTTACTATTTCACTTTACTTTTCTTTTTCTTTTTTGTTTCCTTTTTCGTCAATGGCCCATTTGTTACTTTTTCCTTATTTTTTTTTGTTTCTATTTCATTCATTTCTATTTTTTCTTTCTTTCATTTACTCTTTCTTTTTTCTTTTCTTTTTTCTTCAGTTTTCTATTTGCTATCTCTTTCCTAATCTGTTTCATTCGTATTCATTCATTTCTATTTTCTTTCTTTTTTCTTTCTTTGTTTCTTACTTTCTTTTCTTTTCCCTTTCTTTTTTGTTTCCTTTTTGTTCAATATTCTATGTGTTACCTTTTCCTTAATCTTTTTTGTTTCTTTTTCATTCATGTCTTTTTTTTCTTTATTCTTTCTTTCTTTCCTTCTTTCCTTCTTTCTTCCTTTTTTTTTTCTTCAATTTTTTATTTGTTACCTTTTTCCTAATATGTTTTTTTATATTGTTTCATTTTCATTCATTTCTATTTTCCTATCTGTCTTTTCTTTTTATTTGTATTCTTTATTCCAGTTTTTTTTTTTCTTTATTTATTATTCCTTGTTTAATTTTTCCCATTGCTCATTCTAGAATCATACATAATTCAAACGTTTCCTTTAATCTTATTTTCTTTTATATTTCTCCTTGTTTTTCCATATTTCTGCATCTGCCATCTTCTAGAAATTATAGCATCGGAAATTCTCTTATACAAAAAGAAAAAAAAAAGACTCAAAGATTCTAAATTGCAGACGATTGCGTACAAAGAAGATGAAATTCAAAATTTATTCTTCCATTAGTATATTTTCCTATTTCTCGAATCAATTTTCCCTCACACGTTTCATGAGCAATTCGTCTTCAGCACTAGCAACTTTGAAACAAATTGCCACTAAAACTTTCTAACTAAAAAAAGAAACATGTGCTTGTGATAAAAACCGAAATACTTTCCTATCTTCACCCAAATCTCTTTAAAAGCTATCGATCATTTTATGTCTCTGTCTGTCAATATATATATATATATATATATATATATATATATATATAATATATATATATATATATATATATATATATATATATATATATATATATATATATATTAGCAGACAGACAGACAGACAGACAGACGGACTGGTATATATATACATAAATATATATTTATAGGTGGCAGTCATATATATATATATATATATATATATATATATATATATATATATATATATATAGAGAGAGAGAGAGAGAGAGAGATTGACAGAGACATATCTATATGTGCGTGTGTGTGTGTGTGTGTGTCAAGATACATTTATATTGATCAATGTATGCATTCTTTCAAGGGTCTCAACACATACACACACACACACACACACACACATATATATATATATATATATATATATATATATATATATATATATATATATATATATATATATATATATATATATATATACTATGTAACTGCATTTTGATTTTTCTATTAGGTTCTTTCACATAAAATAGTTGACAACATGTCAGAAAATAAAACAGTAAATTTTGAAATATTTTGCATTTTGATCATTTTTACCCTCTTGGATTAAGAGGTTTTTAAAATTATTATGTTATTTTAAAATATGCCTGGAAAAATGGAACCACATTTTTGTAGAACGTAACATATAGAATTTTCGTTTCGAAATTTCTACAGAAACAAAAATGAACGAAATATTTTCCGCTAAAAATATATCCCACTAAAATAATTTTAAACATTTTATTAAACACTACTAATTATAAATACTAGCAGGACCTGTGGATATACTCTTTCTTTCTTT
>CM042147.1:45657783-45670283 GCA_023376005.1 Doryteuthis pealeii | reverse complement strand
CATACACCACAATGGGACCAACTGTTAACCGAGGGTGGTGACCTGTGATGCTTAAGGATAGAACCTTGGTAGCTGAGTTGTCCATGACATGCTAAACACCACTTTGGCATTTCCTTTGGTTAGACGAGCGGTTGGAGACACCCCCGTAGATCAATCGGCTGGTCACGTCAAGCCCTAGCACCTATACAGCTGTCCCAACCCTATTAGTCTTATGGCAAGTCCCAGTCCTTTTCATCATATATGAGCTAGAAAGTGGCTGCTGAGAGTCTTAATGTCCTGGGTATGACTCTATCTGATGATGGAGTTAAAACCCTGAAACACTGGCGAATGTGGAGTACTCCTTCATCACCATTGCTTCCGGGTCTACTCAGACCCGGAGTAGTAGTACCTATTAGGGTCCCATCTATGGGTTAAATACAAAGTTTAAAATCTGTTTATAAAGAAATTGGTAATTCATGAGGAAGTGCGTCCCGGTCTCCTGCCTCATAAATTGCTACCCGGTGACTTATAAAATAACGACCCCAGCTACGGTGTTACTTGAAAGAAAACAACCAACTTAGGGCGTTAAATCTATTTTAGGCGGGGGGGGGGCTTCTCTTTTTTGTCGTAATTCTTATTTATTTATCGTAATTTGTCGTAATTCTTGTTTAGATATGAAGATGGATATATAGTTTGGAATAGACTGAGATAGACAGATAGATAGATAAACAAACAAAATAATATAGATAGATATGAACAAATGGAGATGAATAGATAGATAGATATTTTCGACAAGTAAATGTATTTGGGGGGGGGGTGTCGCTTCTTTTTTTGTCGTAATTCTTGTTTATTTAAACTAAAAAGAAGACATTAAACAAACATGAATAAAAGAAATTATGATAAATAAACAAGAATTATGACAAACTTCTATAAATAAATAAGAATTACGACAAAAAAGAGAAGCCTCCACACTAAAATACATTTAACGCCCTAAGTTGATTGTTTTCATTCAAGTTACACCGTAGCTGGGGTCGTTATTTTATAAGTCACCGGGTAGCAATTTATGAGGCAGGAGACCGGGACGCATTTCCTCATAAATCACCAAGAAATTGAGTTTAAAGGAACATTGAGTGACCATCAAGAATGAATAAACAAAAAAAACATTTGGGGCATAAAATAACCCAATAGGTTGACATGCAGTAAACTTAAACCAACCAGCCAACCAATCCAGTTTTCATTTCTAGTTTGTGTCTATAGAAAGCAGAGTTAATTTCATATACAAGAAAGAAATAAGATGTTTACGATATATTTTGCTGTATTTTTTTAATGAATTTTCATTGATGTTATTCTCCGTAAAGACGCTTAATGTACCACAATCTTTTTTCTCCGCTTGATATCAAGGGACGTCATATTTGTAGAACTGATTATTATCTAAAAATGCTGATTATCAGTAAAGTTATTTAATAATATCCTTATTAATTATTAATAAAGTTTTATCCCCGATATTCTCTTATGGGTGAACCCGGGGAATTAAATGAGTTCCAGGATTTCTTCCTACTTATTCCTTATAGTCTTACGAAGACAAATACAGAAGACCACCTTATAATTGACCATTAATTCAATTGCAGTTGTCTTTTTATATCTTGTATAAGGTTTTGTGAATTTATATTTAATTAAAGTTAAACGAAACCCACCTGCCCGAAAGGAAAGCGATTCCTTTGTTCACCAACTCAGATTATTTTAACTGTATTAAGCTAAATGTATCTTTACGCTGAACACTTTTGTAACAGAAAATAATGATTAATTGATTTTATAATAAGACGAGAAGCGGCTACCCAGCGTTGCCTGGAGAGAGGCGGTGCAAAAAAAAAATGACGTATTGATTTGTTTACTTCTGAAATTTACAAATGCTGGATATTGCTAAGAAGAATTTTAATGCTATTGTATCATACATCAAAATTAAACTGATCCTCTATGGATCCCATCCATACTATCTGCACATAGTCACTGTTTCAATCAATAGCAATGCTTCACCTTCGAATGAGAGCATGTATCCCTATCTTGTAAATTTCTGTTGACTGTTCTTTGAGACAATTCTTCACTACATATTTCACTTCCTCGTCACTGGATTAATGTTTGCCTTTCAAACCCTCTTTCATGGGGTCGAAGATAGGCAAACATTATTCCAGTGACGAGGAAGTGAAGTCTATAGTGAAAAAGTGGCTCAAAGAACAGTCAACAGAATTTTACAAGACAGGGATATATGCTCTCATTCGAAGGTAGAAAATTGCTATTGAGAGAAACGGTAACTATGTGGAAGAGTAGGGATGTGATTCACTGGGAACCAGCTTCATTTTGGTGTATGATACGTGTTCCTGTGTAAGTAATTATACCTGTCCTAAACAAAATAGCATTACTTTTTGACTCACCTTCGTACATACATACATACACACATACATACATACGCACTAACTGTCACTTATATATGTATAGATTTAACGAATTTATTTGGTTATAAGATATTCATGGTTTATTTTTTTAAAATTCTCCATTTTTTTACAACTACTACTTATTGTCTCCTCTTTAGAAAGTGGAAACATGTCTATGTAAGAATTCTCAATACACAAGCAACTCCATTGTAACATTGATGCGAATGTATCTTCTTTCCTTAATGTGCAAAGGTCTGAACACCAGTGTATGTTTATACAAAAACCGATTGCTTGATTGGTCGTGTATTGGGAGCTTATTCAAGAATAAATATATTTTATTTGATAGCCACATCGAATTTTTACGGTTCGATGCAAGCAGAAAGGCCAAAACAGTCAGAGAAATGATGGCGAGACGGACAATTTATTATATTATTCCACGCAATATTGACAGGTGATTGAAATCTAAAACTTTGATAATTCCCAGGCGAACTGACCTAAATATTCACTAAGATATTTATTGAGAAGACAGAAGAGAGAACACACAAAATATCACGACTGACAAATTGACAGAGAGAGATAGATAGATGTATTAGATCGATGTATATATATATATATAATATATATATATATAATATATAGTGTACATATATACATATACTTATATATATAATATATATATATATATACATATCCTTACATATATATAAATGTATATGTACTTATATATATATACATATACATGCATATATAAATATATATGTACATATGTGTGTATATATATATGCATATATGTATATATATATACATAAGTATATATGTACACATGTATACATGTATGTATATATATGTAGATACCTACCTATATATGTCTGTACCTATATATACATATATATATGTACTTATACATATATATATACATACATATAAATTATATGTATATATATACACATTATATATATATATATATATATATATATTATATATTATATATATATATATATATATATATATATATATATACAGAAAGAAAGAGAGTGAATATCATGATAAATTGGCGTACAGTTAAGATAAGTAGTGATACTGATAGCTTTGCGCACGAGTAAGCCAAACATACGCCGAAGTTTTATACCAAATCTAAAATTACATCGTATTCGAAAAAAAAACAAACAAACAAAAAAACAACTAAATAAAAAACAAACATCCGCAATACATTTCATGGGAATTCATTTTTCGTCCATTTTTTCAAGCAACTGCCCTGACTTATTCATATGATTTTGAGTTTCTTTTATTATTGTTTAATAAAAAATATGAATTTATTAATGGAAACCATAAGTCGTCTCGTATTAAACCCGAAATAGATAGCAATTCATTTTGACAGTAAAACAGTTTATCATTGTTTGGAAAAAAAAACAAACTAACTATCTCTGTTACCAAGACAACGATGAAAAAGAATTATTTTTCAATCTAATTCATTTGAATTAGTCGCCGGTTGCTTGGACGACTGATGTAAGAGATTGTTTTTTGATATCAGGATACGGATGCCATTGTTTTAAGTTAGTGTGTTTTATTCACAGTACCCATCCGCACCAGAACTAATACCAGCTTTATAAGATAGTTAAGTATAGCTGATATGAATATTTTATCCATCAAATATTGTAACATGCCAGTGATAAGGACTTTTCATAAACATCACCTGTTAGGTCAGAGCTTGAATTAGGATTTTTTTAATTACTAAGAGACACAATTATGTATTATAATTATAAGGTGAGGCATTGCTATTGATTGAAACAGTGAGTATGTGCAGATAGTATGGAAGGGATCCACAGAGGATCAGTTTAATTTTGATGTATGATACTATAACATTGAAATACTACTTAGCAATATCGAGCATTTGTAAATTTCAGAAGTAAACCAATCAATACATAATTGTGTCCCTTGGTAATTACACAATTGATGGGAAACCTGTATAAAAGTATCAAAGAGGAAAATACAAATAAGACTAAGATATACAAGATGGCGAAGTGTTTTGTCCAGAAAGGAAATGGTAAATTCAAATTCATATGAGACTTCATATGTTGCATACCCGTACCTTTATCGCCGTATGGCCTTATATTATACCTGGATACT
This sequence comes from Doryteuthis pealeii, assembly GCA_023376005.1. Lineage (NCBI taxonomy): Eukaryota > Metazoa > Mollusca > Cephalopoda > Myopsida > Loliginidae > Doryteuthis > Doryteuthis pealeii. Next base: position 45,665,748 of record CM042147.1, on the reverse strand, counting down.
CGTCGCTATTTGTTTTGTTTACTTAGATGCTTACCTTGTATTTAGTTTAACTTGTATTCCATCTTAACTTGTATTCCTTCTCTCTTTGGACAGGTATCTTTTTAGCTTGGACTAGTGTCTTCTTAACTGATGGTTTTAGCTGCATGGTCTGCTATTCGGGATCTGTTTGAAACGTCCTGTGTTGTTTGTTTGTTCTTAGTAACAACGCAAGACATTACTTAGTTTTAAGCTGATATATATTTTCTTCTCTTAAGATCCAGATCCCAATCTGGCGTGTGAGAACTTGGCTAATTGAACAAGCGACGTAATTTCGTCCGTCTTGTTCAACTTTTAGTCAAAGACGTATTATTTTCTCTTAGCTAACTTCCCATGGTTGCAATTCGAACGGAAGTGTAGGGCAAAACATGGTTAAGAGATGTCCATCATCTTTCCTGTATCTTTCCATTAGCCGATTTTTTAGAATTTGCATTACTGTACATGATTAACAAGCTACCCATCAATTGTGCTACACATATAGGGACTTTTTTTTAAAAATCCCAATTCAAGCTGTGACATACCTAGTGAAATTTAAAAAGTTCTTATCACTGGCATGTTACAGTATTTGATGGATAAAAATTATTTTATGGTTCATATTCAAAGTATTGTTATCATTGATTACTCATCCGTAAAGAGTATTTTAAGGGTCTAAGTGGTTAGAAAATTAACTCTTATGATGATGTATTAGAACTTTTAATAGAATCTTTGAAAGAGCACTTTAAAACTCTTTGAAAGGAAAAGGAATTTCTGACACTTAATATCCCATATCCAAAGGGAAATAGGAGAATCTATCAACGTAGGAAATTTAATATAAAAATGAAATACACGCATTTTCTCATTTTAACGGGAGCGGGATTTTGCCTAAATATTTCCTCTTCCGTCAAACTCACGAAAAACGGAAATAACAAGTCCTATCAAGAAAAATGGAAATACCCCCCCCCCTAAAAAACAAAAAAAAAGAATAAAAGTAAGAAGAATAAAAACATAAATGTTTAAAAAATAAAGAAAAAAATAGAATTGAAATACTTGCAATTTTAATTCTATTTTCACGGTGACAGGATTTCAATGAATTCAATAAAAATTATATCATTATTAACGAGAAATTCCCGCTCTATCTGAAGAGATTCAGACTTTCTTTCAGTTTCAGTATTGCAAGGTATTTGTTGATGTAGGTGTTATGTGATTCAATACTTCATTTATAATAACTTATCTGTGTTTTAAGGCCTTGTCGGCGTGGTTTAGAATACATTGACTGTATCTCCTGCAGAGGGGTAAAAGCCCACATGGGGGAGTTCTGGATAGACGAATAAACTACCTCTGAGGGTGAGGATCAAGTTGTGAAACTCTGGTGATTATGGAGTAGCCCTTCATTGCCATTACACCCAGGTACACTGATCTGAAGTGATAGTACCACTTAGCTCACATAGATTCATTTAAAAACGATACGTATTCGATAGAACCGAGTACAGAAATAGTTATCTTAAGAAACTACACAAATATGTAAATATGAACGTACAAGAAATGAGATTTACAAAAAAGAAAAAAAAACAGCAAAATAACACCAAAGTGATAAACTTCAGTATGTTGCATAGCATTAGTAAATAATAACTTGCCAATTAACTATTGATTAAATAATTAGATTAATAAACTTTATCAGGAATTATAAAATTAAAGTAGATTAAATTATTTTCCCAGATGGTGAAACCATTTAAAACGATCCGAATATAACCTACTGACAATTTAATTAAAACATTTTACACTTTTTATTGGTAGAAGTGCAAAATAATTATTGTTTATATTGGTGTTTCTAATCTAATTGAATTTCTTACATATACAAATGAAATAAAATACATTATCTAATTTAGTTTCTGTAAACAGAGTATTTATCTAAATGTTTGTTTACAAGGAAATAAAAAGGATTTTCAGTATAATTCATCATACGGTTACACAAATAAATAGATGATTAATTATTCTTTTTATAGTAAACATTAAAGTACTTATTTACCAACCCATTCACCGTGGGTCGGTGTGACACAAGGTCAGAAGTATGGGGCCTCATGCGAGAATCGAACTAGATATCGAATTTTAATGGGTCAGCGAGTAAAAATTTGCTAACCATTAGACCAAAATGTGACGCACAGTAAATTAAACTTAAAGTATGACTGTGAGAAACTTTCAGATTATTCATATTTGAAATAGTTTTATTTTTTAAGGCACTTAAATTACTTATATATATATATTAATTATTATATATATATATATATAATATATAATATATATATATATATATTATGGGAGTAAATATGAAAAAATAAATCCGACAATTAAAGAAATTGAAAAACAAGTGTTCCGAAAAATGGGATGAAATTTAATTATCGATGTTTAAAACACTTTCGGTTACATATGAACCTTCATCAGGATGTCCTCTTGGGTGAAGAAATGATGGATGTTTTTTATATGTGTCAGGAGATGAAAATCTTTTAGTTATGTAACTGTATTTGATCAAGCGTTTTATTTTTGAAAGGTAAGTCGCGAATCTTACACATATAAAACATCCATCATTTTCTTCCACCCCAAGAGCATCCTGATGAAGGTTCAATGTAACCGAAATTGTTTTAAACATCGATAATTTAAATTCTTCCCATTTTCGAACACTTGTTTTTTTCAAATTTTCTTAATATTGTCGGATTTATTTTTAATTACTCCCATATATATATATATATATATATAATATATATATATATATATATATATATATATATATATATATATATAAGTAATTAAGGTGGCCCTTAAAAATAAAACTATTTCAAAATATGAATAACGGAAGTTTCTCACAGTCATAATTTAATGTTTAATACTGTGCGTCAGCATTTGGTCTAAATGGTTAGCAAATTATACTCGGGCTGACCCATTAAATTCGATATCTAGTTCGATTCTCGCATGAGGCCCATACTTCTACGCTTGTGTCACACCGACCCACGGTGAATGGGTTGGTTAAATACAGTACTTTAATGTTTACTATAAAGAATAATTAATCCATCTATTTATTTGTTGTAACCGTATGATGAATTATACTGGAAATCCTTTTTTATTTCTTGTAAACAAACATTAGATAAATACTCTGTTTCAAGAAACTAAATTAGATAATGTATTTTATTTCATTTGTTATGTAAGAAATTCAAATTGATTAGAAACACCAATATAAAACATAATTTATTTGCACTTCTACCATAAAAGTGTAAATGTTTTAATTAAATTGTCAGTAGGTTATTCGGATCGTTTTAAATGGTTTCATCTGGGAAATAATATTATCTACGCTTTAATTTTATAAATTCCTGATAAGGTTTATTAATCTTAATTATTTAATCATAGTAATTGCAGTTAATTATTTCTAATCTATGCAACATAAGCTGAAGTTTATCACTTTGGTGTTATTTGCTGTTTTTTTTTCTTTTGTAAATCTGCATTTCTTGTACGTTCATAATTTACATATTTGTGTGTTTCTTATAGATAACTATTTCTGTACTCGTTCTATCGAATACGTATCGTTTTTAAATGAATCTATGTGAGCTAAGGTGGTACTATGCACTTCAGATCATGTACCTGGGTGTAATGGTAACAATGAAGGGCTACTCCATAATCACAGAGTTTTCACACTTGAATCCTCACCTCAGAGGTAGTTTATTCGTCTATCCAGAACTCCCATGTGGGTTTTAACCCCTCTGCAGGGAGATACAGTCATGTATTATAAACACGCCGCAAGGCCTTAAAACACAGATTAAGTTATTATAAATGAAGTATTGAATCACAATAACAACTACATCAACAAATACCTTGCAATACTGAAACTGAAAGAAAGTCTGAATCTCTTCAGGATAGAGCGGGAATTTCTCGTTAAATATGATATAATTTTTTATTGAATTCATTGAAATCCTGTCACCTGAAATAGAATTAAAAATTGCAAGTATTTCAATTCTTATTTTTTTCTTTATTTTTTAAAATTATTTGTTTTTATTCTCTTTACTTTTATATCTTTGTTTTTTTGTTTTTTAGGGGGGGGGGTATTTCCATTTTTCTTGATAGGAACTTGTTATTTCCGTTTTTCGTGAGTTTTGCGGAAAGAGGAAATATTTAGGCAAAAATCGCTCCGTTAAAATGAGAAAATGGCGTGTATTTCATTTTTATATTAAATTTCCTACGTTGATAGATTCTCCTATTTCCCTTTGGATATGGGATATTAAAGTGTCGAAATCCTTTTCGCCATTTCAAAGAGTTTTAAAGTGCTCTTTCAAAGATTCTATTAAAAGTTCTAATACATCCATCATAAGAGTTAATTTTCCTAACCACTTAGACTTAAAATACTCTTTACGGATGAGTAAATCAATGATAACAATACTTTGATATGAACCATAAATAATTTTTATCCATCAAATACTGTAACATGGCCAGTGATAAGACTTTTTAAATTTCACTAGGTGTCACAGGTTGAATTGGGATTTTTTAAAAAAAGTCGCCTATATGTGTAGTCACAATTGATGGGTAGGGCTTGTTAATCCAATGTACAGTTATGCAATTCTAAAAAATCGGCTGAATTGGAAAGATACAGGAAAGATGATGGACTCTCTTAACCATGTTTTGCCTACACTTGCAGGCGTTCGAATTGCCAACCATGAAAGTTAGCTAAGAGAAAATACGTCTTTGACTACAAGTTGAACAAGACGGACGAAATTACGTCGCTTGTTCAATAGGCCAAGTTCTCACACGCCAAGATTGGGATCTGGATCTAAGAGTAAGAAAAATATATCAGTTAAATAACTAAGTAATGTCTTGCGTTGTACTAAGAACAAACAAACAACACAGGACGTTTCAAAAACAATCCCGAATGAGCAGACCAGCAGCCTAAAACGCATCAGTTAAGAAGACCAGTCCAAGCTAAAAAGAATACGCTGTCCCAAGAGAGGAAGGAATAGCAAGTTAAGATGGAATACCAAGTTAAACCTAAATACAAGGTAAGCACTAAGTAAACAACAAATAGCGACGAAGTATCCCAGGTATAATATAAAGGCCATAACGGCGATAAAAGGTACGGGTATGCACATATGAAGTCTCATATGAATTTGAATTTACCTAATTTCCTTTCTGACAAAACACTTCGCCATCTGTATATCTTAGTCCTTATTTTATTTTTTGCCTCTTTGATACTTTTATACAGGTTTCCCATAATTGTGGTAATTACCAAAGACAGAAAAAAAAAAAAAAAAAAAAAAAAAAAAAAAAAAAAAAAAAAACATTATGTATTGATTGGTTTCTTCTGAAAATTTACAAATGCTTCGATATTGCTAAGTAGTATTTGCAATGTTATACGTAATCATACAATCAAAATTAAACTGATCCTCTGTGGATCCCTTCCATACTATCTGCACATACTACTGTTTAATCAATAGCAATGCTCACCTAATAATTATAATAGCATAATGTGTCTCTTAGTAATTAAAAAAATCCTAATTCAAGCTGCTGACCTAACAGGTGTGTTTATGAGATCCTTACACTGGCATGTTACAAATATTGATGGATAAAATATTCATATCAGTATACATTACTATCTTATAAAGCTGGTTTATTAGTTCTTGGTCGGATGGGTACTGTGAATAAAACACACTAAACTTAAAACAATGCATCCGTATCCTGATATCAAAAAAAAATCTCTTACATCAAGTCGTCCAAGCAACCGGCGACTAATTCAAATGAAATTAGATTGAAAAATAATCTTTTTCCATCGTTGTCTTGGTAACAGAGATAGTTTAGTTTGTTTTTTTTTTCCAACATGATAAACTGTTTTACTGTCAAAATGAATTGCTATCTATTTCGGGTTTAATACGAGACGACTTATGGTTTCGCATTAATAAATTCCATATTTTTTATTAAACATAATAAAAGAAACTCAATCATATGAATAAGTCAGGGCAGTTGCTTGAAAAAATGAACGAAAAATGAATATCCCCATGAATGTATTGCGGATGTTTGTTTTTTATTTAGTTGTTTTTTTTGTTTGTTTTGTTTTTTTTCGAATACGAATGTAATTTTTAGATTTGGTATAAAACTTCGCGTATGTTTGGCTTACTGGCGCAAAGCTATCAGTAATCCTACCTTATCTTAACTGTACGCCCAATTTATCAATGATATTCACTCTCTTCTTTCGTATAATATATATATATATATATATATATATATATATATATATATATATTATATATATATATATATATATATAGATGTGTATATTATTACATATAATATTTATATGTATTAGTATATATATGTATAAGTCATTATTATATGTATTATATAGGTACAGACATATATAGGTAGGTATCTACATATATAATACATACATGTATACATGTTATACATATATACTTATGTATATAATATATACATATATGCATTATATATAACACACATATGACATATAAATTTTATATGCAATGTATATGTATATATATAAATAAGTACATATACATTTATATATATGTAAGGATATGTAATATATATATATATATATATACTTATAAGATATGTATATATGTACACTATATATATATATATACCTATATATATATATATATATATATACAATCGATTTATACATCTATCATCTCTGCTCTGTCCAATTTGTCAGTCGTGAATATTTTGTGTGTTCTCCTTCTGTCTTCTCAAATAAATATCTTAGTGAATATTTAGGTCAGTTCCGCCTTGGAATTTTAAAGTTTAGATTTCAAATCAACCTGTCAATATTGGACGTGGAATAATTAATAAATTGTCCGTCCGTCGCCATGCAATTTCTGCTGACTGTTTTGGCCTTTCTGCTTGGGCATCGAACCGTAAAAATCAGATGTGGCTAATCAAATAAAATATATTTATTCTTGAATAAGCCCCAATACACGACCAATCAAGCAATCGGTTTTTGTATAAACATACACTGGTGTTCAGACCTTTGCACATTAAGGAAAGAAAGATACATTCGCATCAATGTTACAATGGAGTTGCTTGTGTATTGAGAATTCTACATAGACATGTTTCCACTTTCTAAAGAGGAAGAAATAAGTGTAGTTGTAAAAAATGGAGAAATTTAAAAAATAAAGCCATGAAATATTCTTATAAGAAATAAATTCGTTAAAATCTATACATATATAAAAGTGACAGTTAGTGCGTATCGTATGTATGTGTGTATGTATGCTATGTACGAAGGTGAGTCATAAAAGTAATGCTATTTTGTTTAGGACAGGTATAATTACTTACACAGTGAACAGTATCATACACCAAAAATGAGCTGGTTCCCAGTGAATCACATCCCTACTCTTCACATCAGTTACCGGGTTTCTCTCAATAGCAATTTTCTACCTTCGAATGAGAGCATATAAATCCCTTCTTTGAATTCTGTTGACTGTTCTTTGAGCCACTTTTTCAGCTATAGACTTTCCTTCCTGTCACTGAATAATGTTTCCTATCTTCGACCCCATGAAAGAGGGTTATGAAAAGGCAAACATTAATCCAGTTGACGAGGAAGTGAAATATTGTAGTGAAGAATTGTCCTCAAAGAACAGTCCAACAGAAATTTACAAGATGGGATTACATGCTCTCATTCGAGGTGAAGCATTGCTATTGATTTGAAACAGTGACTATGTGCAGATAGTATGGATGGGATCCATAGAGGATGAGTTTAATTTTGATTATGATACAATAGCATTAAAATTCTTTTAGCATATCCAGCATTTGTAAATTTCAGAAGTAAACCAAATCAATACGTCATTTTTTTTTTGCAACCGCCTCTCTGCCAGGCAACGCTGGGTAGCCGTTCTCGTCTTATTATTAAAATCAAAATTAATCATTATTTTTTGTTAGCAAAGTGTTCAGCGTAAGATACAT
>CM042147.1:45642080-45657683 GCA_023376005.1 Doryteuthis pealeii | reverse complement strand
TTATTGAAGTGGTCTTTCATACAAGAGCGATGTTGTGTAATATGAGTGGATCAGTGTTATCAGACGAAAGAGGTACAGATGAACGTTCTAGTTTCATAGCTGGATTTTTTTTTTCATTTTTTTAAATCTTTAAATTTTGAAAATGCATATTCTGTTTTGAAAATAAAATAAAATAATTGTTCATTTTTATTTAATAAACAGAAGCATTATAGTTCCCACAAGAAACTCAAAAAGAGTTTGATGTAAATATGTATAAAAATGTATAGAAAGTATAAAAAAAAGTTCAAAATCAGCAATGCAAACCACGATAGTCACGGAGATGTAGATATGCCAGGTATTTTTGTTTTTTCAAAAGACGAATGAAAAAAAGTGAATGGAAGTGAATCGACAGTATGAATTAGTATTAGAAAAAAAGAAACACCATGATGTTAAAATTCGCTGACAGAAATCTGTTTCAACCTTTATTGAAGTGGTCTTCATCAAGAGCGATGTGTGTATATGGTGGACTGTTATTAGACGAAAGTGGTACAGATGAAACGTTCTAGTTCATAGCCGTTTTTTTTTTTTAAATTTTATATATATATATATATATATATATATATATATATATAGCGCGTGGTGTAATAGTTAAAGTCATGGGAAATGGACTCGTCGACCCGAGTTAAATCCTGGACGTGGTAATTGCATTTCCCTTAGCGCTAATACCCTTGGGAAAGTTATGAATCCTACTCTCCCTTTAGCTATGGATAAATAGTAGGACAGACCGGGCTCTTTAACCTTGGTTAGGCAACCGGTCTAGGAGAAGGAAAACTCTTAATTCACACCTGTTGAACTCCGCTAAGAAATTGACCTTGTATCACATCCTGCTCGTGCGGAGCGGTATCTATCTATCTATCTATCTATCTATTATATATAATATATATATATATATATATATATATATATATATATTATATAAAATATACATACATACATACATATATATATATATATATATATATATATACGGGGTTAGTCAAAAAGTAATGCCATATTGTTTAGGACAAGTATAATTTCCAACTCAGGAACATGTATCATTCATCAAAATGAATCTGGTCCTTTGTGGCTCACATCCCTACTTCTCCACATAGTCAACGTTTCTCTCAATAGGAATGAGAGCTGCCCCGTACAATTCTGTTGACTGTTCTTTGAGCCACTTCTTCACTAAAGATTTTACTTCCTAGTCACTGGAATAGTGTTTTCCTCTCAAACACTCTTTCATGGGATCAAAACTATGATAGTCTGAAGGTGCTAACTCTGGTGAGTATGGATGTTGCGGTAAAGTTGTCCACCTGAATGAGGCGATCTCCTCACTTGTCATGGTGCTTGTGTGTGGTCGAGAATTGTCTTGCTGAAGGAGGATATTGGCGATTAGCAAGTTTGGTCTTACTTGTCGGATTCTTGATCTGAGCCTCGTTATGGTCTCAATATTAACATAGTTTTATGAATTTTTTAACAAAAAATAGAGAAAATGGCATTACTTTTTTATTAACTCTTGTATATATATGGTTTGGTAAAGAAAAAAGGCTTAACAAACAGTCATTTTAGTTGTAATAAATATATTTCTACCTGTAAGTATTTGTATATGCCTATCAGTTTTATCAGACGAACAACACTATTCTATTTAAACTTGTTTCCTTATCAAATATATTGTGAAAAGATATTGAACATAGATCTCTTAACTAGGAGCAGAACAACTCTAACATTCCGTTATTAAAATTATCATTTCAATAAAGTTGGCGGTTGGATAAAATTCGTAGGTATATGAAGATATTTATGGGTAGTAACAGATATATTACCGCTGAAATTACCGATTTTTAAGCTTTTTTCTTTACCAAATATATTTCTCCATTCAAAAATATTGAACGTTGAGCAATCAACTTTGACCTGAACATCTCTAGATTTCCCTTGTTAAAAAAAAGCCCATTTTATAATCATCCTCACACAAACTTATCTGGTGATTTACCCATTGATATATATATATATATATATATATATATATATATATATATATATATATATATATATATATATATATATATATATATATATATATATATATATTATATAAGCCAAATGTCAAGAGAAGAAATCTTCCTTACGACACAAGAGTTTTATTTAAACAAAATCAAGTCGCAGTTTGAGAGCTCAATATGTGCTCTTAAAGAGTCACAGAGCAAATATATGAGTAAAGAAATAACAAAAGACTTAGAGATTTAGCATTAAATCCTTTGAAATTTCTCTCTGAAATAGACTATAATGCTAAATCTCTAAGTCTTTTGTTATTTCTTTACTTATATATATATCCCTCCTCCCCCCTCTCTCTCTCTCTCTCTCTTATATATATATTATATATATATATATATATATTATATATATATATATAAGAAAAAGAGAAGGAGAAAGAAAGAAATACATATGCACATTAGTATACATAAACATAGACATACTTATTTTGTTTTACTTTATCTTAAATATTTTCCATTATTTTATGTTATTCTCTGACCCACAAATGGTAAAAGTATCTGAGTTCATAAAAAATTGGGAAGGGCCACTGAAGCAAAAGATCATTGCCTCTATTCAACAGACAGACAATTGGTCTGTGGTTTTCGTCTAAAATAACCAGAGCGACGAATGGGAATATTGATGGGTTTTTTAAAACTCTATACAAATGAAACTTTATGTATCTTGATATAATGTTGTCACAGTTTCTTGACTTAGTTGGTGATTTTACATTTTTTTTAAGACCAGGCGAAAATTTTAAAAAAACAAAACGAACAACGTTGACCCCGTTTTTTTCTGATTGAAACAAAAGACGCCAATAATTAGATTTAAAAGAATTCTGACGTCATGAGAAAAAGGAGAAAAAAAGACTAATTCACACACACCCACAAACATCCACACACACACACACACACACACAGACACGCTTGCGCGTGCGCTCTGCTACAGTCTAAGCTGATTTTGCATTAATACTCTGAAACATTTTATCTTCAAATAGCATGTTTTCAATTTATTTAAGTTCCCATATGAAACAAAATGTGTTTCATGGACTTCTTGCAGCTATTTGTCTGAAGTTTTTAGATGAGGGTTGATAATTTGTATTAATTGGAATAATTTATTATTATATACATAACGTTTCGGCCGATGTGCCCTCCGTTCCTCTTCAGCTGTTTCTTCTCGAGTTGGAGAAGGTTCCTGAGTTCGACAAGAAATATCTGAAGAAGGCCGGAGGGTACATCGGCTGAAATGTCGTGAATATAACAATAGAGATAAGGAAAATAATCCTAAATATCGAAATAATACCCAAGCAGCAACTTGTGTTATTCGTTGCGAGTTTCTCACACCTGATTTAACTGGTGATTTTCACTGAAGTTTGAGTTTGAGTTTGAGTTTTGTTTAACGGCATATCAACCTCTATGGGTCATTTAATGCCAAAAAGGTTATTTTGGATTTCAGACTTTAAGGTACTGAAGTTTGAGTCAGCAAGTCTCCTCTGATTTTCAGGACTCTTCTAAGTATTCTACCTAATTTTCAGGAATCTTCTAAATATTTTACCTAATTTTAAAAGTGCAGTGGTCTAGATCAGGGGTTCCCAACATTTTCAGTTCATGGCCCACTTTAAAACCAGAATTTCTTTTGTGGCCCACGAAATTATTATAATATAAAAATATTTTCATTTTACATAAGATATTCTATTCAATCAAGATACAAGCATATTGACGCACACACTTTATCTCAAGTATCTAAACTACATGTACTTTTCAGTTCCAGTTGAACGACTATTTATTATCAATACTTAAATTTGCAATTTTCCTTTATATATGTATCTTATTCAGTTGGCAAATAGGGGCGTAAATCTCTACCCACTCTCCCATACTGGGAATTAGTTGACATCTTACTTTCTAGAAAATATAAATTTCCCACATATATGATTGGATTTTGTATACAAAAGTTATGCTCTGAAATCATATAGAATTATAATGTTTCCTTGGCCCACCTGAACTTTGCTGTGGCCCATTTTGACCATAGGTTGGGAACCACTTGTCTAGATGCTATTGATTCTTCCCCTGATTTCCAGTTCAATCATTCTCTATTCAATGTTCTTGATTTATTAACAACTTCATGTTCCACAATTTTCAGCTCTCTGACAACATCGAAATGTTTGTCTATTTTTCGCTCTCTTTTATTTTCACTGTATGATTCACTGACACGACAAAATTTTCAAGAGAACAAGTTAATTTCTTCTTGTAAATTAAAACCCTGTCTGAGTTCATATTGCTAAACCAGTTTAAAATTGACCCATTATTATTATTATTATTATTATTATTATTATTATTATTATTATTATTATTATTATTATTATTATTATTATTATTATTATTATTATTATTATTATTATTATTATTCACCCCTTTTGAGTTTTTCACATCAGCGTTAGCTGATGGCCTTTCACTGGAGTCTGAGTGGCACCAAGTCTTCTCAGGTCTCCAGGACTCTTCTGAGTATTCTGGCAGATTGCAGCAGTGCAATATTCTGGATGGTCTCGATTCTCCCTCCGATTTCCAGATTTTCCAAACTTTTTTCCAATCTTTTTGGGACCGTTCTAAGTGCACCAACTACAATTGGTATAACTTTAACTTTCATATTCCATAACTTTTTCAGTTCTCTGACAAGGTCCAGGTATTTGTCCATTTTTTCTTTTTATTATTATTATTATTATTATTATTATTATTATTATTATTATTATTATTATTATTATTTTACTCCTTTTGAGTTTTCACATCAGAGTTAGCTGATGGTCTTTCACTGGAGTCTGAGTGACAGCAAGTCTCCTCAGGTCTCCAGGACTCTTCTGAGTATTCTGACAGATTGCAGCAGTGCAGTGTTCTGAATGGTTTCAATTCTTCCTCTGATTTCCAGACTTTCCAAACCCTTTTTAAATCCTTTTGGGACCGTTCCAAGTGCACCAACTACAATTGGTATAACTTTCACTTTCATATTCCATAACTTTTTCGGTTCTCTGGCAAGGTCCAGATATTTATCCATCTTTTCATTTCCCTTCAGCTTCACCCTGTGATCTGCTGGAACCGCAAAGTCCAATGAAATTCCTCGATGTATTTAAATTGATTTATTTATGATCACTCTAATGTGATCTGTATTTAACCGACTGAACCGACATCCATGCCGTTCATTTACTTTATTTAAACTTTACAGTTTTATTATATGTACTTATAAACTTGATGTAAATGCTCTAATAAACATTATTATTGTTAAATTTTATTTGGTCGGAGGGTATGTAGCCGTGTATCATGATGCCAAATAGCGCACCGATTTAGAAATATAATAATATAATATATATATATATATATATATATATATATATATATATATATATTTTGTGTGTGTATGTGTGTGTATGTGTGTGTGCACACGCGCGTGCATGTGTGTGTGGTCTGTGTCGTTGTGAATTCCACGTATGCTTCTTTGTTGGTATATGATCTAGTTCTAGTGTGAATATATTATATTATATGTAATATATATATATTATATATATATATTATATATATATATGTATATGTATATATATATATATATATGTGTATATGTATATATATATATATATATATATGTATATATATATATATATATATATTATATATATGTATATGTATATATATATATATTTTATTATAATATAAATCTTGATAAATATGGAAACGAGTGAAAATAAAGAAGCCATATTCTGTCTCTTCACATGTTGTCTGTGTGAGGTGAATGCCCCTTTTTATGTTTGAATACAATAGGCGACTTTCTTTTGATATTGGATGAAGACAAAGAGACGATCATTTAGGGAAATTCAGAGACAAACCCGGAAAGAGAAAGATGAAAAAATAGATGGAAGATCAATAGAACAAAATGATAAAAAAAGAAAAACGCGGGAAATTGAGCTTTAGGCTTTTGTCTCTCCACTACAAAATCACTTGATCCGTTTCAGACTTGGCGTAATCAATTTGCTAATTTCGTGGAATCGATTAACTAATTTGATTCCGGTGTATCGATGAACAAAAAACTATCAGTGAATTGATTTTGCAAGAATAAAACGAACGCGGAAAATGGCGCCATCCTTCTAAACCCGCGAGTTTTAATCTGATTAAAAATCGCAGGTGGAGAAGGCTTTTCAAATCGAGATGTTGACGAGGCTCTACACTGCAGCCATAAAAGAAAATCTGGAACGACTACACCAGCGAGTGGAAATGCCCGGGATACTTTCGCATTTTCTATCTCAGTTAAAAAATATAAAAATGTGAAGAAGAAGAAGAAGAAGAAGAAGAAGAAGAAGAAGAAGAAGAAGAGAAGAAGAAGAAGAGAGAAGAATTGATGATGATGATGATGATGATCGATAATAATAATAATAATAATATAATAATAATAGGTTAATTTAAAAGAACAAGAACAAGAGAAAGAACAACAACAAAGCAAGAAGAGAAGAAGAAGAAGAAGAAGAAGAAGAAGAAGAAGAAGAAGAAGAAGAAGAAGAAAATGGGACGAGAAAAAGAAGAAGATATGGAAAATAATAATAATAATAAGATGATGCAAGAACAATACCGACAACAACAACAAGAGCAAGAAGAAGAAAGAGAAGAAAAAGGACAAGAAGAAAAAGATGAAGAGCATAATGCTCAAGAAGAAAAAGAAAAAGAAGATGATGATAATAATAATAATAATAATAATAATAATAATAATAATAATAGCAACAGCAGTAAAGATACCAAGAAAATAGAATATTCATAAAAAGGAAGGAAGAAGGAAGGAAGGAAAGAAGAAGGAAAAGATGAAGATGAACATCAACAAAAAATTCAGCTTATGTAGTAAAGTTTCATGATTAAGAAAAAGTTAAGGCTTTATAGAGACGATAAGCATCTCGTTAAAATAAGTAAAGAAATATAAAAAAGTAGATGTCATTAGAACAATTGTATAAATTTTCTAAAAGAATAGAATCTAAAATTTACATAATTTACATTATTTCAACGAAACGTAAAACTGAAAATTAGAAAAATCATGTGACAAACTTATAGCAAGATTTTATTCCTGAAATATCTTCCAAAATATGATTACGAGATAGAGGCCGGGTTAGCTCAGTCGGTAGATCGTTCGCCTAGAAACCACAAGGTTCCTAGTTTGATACCGGCCTTCACCAAACTCAGCGTATGAGTAGCACATGTATATGTGCGGTAAAGTAAGGAACTGACGGTAGGTGTGGCGCTCCACCTCAGACGCAAAAACAATCTCCTTGGTCTAACGATAGTGAAAAGGGGATAGACTCTCTCGCTGATTAGGCCGCCCTGATGACTTTACTTACTTTATTCCACCTCCTCCAATTTCCTTTGTTTCAGTTTCGAGTTTTCACTTTTAAATCAATGCCAACTGAAAATTGTTGTCAGGTCCGATATACACAAACATTTGGCAAAGCAAATGTAATACGATACACGCATGCAGACAGGCTTTCTGGGTGACGGCAAGGCCAACAGCTACAAGAAAAGATGGCGGGAAGATAACGAGAGAAAGAGGCTGAGCGTGAGAGAGAGAGGGGGTTGATCACGTTGCATTGGTCTGTTTAAATGTTGATTAATGTCGAAGAATCGGGACGGCTGTCAGTGAGAGCACTGGAAGGTGAGATAAAGAGATTCTTTGAGACTCTTTTATCGCGGCCAGCAAGAGATCAACTGAGAAGAGAGGAGAGAGAGAGAGAGAGAGAGAGAGAGAGAGAGAAGAGAGAGAGAGAGAGGACGGCGGGATAAAGAAAAAACGTAAACAAAAAGATAGGGAAGGGTAGGCAGCGGTTCGACAGTGCAGAAATGATTGTGCAAGTATGTTGAGGAATTAAAGTAGAAGAAGGGGTACGGTCGTAAGAAGAAAGAAGAAGAAGAAGAAGAAGAAGAAGAAGAAGAAGAAGAAGAAGAAGAAGAAGGTGATAATAATAATAATAATAATAATAATAATAATAATAATAATAATAATAATAAACCAAAGAACAACACCATCAACAACAAGGACAAGAATAAGAAAAAGAAGAAAAAGCGCGAGAAGATAATGCACAAGAATAAGAAAAAAAAGAAGATAATAATAATAATAATAATAATTGCACTGCTGCAATCTGCCAGTATACGCAGAAGAGACCTGGAGACCCGAGGAGACTTGCTGTCACTCAGACTCCAGTGAAAGACCAACAGCTAAATCTGATGTGAAAATTCAAAAGGAGTAAATAATAGGTGAACTGGAAATAAGATGAAGAATAAGATGACCATCCAAAATACAGCATTGTTGGGATCGTCTAGAATACTCAGAAAAGTCCTGGAGACCTGAGGAGACTTGCTGTCACTCAGCCTCTAGGGAACAACCAGTTACGACAGGTGTGAAAAAACTAATTATAATAATGATACAAAAGAAGAAGAGGAAAGAAAAGAAGAACATTAGAAACTCAGAGATGGTGGTGGAAGAAGAAGAAGAAGAAGAAGAAGAAGAAGAAGAAGAAGAAGAAGAAGAAGAAGAAGAAGAAGAAGAGACTGAACAAGAAGAAGACTGAAAAAGAAACTGGACTCAAAGAAGCTGAAAGACTTTTGAGGCGATGTGGATATAAAGTTCGGGTGAGGTGTCAATGGAGGAAATAGTAAAAATCGATGAGAGGTGAGACTTTTCAAATGAGGTTAAGGTTTAGTGTAGTGTTAGGTGTCTTTCATGGCCTATCAGAGTGGAGAAAAAATAAAAAGAGAGTAGAGGCAAAGAGAGGAGTGAAAGTTCGAACAGATCGAATATTGATCTGATCATCGAGTTAATGTTACTAAGAGTTATGGTTGCACGCATGTTACCATAAATGATCGTATCACTTTGAGAAATTTTATATCAATAAATACTATCTTATTATAAATAGTGGAAAGCTTATAGGCAACTATTAATTAACATCATAAGATAACATTATAATCAATGGATTCATAGAATATATATATATGTGTGTGTGTGTGTGTGTGTGTGTGTGTGTGTGTGAAGAAAAGGAAGTGAATCCGACAGTACGTAGTATATTAAGAAAGATTGAAAGTACAGAGCACTCCCTGGCGGCCTTTACATACATATAGATGTGGGTATTTTTCGGTTAAAATGATGAATCGATGATGAGGAATCGATCGGGTTTCTATGGCGGTTGTAGGTAGTTTACAAATGTCTTGCCACAGTGAAGAGACTTGATACATTTAAACACACTGTCTGTGGATGACTTTACACACACACACACTCACACACACATATATATATTTTTTAAAAATGTACTCTCACGTCGATTATCAACGTATGAGGGTTCATACACACAATGAACTCCCACACAGTGATTTGTTTATAGTGGTGAAGGGTTGTGTTGGACCATCCACACTTTTTGGCACAGTCGATAGGAAAGAATTGGTGCATCAAAGGTTGCCACAAACCCAATCAACGACCGACCTCAGGAATGTTGAATTCAGAGTTATCCCTCTCCTAGACTGGTTACCTACCCAAGGCTGAAGAGCACAGTCTGCCCTACTATTTAACCCATAGCTGGAGGGATAATATATGGATTCATACCTTTCGCAAGGGTATTAGCGCTATGTGAAATATATATATTATATATATATAATATATATATATATATATATATAATATATATATATCAAATCTTCATTATTCTTTCTCAAAAACCTAGATCTGATGTTAGAGAATGTCCATATCTATCTATCTATCTATCTATATCTATATATATATATATATATATATATTATATATATATATATAAGTAAAAAATAAAAAAGACTTGGAGATTTAGCTTTATAGTCTATTTCAGGGAGCATGGACAAGATGTCTACCTATCCCGACTCATCAGATACGAATGAGTCGGGATAGTTAGACTGTCTAAGCTCCCTGAAATAGACTATAACGCTAAATCTCTAAGTCTTTTGTTATTTCTTTACTTATATATTTGCTCTGTGACTCTAACATTAAGAGCACCCATTGAGCTTTCAAACCTCGCCATGTTTTTTAAATAAAAGATTTCTTCTCTGGACTTTTGGATTATATAATATATATATATATATATATATATATATATATATATATATATATATATATATATTTACTTATTTTTGTAGTTTTAACCGGACATATTGTCAGGCGACTGCCACTCCTTCATCCATTGTCCGTTTTCTGGGCTCGTTCATGACTTTTCAATCCCGCCAAAGTCCTGCATATCCTAGAACATATCTGGCACACATAACGATCGGCATTGGCTGAGTCGACAGGTGTTGTATACTCATCACTGTCCTAATGTTGGGGCTCATGTTGGGTCTTAGAGTGTGGCATGGTAGAGACAACAATTGCAGTCGGGTAGCTCCCATGTGATTGACTAAGCCCATCTTTTACAATAGGGCCCGGTCACACTCCTCACATATCCACACAGAATTGGCTGGCAGAGTTTTCGGCACGCTCTCTTGAGTTTTGCTTGGTCCACCCTTGCAGCTTCAAACAGTTCCCAATTATCGACGGTAATACCAATACGGACACTCATTCACACTATCACGAAACCGTTTTTTGTTTTGTTTGTTTTTGGCTTGTGTTGTGGTCTTTTGCCAAAAAGGGGCTCACCATAAAAAAGCTGTTTTGGTAGTCTAGAGTCACCAAGCCGAACAAGATGACCCGAACAACACGTCTGATTCTCCATCACAATTGCAGCAATGCTAGTTGTTTTGACTTTGGTCAAGACAGCCGTATTTGGAACATGGCTTTCCCACTTCAGAGCAAGGATATGTCTAAGACAGTGCTGATGGAATCTTTCAAGCTGCCTCATATGAGATTGGTACAACGTCCAGGTTTCAGAAGCATAGAGCAAGGATGATAACACACATGCTTGATACACAGACACTTTAGTTGCAAGAATTACATCACCATCGGACTAGACTCAAATGCCCTGCTTATTCTCTGTTTTATGTCCACATTCAGAGAACTGTCACTAGATAAAGAACTACCAAGGTAGACAAACTTCTGGACAACTTCAAAAGGCTTCCCATAGACAAAGATATCAGGTTCCACGCAAGGATCACCAGCAACCGGGGTGTACATGACTTGGCTATTCTTAATGCTAACTGTCACATTAAAGCAGGTACAAGTATTAGTAAAGAGGTCCATGACCGACTGCATTTCTCCCAGAAAGTGTGCAACCAGGTCAGCATCATCGGCATATAAAAGTTCCCTGACAAATCCATTTCTAACAAGGGTTCTGGCTTGGAGTCTTCTCAAGTTAAAAACTTTTCCAGTTGTTCGGTATCTAATATAGACACCCGTATCACAGTCATGGAAGGCATACCATAGTACAGCCGTCAGATAAAGTGAGAACAATGTTGGTGCTGGTATATCGACCTGCTTCACTCCATTACCAATGGGAAGTTCAACAGACAGCTGACCATTGAAATTAATACGACCCTTTACACAACGATGTAGTTGCTTGAACTTTTCAACAAAAGTAACCGGACATACTTACATACAACTGCCCTTTATATATGTATAGATAACCAAATTTTATTGTAACTTGCAAATATATGCATCCTCTGTGTGCTTGTTTTTAAGTTTTAATATAATAAAATATCATATCAAATTAGAAAGGCTAATGAAACTAAATAAGAATGTTGATAGAAAGATTTGAAACACAGGGGGTATAATCGAAAAATAGAACAACTGAAACTTACTCTTCCATTACTCCCGTTTTTCATTGCTAAATTTTCCTAATTTAACTATTTAGTTAAAATATTAAGTAAAGAATAGAATTATAGTTATTTCTCCTTTTAATGTATTTCTTTTAAAATTTATCCCCGAGATTCTTGCTCATATTCATTAAGATAAGACCAAATAATTAGAAACCAATAATACTAAGCACATATTATTATTATCAAAATCAATTGATAATATAAATATGCAAATAAGCCTTTCCATTCACTCTGTAAACTGCTTTTTTTGTTGTATATATATACATGTAATAGCCTGTTATTAGTATGTAGATATGGTGAACAGTATAAATAATGTACAACACTTTTATTGATAATTGAGGTTTAAATAAAAATAGAATCATGTAAAATCATGTAGAATGTGACTTAAATAACTAATGAAATTGTGACTTGAGTAGTAGTATAGTTTTACTTACAAACAGAAAAACACACAATATCCCTTATAATAAGTCAAAGATAACAATGTACACATTTACTCATTTCTTTGTTGTTTTGAGAAGACCAGAAAACCAAGTTTAGACCTTTTCCCAAATCATTGTTTTACACAGCATTGATACTCAACATAGAGTAAAAATCCTTTAGTAAATCTGTGAAATTGTCCACATATTTATGACAGTCTTTAGAACTGAGCAATTTCCATCGTTTATTATTAACTAGATCTGCATTGATTTTTCAATATAAATGCATTGGACAATGATTTTTACTATAAAAATGCATTGGACAATGATTTTTACTATAAAAATGTATTGGACAATGATTTTTACTATAAAAATGCATTGGACAATGATTTTTACTATAAAAATGCATTGGACAATGATTTTTACTATAAAAATGCATTGGAAATGATTTTCAATATAAAAATGCATTGGAAATGAGTTTTACTATAAAAATGCATAGGCCAATAATTTTTGACTTTAAAAATGTATTAGAAATGATTTTTACTATAAAAATGCATAGGCCAATGATTGTTACTATAAAAATGCATAGGCCAATGATTTTTACTATAAAAATGCGTTGGAAATGATTAATTACTATAAAAATGCATTGGAAATGATTTTTACTATAAAAATGCATTGGAAAAGATTTTTACTATAAAAATGAATTGGGATGAAATGTCTAAATCCACTTCGGCACTTATTGTTGTTTTAAGTATTAAGTTTAGGATTCATGCGTTTCTTTCACATGCATTGTAGTTTATTTTTAAAAAGTTCATTGTATTATTTATACGGCTTGAAACTTAACGTACATGACTTAGAATGTTAACCCCTGCTACGATTCTATAGTTCTGATATGGCCACTCGTGTCATTCAGCCTCGCTACATCGTTTCGGGGTTGAACTGCATGACCTGAAGATTTTGTTACTAAAATGATCAGAACATTTTTTTAAATATCTTACATGATATTTTCCTTCTAATCTAAAGAGCTTAGGAGGACGTCTTGAATAGAAAGGAAGAAGCTGAAAAAAGCTATTTTTGTCAGTAAGTCTTAACATATATTTTTACACTACAAAATACGTCGACATAAAAAGCGAAAGTAAGAAAATACTAGGTTCGGTAAGTCACAAAAATGGTAGAACAAAAAACAACGACCCCGACGTTTAGAAAAAGAGAGAATTTGTAACACATTGATTCCTTGTTTTATTCATTTACTTATTTATTTACTTATATTAGAAAGTGCTGGTTTCTACTTTTAAATTTTCTCTGAACATAATAACGTATATCTCAGAAAAGATTTTGGATTTTGTCGGCTTTTTATTTTATCTATCTTGTTTTGTTTTTTTGTTTTTTTTAGATTTTTATATACATCTTCTCATTTTTCTCAATTTATTTATTTTTTTAGTTTTATTCTATGTTTATTTTTGCCATTTGGGAAAGTCATTGACTATTGACTTTCAAAATAAACAGTGAGTGAAAAGCGAATTAAAAATGGCTGTCAAAAGGGAATAATATAGAAAAATATTAACATTTTCTGTTTGCCTTTCACATAGTGCAAATGCTCTTGGAAAAGGTATGAATCCAACTATTCTCCCTCCAGCTATGGATAAATAGTAGGGCAGACTAGGTTATTTAACCTTTTATAAGCAATCTAGGAGAAGGAAAACTCTGAATTAAAACCTGTTAAACGCTGCTTAAGAAATCGACCTTGTGTCACATCCTACATGGGTTGGTAAATATATGTAGAATAGCAAAACAACTAAAAAAAACATGGTATTACTAAACACCTGTGACCAGTACACATGACACTTTGAGTAATAGAGGTCAAATAAAATTATGAACCATTTTTAATCTTTTAGATATTATATATAATAACAAAGAATTCCTTTATCAGTCTGAGTTATGAGTAGAAGAAGGCAGATCTTTTTTAAAGAAATGAGAACGAAAGGAAAATTTAATATTCATAGGAGTACTTTTAATACGTTTGGGAATAAAGTAACTATATAAGGGAGAGTGCCACACCTACCATTAACACCCAACTTTACCGCATAGATCAGATTACCAAATATGTGCTACTCATGTGTTGTGTTGGCGGGGACCGGCATCGAACTAGGAACCTTAAGATTCCTAGGAGAGTGCTCTACCACCTGAGAAAACCAGAAAACCAAGTTTAGACTTTTCCCCCAAATCATTGTTTTACTCAGCATTGATGCTCAACATAGAGTAAAAATCTTTCAGTAAATCTGTGAAATTGTCCGCATATTTATGACAGTCTTTACAACTGAATCAATTTCCATCGTTTATTATTATCTAGATCTGCATCGTCTTCATTTCACACTTTCGTAAATCCCATACAAATTTTCCCGTTGATTTTTCAATATCCGTCAATTTTTCGCTAGAAGTGCCACGTCTACTCTTGTGCGGATTTTCATTTCAAATGATCACGTTCGTGTTTCTATTTCTAACTCGATTTCCTGCTATTCGTATCTAATTCAATGATTCAAAATATATTTTCATTCCTAAGAACAGGTACGCGCTTGTGCGCATGCAATCTTTACTAAGCTGAAAACTTTTTTGCATGATGATTACCATTAAATTACCATTAAAGCATCGTCTCTAAGAAACCATTCTTTTATTTTTTTCGTATTCATTTTTACCTACGTTGATACAATTACAGACCACGTGCTTCGGTGTTTAGTCTGTGCACACAGACATTTATCATTTTCTTGGGTCAGACCAATTTTTTTCAACGTAATTACTTACTGATTTTCTTTTCTTTATTTTTTCTTTCCTCTCTCGTACATCAAAGACCAGACATTGGATAAGGAGAATTGGTCTGAAAAGCGTATATGATTAAATATTCCATCTTTAAAATTTGGTCAGAAGAATTGGCCCCTAAATAACCTTCTTTGGTGTGCAGACTAAAACTGAGACCTTTTAACAAGAAAGATTATATTGTTTAAAAAAAAGGTTATACCCATTCTGTTTAACACATATAAAACGATTACAGACAAGACAGTTTGTAAGCACTGGTTCCCGCTAGATCATCAAAGTTAAACAACGATGACCTTGTTGAATATTTAATATGGTGGCCTCTTTAAGCAACAGGAGGCATTGTAAGCAGTCCTTTATTTATCAAAATTTCTTGATTCGGCATGTGTGTGTGTGTGTGTGTGTGTGTGTGTGTGTGTGTGTGTGTGTGTGTGTGCGTGCGTGTGCGTGAATGGAAAATTCAATCTCATCTCCTGGTATTCCTGAAATCTGTTTTGTCGCGTCAAATATATATATATATATATATATATATATATATATATAAAGAAAATTTTGAAAAA
>CM042147.1:45629580-45637080 GCA_023376005.1 Doryteuthis pealeii | reverse complement strand
GTATAGTAGAACTTTTGTTTATTTTAGGAATTTTTCTTTTCTTTTAGTTTACATTTAAGATGTTATTTAAAAAAAATTAAAATCGTTTGATTTTGGTTTAAATAATTAATATTATCCTTTAATCAGTAAAAAAACAATAACCAAATTTAGTGTGTTTCTTAGTTATAAGTTTGTCAAGGTGTATGCAAGATTTGGAATCTGAATAACATCTCGTTTCTGAGTTATAAGTCGACACGTACATACCAAACTTCTTTATATATATATATATATATATATATATATATATATATATATATATATATATATATATATATATGGTGGTGTAAAGAGTCTGGGAATGTGCTTTTTAAGACGTGCAAGTTTTCCAATCTTGTTGATGTGACGCAACAGTATAGTCGTATTAAAAAATTGTTTCCAGTGTGTTTGTTTTATGATATTAATCTGATGCTAAGAAAGTTTCGATTTTTATTCTAGTCTTTAATCTATTTTCCATTTGTCATTCATTATAGGAAACTCCATATAAACTTATTAATTCATTCTATCTATAGACATACTTGTTCATTACACGGATATATAATATATTTCTGTCTTTTGTTATGTTTATATCTATGCATGTGTCAGTCTATATATCGTTCAACTAATGGTGAATTTCCGATTCTGGAGCCCTGGGAACTGTGGTGGGGGAGTACCCCTTGATCGGCATTATTCCCAAATTTACACAGATCTGGAGTGGTAGTACCTGTTAGTGTCATATGAAAATGTGTTTAAAAATTTAAACATAAGAATTATCAATATCCTTCAAGAATGAATAAAACAAAACGTCTTCAGCATAAAATAACCCAGCAAAGGTTGACATGCTGTTAAAAAATGCAGTATGTATACCTCTCACGCTTTTATTGTGTGTCTAGTCTCAGGGAATTTTTGTATATGCCAAAAATCTAGTCTTGCCAATTCTCTAATCTCTGAGATAATATATCTCACTTACACATTACGAATTGCAGTACTTTTATATCACACACACACACACACACACATATAATATATATATATATATATATATTATATATATATTATATATAATATATATAATATATAAAATATAAATCAAAGCTTATATATCAAACAAAAAAAACCTAACTTAAACAAAATAAACTTTGAAATAAGTCAACATGTTCTCAAATGCTTATAATTTTTCGTCTATCCTCCTTCCACTATACCCCTCCCCTTCTCACAACTTGTGCCCCCTCCCACAAAAAATCACTACTGCAACGCTCGCTCGAACCACTACCATTCCTACAACCTCTTACTACCAATGGTTATTACCTCCCACTTCTAATTCCTTGCTACTACTCGTTGTCGTTAAAAACGAGACACGAAACCATACCATCGTTTCCTACCTGATGATGGCAAACTGTATTGCCGAAAGCGCTCGTTTTTAAACCTTTGGTGGACTGTTACACCAGTTACACCCCGACACCAAAAAGATGGCCCGAAAATTGGAAAGGATCAACCAAAAACTTGACCGACAAGAATTGTTTGTACAGTTCAACAACACTTGTATATATATATATATATATATAAATATATATATATATATAAAGAACAAACAGACAAACAGATAGATAGATAGATAGATGGATAGATAATCGATCTGAAGACTACATCTTTGCCTAAAAGAACAAATCTATCATACTTGAGAAGATGAAAGAAAATAGATTTCATTTTATCTATCACACTCAACTTTCTATCATGAACGTTTGTTGCCCCAATGCATTATATTTTTGATATTTTGAAAATGCTGAATGTTATTCTCGTTCGTTTAGAAAACTACTTTTTACAAGTGAAATTCCACATATTTTACCTTCATATGCATCCTAAAAAAAGTGCATGCTCAAGCTGAAAAACCTCTGAAGCTCTTCTTGAAAAAAATTGTTTCACAATAATTTGCTTTAGAATATTGTTTTAATCTAGGTCAATATGACCCCCGGAGAACCATAAAAACATTTTTTTTGGACCCAGGCAAGTAAAATATATTTTAACTGTAAAAAACAATGGATTTTTAAACAACGAATGGCTATGGGGTCCACCAGAGTAAAATAGGATTAAAATGGGGCAATAGGTAAAAAGAAGGTTGAGAACCATTGATCTAAGTCAGTGCCATGTTCTTCTTGTTAATAATGTATATTTTGTAAGGAAGATATATCCTCTTCAGATAGTTGACTCGTCAGTTGAATACATATAAAGTTACGCACACGTGAGGTTATTTGAAGTCAAGTTACTTAGTAGTATTCATAGTCGATCAATACTAGTTCGAGTAGCTAGTTGGTACTGTTGAGAACTACGCGTTGACTCAATTATTTCTATTCCTGTACAAAAATGTATTAAACTTTGTATTCGGATTTTTAATGTCGTATTTGATAAAATTCAGCCACAACAGTTGTGTACGTAGTATTGATTTTGTAGATTTTTATTTAATTCAATTACATATTTGAAACTTTCTTTATTACATTACATTATTACTTACTTTCTTAAGTTTCTTCGTAATCTGTATAAAGGATTGGGACAATAAAGCAATTAACTGATTTCCATTGTAATTCTCTACTGTGATAAATTATGTATATCTGCAGCATATGAGAGTGCAAGGGTTAATGTCAACGCTAAATATGGTTATTTAATTGTGACGTGTGCGTCGAAACTTGGCAAATGTGAAGTTGGGCCACATTGATTTCTTATTATTATATACTCCCCTTTTACTAGGTTTATATGATCGTGGAGAGTTCAAACTCGTAATAATGAGAGAGCGGGTTAATGGTTAAAGTCATGGAAATGGACTCGTCGCCGAGTTCAAATCCTTACGTGGTAATTGCATTTCACTTAGCGCTAATTACCCTTGGGAAAGTATGTATCCTACTCTCCCTCCAGCTATGGTAAATGGCAGCCGTAGACTGGGTTTCTTAAACCATGGCTATGTAACCAGTCTAGGAAAAGGAAAACTCTGAATTTCAAAACTGTTGAACCCCGCTTAAGAAATTGACCTTGTGTCATATCCTGCTTCGCGGGAAGTGTAAATTATATTATAATGGAGAGAGAGAGACAGACAGACAGACAGATAGACAGAGAGAGACAGAGACTGAGGGTAGATTAAAGATCGTAGATCTTACTTGGTACACTTCTATTTATCGTGTATAAAATCGGTGGAGAGTTCATCTCATGTACGGTTTCTAATTATATCCATTATTATTATTTTCGATTGTTGTTGATCAACGTTTAGAAAGTCTTCTGAATAGATGTCCTGCAACCTTTTTTTAGATCTTATTATTTTGAATAAATGAAATGTCTTGCAAAAGATTAACAAATTCAATGTTATTTTACTAGTTTTAAATGTTGCAGTAAAACATTTTTTAGTGCAATTACATAGAAATAAAGTTGAGCGTTGTAACGTGTAATTCCGAACATGTGTTTAAAAAAATTCCCAAAAGTTTCGAACTTTTCAATTATCAGGTACCATGCCAATACCATGAGACTTGCTAGAAATATCAGTTGAATTAGTTAATTATTATAAGGCTTTCTACGAAAGTTTTACCATTTTACGTGCCCCAAACAGAAAACCAGTGCGGTTTTGATGTGTTTCAGTTGATCTTGAATTGTATGCGAATTTTTTCAAAAAAACCAACATTTTCCAATTGCACTTTTTCAGGTATTATTGGATCCCAAAGAGGCTTGCTAAAAAATAAGTTGAATTTCATTTTACTAGTTTTAAATGTTGCTAACACAAGTTGTTTTTAATTAGCACAATTTGTTTGATGTTTTTTGACATTCGGTAATCAGTTTTAATGTTAGTTTTTTTATCATCGATATATCGGAAGTGATTAGAGTTTAGGTGTTTGATTAAGCTTGATCTTAAGTAGTTTATAAAATATCAAAGGAAAAAGAGAAAAAAAGTAAGACGAGCTTCAAAGGGAGAGAAAATTAAAGAACGACCAAAACAAAAATATTCAAAATTATAACATATATATTGTTTATAACCCAATTAAGTACATCTTTAAGAACCTCAAATATACATGACACACTCCATCATAAGTCTATGACAAATACGAATGTAACTTTCGACGATAGCACTCCAACAAGATAGTCATACATATTCACCGTCATGTACCGCACCACTCACTAGCGTTTGTCCATTGATCCACTCGTACTGTCTAGTTCGGTATAATTGTGTTGAACTACGCCTAAGAAGAGAATTTAGATCTATTATGCCAATTCTCTCACATAGAACGCCATTGTCTGATTAGCGAAAAAAAAACTTATGCAACATTATGTACAAACACTGATTCATGCAGATGACTTACCGAGTGATGAAAGAAATTGCAAGTCTAAATTTTTGGCGTTTACAAAATTCCCCCGAGACTAGCCCACATAAAAGAAAGTACGATGACTGACAACCCATACTGATGCTCGGCTTCGTCGTTGAAAATACTATTTTGCAGTGGACTCAATATCGTTTCAATTCAAGTGAATTAATTGTCTTAACAAAATAATAATATTTTTTTTGTCGTTCTACATTTCTCTCCCTTGAACTCGTCTTACTTTTTTTCTCTTTTCCTTTGATATTTTATTAAACTACTAAGATCAACTTAATCAAACAAACCTAAACTCTATCACTTCCGATATATCGATGATAAAAAAAACATTAAAACTGATTACCGATTCAAAAACAAAACACAAACAAAATTTGCAAATTAAAAACAACTGGTAGAAACAATTTAAACTATAAATGAAATCAAACTATTTTTTAGCAAGCCCTTTGGACCAATAATACCTGAAAAGTGCAACTTGGAAAATGGTTGGTTTCTTGAAAAAAATCGCATACAAATCAAGATCAACTGAAAACACCATCAACCACCTGGTTTCTGTTTTGCGGGCACGTAAAAATGGTAAAACTTCGTAGAAAGCCTTAAACTAATTAACTAACATTCCAACTGATATTCTAGCAAGTCTCAATGGTATTCATTGTAACCTATAAATTGAAAAGATTCGAAACTTTTGGGAATTTTTTTTAAACACATGTTCTGGAAACACTTACAACGCTAATACTTATTCATGTGAATTGCACTAAAAATATGTTTTACTGCAACATTTAAAACTAGTAAAATAACATGAATTTGTTATCTTTTCAAACATTTCATTTATTCAAAATAATAACCATCTAAAAAAAGGTTGCCAGACATCTATCAGAAGACTTTCTAAACATTGACTCACACAACAATCGTAAATAATAATAATGTGAATAAATTAGAAACCCGTATGAGATGAACTCTCCACCGATTTATACACCGAATAATAGAAGTGTAACCAAGTAAACTACCATCTTTAAATCTTACCCTCAGTCTCGTCTCTCTCTGTCTATCTGTACTGTCTTGTCGTCTCTCTCTCTCCGATTATATATATATTTACCAACTCCTCCGCCACGAGCAGATATGACACAAGGTCAATTTCTTACGGTTTCAACAGTTTTGAATTCAGAGTTTTCCTTTTGTCTAGCTGTTACATACCAGTTACAAGAACCGTCTACGCTGCATTTTACCCATAGCTGGAGAGATGTAGGATACAACCTTTCCCCAAGTATTAGCGCTAAGTGAAATGCAATTACCACTCAAGGATTTGAACTCGGCGACGAGTCCATTCCAATTGACTTAACCATTACACCACGCCTCTCCATCTAATACGATTAGAACTCTCCAACCATCATATACAACCTAGTAAAAGCGAATAATAATATAGAATCAGTGCGCCCCAACTCCAACGATTGCAGTTTCGACGCCACACGTCACAATTAAATAACCATACTTTAGCGTACATTAAACCCCTTGCATCTCATATGCTCAGATATACATAATTATCACATAGAAATTACAATGGATATCAGTTTAAATTGCTTTATTGTCCCAATCCTATACAGATTACGAAAAAACTAAATGTAGTAATAATTGTAAATGTAATAGAAAGTTTCAAATATTTAATTGAATTAAATAAAAAATCTACAAAAATCAAACTACGTACACAACTGTGGGCTTGAATTTTATCAAAACGGACACATTAAAAATCCGAATACAAACGTTTAATACATTTTTACGGATAAGAAATAATGAGTCAACGCGTAGTCTCAAACAGTACCAACTAGCTACTCACTTAGTATTGACTCGGAACTATGAATACTACAAAGTAACTTGACTTCAATAACCTCACGTCGTGTCGTTAACTTAATTATTCAACTGAACAGATCCAAAACTATCTTGAGAGGATATCTTCCCTTACAACAATAACATTATTAACAAAGAAGAACATGGCACTGAACTTAGATCAATGGTTGCTCAAACCTTCTTTTCCTGATTCCCCCATTTTAATCCATATTTACTCTGGTGGAACCCATAGCCATTCTGTTTTAAAAATCCATTGTATTTTACAGTTAAATTATATTTTACTTGCCTGGCCAAAAAAATTTTTATGTCTCCGGGGTCCATATTGACCTAATAAAAACAATTATTCTAAAGCATAATTATGTAAAACAATTTTTTCAAGAAGAGCTCAGAGTTTTCACTTATGCAGCCACTTTTCTTTAGGATGCATATGAGAGGTAAATATGTGGGAATTCACTTGTAAAAAGTATGTTTTCTAAAAAACAAACGAGAATAACATTCCAGACATTTCAAAATATTCAAAAATATAATGCATGGCAACAAAACTTCATGAAGAAAGTTGGAGTGTGATAGATAAAATAATATCTATTTTCTTTCATCTTCTAAGTATATTAGATTTGTTCTTTTAGCAAAATGTAGTTCTTCAGATCGATTATCATCATTCTATCATCTTCTAATCGTTGTCGTTTGTCTTAATATACTATATATATATATATAATTATATATATATTATATATACAGTGTTTTGAAACTTACAAACAATTCTTGTCGGTCAAGTTTTGTTGATCCGTTCAATTTTCGGGCCATCTTTTTGGTTTCGGGTAACTGGTAACATCCACCCAAAGGGTTTAAAAACGAACGCTTTCGCAATACAGTTTGCCATTCCATCAGGTAGGAAACGATGGAATGTTTCGTGTCCTCTTTTAACGACAACGAGTAGTAGCAAGGAATAGAAGTGGGAGTAATAACCATTGGTAGTAAGATGTAGTAAGTAGTTGTTCTACGAGCGTGTTGCCAGGAGTGATTTGGGGAGGGGGCACAATTGTGGAAGGAGGTATATGAGAGATTAGACGAAAAATAAAGCATTTGAGAACATTTGATATTTCAAAGTTTATTTTTAAGTTAGTTTGTTTTTTTGATATATAAAGCTTTGATTATATTATTTATATATATATATATAATATATATATATATAATATAATATATAATATAATATTATTAATATAGTATATGTGTGTGTGTGTGTTGGTGATATAAAATTACTGCAAATCGTATATGGAAGTGAGATATATATCTTTCAGAA
>CM042147.1:45624351-45629480 GCA_023376005.1 Doryteuthis pealeii | reverse complement strand
CGACTTCCTTGTTGCTACAAAAGCAACTGTAAGAAGATAGTTTTTAGTAACAATTAGTCAAGCCCCGGACGTTCCAAATTGTAAGGACGTATTTAGCGTTTGTTCCCCGCATGCGGTTGATAATCCTTCAGATTGAACCTCTGATCCTAGAAGTTATACAAAGGTGTATCACAAAGCTATTATACTTTGAGTGTTGTCTCTAAGACAATGACAGCTTGTATAAACCAGAGAACCATTGCCAGCATCTGAGGGCCCCAGTTAAGAATGTAGCTGACTGTTCCGGGAACAAAGAAGAACAACGTGAGACCGATAGAGAAATACAGATCAGAAGTATGACCCCAGCTACTCGCAAACGAAGATATAGCTTTCAAGAAACGGGAAGAGGTAAAATACTGCAGTATAGCACTAAAAAGAATAGTGAGGAGTAGAGATTAAATATGAGGCTATTACCCTGCACGGCCATCTCCAGTCGTAATACTAGAGGTAATTAAATCATAAACTGTCCAGGCGAAAGTTTCATCTCGTCATGAATCATAATAGTGGTAATTATTCTATAATATTATTGAAAATACAATATATATATATATTATGTTGTTGTGGTGTGTGGTGTGTGTAGTACCTTCTGCAGTAAATAGAGATGGGTATATTAACCTCTTTGTAATATGGTTTGCAACACACTAAAGTTGAAACCTAGAGGGATTGAGAGGGAGTATGGGTTAATTTAAATTTGAACTATTTCCTGACTTTAAACACATTTTATATTTTTCTATTTTCTTGCAATTAGTAAAGATTACAAGTAACTACTAGAAACTAGTTCTTCATATCTTAACAACGATACTCCAGTTCGCAAAAGTCCAATACCACTTATTAGGCCTGTTGTTGAAGAAACGTGCAATTTAAAATATAATAAATAATAATAATAATAATAAGATGAACTGGAGAAGAAACGTGATTCCATGATGTTGAAGGGTCGTTTACCAATTGTAATCGGTGCCCGTTTTGGAACGGGTTCCCCCAAATCCGATCTGGAAGAAATAAGTTGAGTATCACTATGACGAACCAGGAAGCTTTGGAACAGAATATGAGTGATTTATCGTTCACATACTATCTGGCTACGAGAAAGAAAGGAAAGAAAGACAACAAGTATAGAAGAAGAAGAAGAAGAAAGCAGTCAGTAAGAAGAAGATGAAGAATAGATATATTGCATTAATAATTAATTAAATATTAATGATGACACAACAATAGAAGAAGAAGAAGAAAGTAATGAAGATTATGATGAGTAGTAGGGTTATAGAGGAGGCAGGAGGAGTGGTGGAGGAGAAAAAAAGAAGAAAACATTTTTATCTCGTGGATTTTAGCTGTGTCACCGAATATTAAAGTGAACGAACGCGAAAATTATAAGTGACTACTTGACCTAGAGTCAGAGAAACACGAAGAAAACATGTCGTAAATATCCTATCATGTAATGTGGTGCTCTGGAACGTCCACCTAAGGGTCTGGTAATTTGACATGAGGTAAACTGATCAGTAGATGAATCGTGGCCACAAATGCAGCATGTTAAGATTTGCTAGAATACCTGCAAGAGCGAGTCCTGAGAGCTGAGAAAATTCTATTTCACTCCTGTAAACTATCAGCTTGAGGCGAGTGTGAAACATAATATAATGGTATTATAGATAGTCTTTAGATGTGTACTGTCAAACGCTTTTCAACTAAAACTTGTAAATACATTTTCATATACCATGTAATGCTGTCGATCCCATTTGAAAGAGTTTTATATTTGATAAATTCTGTATCGATGAAATCCAGGCGTTTACTATTCAGTTTAATATTAAACCGGTAAGATGTGTGATTCAGATCTACTCCTGATTAATTCTAATATAAAATTACGAATTACTTTGTACTATTTATTTTATTATTAATAAATAAATTTCCAATGTTCAACATATTAGTAAGATGGTGCCATAAAACATATAGTTACACAAAGCGGATATTTGAATTACATATCTTAATTTTCGCTAGAATTTTAGAATTATATAAATTTAATAATATAATAATTATGATATATATATAATAGTATATTATAATATATATATATATATATTAGATATATATATTATGAGATTTAGATACTGAAGATTTGTATTAAAAATATTTCAGTAAAATTTTGATTCATGATATATAAATATTATATATATAAATAATCATATATATAGTTAGATATATATAATAAAAGTCGTCGGCGGCCTAATGTCGTAGTCAGCGCATGTAGCGAGGAGTAATTATCTCACTTTTCACTAGCGGCTAGACCTAAGAGATTATTTTAGCGCCTGAATGAGGCGCCAACAGCCTTACTCATCAGCTCTTATACTTTACCACAAGTCAGATCCCTGCTGCATACTCATAATCGCTGATGTGGCGAGGCGGGATCGAACTAGGCAACCTGAGATGGTTCTATGCCGAACGCTGCTAACCGATTGAGCTGCTAACATATGTAATAAGACATTTTACTGAAATATTTAATAACAAATCTTTTCAGAATATAAAACTCTCTCTCTCAGTTCTCTCGTCATCTCTCTCTCTCGTCTTCTCATCTCGCTCCTCTCCAGATAGTATATATAGTAATATAAAGTATATTATATATAATATACTAAAACACAACCATATGCGACAAAGAAGAAAGAAAGAACTCGCGAAGCGCTATATATAAGCAATATAGAATCCCACTTAAATAAGATTAATTTTGGATATAGAGCAGTATCCTTAATGGCCTTAACTCATTTTCCCAAATCCCTTATTCAAGAGCGCCCCTTCCGTTTCAATGATAATTTCTGTTTGTTCCTCCCTTCCTACTTTCTCCCAACAGATACTCGGTTTGTAAACTCACTTCGAGTTAAAAAAACGGAATTCTAATTCATACATTTTAACCACTGCGATGGCCCGCGAGTGCTGAAGAGAACTAGGGATGACGTTTGGTGGACTTATGAACAGATTCCACGGCCGATGTTATAAATAACCAGAAAGGACTGGAAAAGATGGAGCTGAAATCTCGTCAACCAGGGAGAGATGTCTGTCGTGTTAAACACCTAACATGCATGTAAGCAAAAATGCCTGTCCCAATAACAACACACACACACATAATATATATAGATATATACATATATATATAATATTAACTATAATATAGTATAGGTGTGTTGTGTGTGCGGTGTGTGGTGTTGTGTTGTGTGTGTTGAGAAAAGTAGAAAACACGGGATGCTTATGGAAACTATATATTAATTGTCGAACGAAAATCAACGTTCTTCGGAATATTGTTATTGACATGCACTCAGCAACACAAAAAAGCCCACTTCTTGATTCAATAAAGAACATTTTCAGAATGGGAAAAACAGTAGGTGGTCGAGTAGGGGCAGGGTAGCTGGGGATGGACCGACAAATTTTTTAGAAATAAATAAAACTCATACAATACACGACTAATGGACAATCGCTTCCAAACACACATACACATACCTCATGCGTATTGTTTTAACCCATCCTTACATTTCAACATTCTGAACCTAACACCGCATCTCACATAAACACTCCCGCATTAGGGAAGAAAATCCTCTACCCATCCCAACTACCTGCCTTACTGGTATTATACTTTCTTTACTGTTTTTTCTACCATTCGAAATGACTTCCTTCATTAAATACAAGAATGGCTTTGTCAAATATTTTTTAATTTCTTTTTGTTTACACACACACACACCACACATCACACACACACACAATATATATAATATATATAATTATAATATATATATATATTAGATTATATATATGTTTGTATAGGTTATCTAGTCTTTACTTCAGACTCAGTATGAGATCTAGCTCATAGCTCTTTTATATAATCCTAGCAATAAAATGGATAATAGTATTCAGATTGACTGTACTGCGTTTACTTAACGGCGTATTGACCCTCCATCTATCTGTGTACGTTTTTATTTTGTTAATTGTTTGTAATTATTTTTGATTCTGTGTTGCATGTATCCGTTTTGGTGCAACTGGATGCTGGTGCTTAATATATAATATTAAGCACACTCTTTCATGCTGTGTATGCTTTCCACATCGCGATACAACATATAATATAAAACATATTTGTCTAGTAAGCGAAAACGAGTATTTCAGACATAAAGGAGTTTCTCTCACGTGTTTAGTTCTTGGATTAGAATCTCTGAGAAATGGCCCGAAACAGCCAATTTTGAAAACCAAAATATCAACAATTCATTCTACGAGAAGAAATTGTATGCCACTATTCATCAGCTACTCACTAAGCCGTTGATTAGATGTCACTTGTGAACCTTTACGTGGTGTGATTTATCAGTTATATGATTTGACCTGATGTCCGCTTGGGGCACCGAGACTGACCGAAACCTTCACAATATTTAAATCTGGTTTCGTCATCAATTAGCAAATATTGTGTCAAAGCATATTTGGACGATTCTCTGGTAAAATAGTCCGATATTGTGTGGGCATGTAGGGGCAATGCCCCCTTTGGCATTCATTCTTTCTTGCTAGCAAATTACCTCAGCTCTATTTTGATAACTCTTGTTTCCTCTCAGATAACAATAACAGTGAACATCTATTATTGCGATGTATTACCCATTTACGCTATCTGTATCATCTCGGTAGTGAATCAATGTGAATCATCTATCTCAAATTCGTATTCTAATTCTCTAATATCTATTTCTCACTATAACAGTTCATTTTTGTATTGATTTTACTATATTAATGTTTTCATATCTAGTTTCTCTGAATCAACTAAAGAGATGGATAGAAGAGTAAATGGGTATAACTCGATAATTAGATTCCTGTTTATTGTTCTGAGAGGAACAAGAGTTATCAAAATAGAGCTGGGTAATTTGTAGAGAATGATGAATGCCAAGGGGCATTCCCCTACACCCACACAGATATCGGACTATTTTACAGAGAATCGTCCAAATATGTTGACACAATATTTGCTAATTGATGACGAACCCAGATTAAATCTTGTGAAGGTTCGTCAGTGGTGCCCCCAAGCGGACATCAGGTCAAATCATTAAGATAAATTACCCCACGTAAAGGTTCACAAGTGGACATCTAATCAACGCTTA
>CM042147.1:45619351-45621851 GCA_023376005.1 Doryteuthis pealeii | reverse complement strand
TAAATCCATTATATTATGTTTCCACACTCGCCTAAGCTGATAGTTTACAGGAGTGAAATAGAATTTTCTCAGCTCTCCAGGACTCGTCTGAGTATTCTAGCAAATCTTAACAATGCTGCAGTTTTGATGGCCACGATTCATCTACTGATTTCCAGTTTACCTCATGTCAAATCCAGACCCTTGGTGACCGTTCCAAGAGCACCAATTACAATTGGTAGGATATTTACGTACATGTTTTCTCGGTTCTCTGACTAGGTCCAAGTATGTATCTATATTTTCGCTTTCGTTCACTTTAATTCGGTGACGCTAAAATCCACGAGATAAATGTTTTCTTCTTTCTTTTCTCCTCCACACCTCCTCCTCCTCCTCCTCCTCCTCCTCCCTTCTTCTTCTTCTTCTTTCTTCTTCTTCTTCTTCTTCTCATTATTATTTTATTATTATTATATCTTCTCTTCCTTCTTATCTTCTTCTTCTTCTTCTCTTCTCTTCTTCTTCTTCTTCTTCTTCTTCCTGTGGCTGTAGTTTGGATGATATGATTCTTCCTGAGTTCTAATTCACTCAAAATATTTCCAGAGATTTGGGGACCGTTCCAAGGGCACCGATTACAATTGGTACGACCTTCACCTTCATGATCCACGTTTTTCTCAGTTCTATTATTATTATTATTATTATTATTATTATTATTATTGCACGTTTCTTCACACTAGCTATAAGTGTTGGACTTTCACTGGAGTTTTAATGAGAACAAGTTTCTACTGATTTCCAGTAATCTTCAAATCTGTAGATTTATGTAGTGTTGTGGTCAGTATAGCTTTAATACTCCTCTAATCCCCAGTTCACCTAGTGTTGTATACCATTTATTTCTGATACACACACACACACACACACATATAATATATATATATAATATATATATTATATATATATATATGGCGAGAGGAAACCCGCCTGGACGTGTTCTTTTACTTATGTATTACGGGAGATGGCCCGTGGTATACCTCCATATTAAATCTTCTACTTTTTTTTTAGTAGCTGGCAGGTATTTTACCTTCTTCCGTTTCTTGTAAAGCTATTATCTTTCTTGCGAGTAGCTGGGGTCATACTTCTGTCTGTATTTCTTCTATCGGTCTAGTTTTGTCTTCTTTTGTTCCGGACAGTTCAGCTAACATCTCTTAACTGGTGCCTCAGATGCTGGCAAGGTTCTCTGGTTATACCAAGGCTGTCATTGTCTTTAGAGACAAACTCAAGGTATATAGCTTTGTGATTACATTTGAATAAACTTAGGATCAGAGGTTAAATCTGAGGATTATCAACCGCATGCGGGAACAAACGCTAAATACGTCCTTACATTTGGACGTCTCGGGGTTGACTAATTGTTAACTAAAAACATTTCCTACAGTTGCTTTGTAGCAACAAGAAGTCGGAGGTCAGATTGATGTCACTAAATATCAATCAACCCAAAAATCTGAACAACACCTGAATTTAAATCTATTTCTACACTAAACGTCTAAAAACGAAGGTGCGCTCATCAATATATAACACCAATATATTTTCCCGATAATAGGCCTGTGGCGAGCCGGAAGTTCTTGCTTCAACGGACAGAAGTCGAATGACAAAAATTATTGTTTTGCGCATGGGATTGCGCATGTTAGAAAAAGAGAATGAAAAAAATAAAATTCGTAAAATTCAACCAATCAGAGGCGTACCCGCTTAAAAAGAAAAATTATCAAATAGAGCCTTGCGGAGCCTACCTAAATTCTATTCAAACCCGAACTTTTTCATTTTCAACCAGAAAGATTTTGCCTGCCTAAGAGAATCCTTGTCACCTGTTTTAAGATCTTTTAATACAGAAGGTATGAACTATCTATCTATCACTCTCTCTCTCTCTCTCTAAATAGTTATCGCTTTCAGAGACACACTAAATATCAGTTCAACTATTGCCTGACTGCTGATTGTTGTGACTTAAAAATATTACATTTTCTTTCTAACTTTGTGAATTGTGAAATATCAGCTTACATTTTACATTGAACTTTAAAAAAGAACTTTTGGCTGAACCTCGCCCAGTATTCAATGCTGCCTTTTTGTATACATTCTGTTAATACACTTTTGTTTGTTTAATCAAGAGTTTTGTCTTCTATGCCATGTGCTTGATTGTTTTATGGTCTTTTAAATGTTTGGACCTTTTATTAAATATTGACATCAAACAGCCCATACTTAACACCATAGGCTATTCCGCCCACTTTTTTTTTTTTACATATATTTGTAATATATTTTGTCGTAGAAACATATTTTAAAACTTTAATACATTAGGCTTATCCATAAATCCGACTTTGATACATTAATAAATGTATTTTTAATCAAATTATTCATTGCACGGTTTCGATGACACTTTTGATACATCATTTTGTCGTCATCGTTTTACGTCGTAAGGGATTCCACTAAAGACTGTCTTACATGCGTTATATTACGCGAGTTTACATCAGCCCAATCTGAAATTGAC
>CM042147.1:45609351-45614351 GCA_023376005.1 Doryteuthis pealeii | reverse complement strand
GTTTTGTATTCTCGTTGTGCTAGTTCGCTACATTCGCTGAGTACATGGTTTACAGTCTCATCTCTATTACTGCATAGTCTACATTTACTATTTTGTTATTATTATTATTATTATTATTATTATTATTATTATTATTATTATTATTATTATTATTTGCACACTATTTATATTCATGAACCAGCAGTGATTATAAGTCCAATGGTCACCAGGACATTTCTAAGTATTCTAGCTGATTTTAACAACACCGTTTTTTCGATGGTATCGATTCTTCCTTTGCTTTCCAATTCCTGCAAGTATCCTTTCCAAACCATGGGACTGTTTGAAGAGTACCAACTACAATTGGTATCACCTTCAGCCTCATGTTCCAAGTTTATTATTAGTAGTATTTTATGGCCGTTTTTACACGTGCCGTGACAGCAAGTTTCCTCGGGTTTCCAGGACTCTTCCGAGTATTCTAGCCGATCTTAACAGTGCTGTAATTTGGATGGTCTCGATTCATCCTCGGATTTCCAATTCACCCAAATTCTTTTCCAGAGCTTTGAGGACGTTTCCAAAGACACCAATTACAATTGGTATAAATTTCACCTACATGTTCCACAGTTTCCTCAGTTCTCTGACAAGGTCCAAGTATTTTTCTATATTTTCGCTTTCTTTCATTTTCACCCTGTGGTCGGCAGGGACGGCAAAATCCAAGAGGATCTTCTTGTCGATCAATATTAGGTCCGGTCCCCTGGTTGGGATTATGTGGTCCGTCTGTACCTCGAATTTCCAATGATTTTTTAAGCGTCTCATTCTCCAGGACACGTTCAGCCTTGTGCATATACCATTTGCTGTTATTGCTGCTGCTGCTGCTGCTGCTGCTGCTGCTGCTGCTGTTGTTGTTGTTGTTGTTGTTGTGGTAATGGTGTTGATGTTGCTGTCGTTTTTATTGTTGTTTTACTTATAATTCTCATACTATGATATAGAGATTTAATCCTTTCTTCATTGTCATTCAACTTTCTCAACGATTTCAGTTCGACGAAAGCAATAAATGGTTCTCTCGATAAAAAAACAAAAACAAAAAAAACGAAAAATCCCACATATTCCGTGGCTGTTACTGACTCAATAAGTCAGAATTTATTGTCTGAACATCAACAACTATACTGAATTACCGCCAAAATGTCTGACAGTATATATATATATATATATATATATATATATAAGAGGGGGAGATAGATAGAGAGAGAGAGAGAGAGAGAGAGACTGAGATAGAGGGGGGATGAATATAAAAGTAATGGACATTAAAATAGAAGATTTCTGACGTAGATGTGACCGACTTTGTGAGGATTTTATGTTGGCTGGAACGAATCATATGTCATCAGATGAAGGCGTAGCATCCGGCGGAAAACACAAATCTACGTGATGAAAGATAGTAGACCATTTGCAATGGAATCGAGGTTGAAATATTGCTGCTTCCGTTATACAAGTAAGAGCAGAATATATACATTTGATACAATGGTCTGCCTATATATATGAATATATATATATATTATATATATATATATATATATAATATATATATATATATATATATTATATAACTAGAACTGTTGAAAAATACCACAATTACCATTAGAGGCCGTTGGCAATGAAGTATCAGAAGTAGTAAATGATTTGCGATATTTCTGGAATTGTTATCCATTTCAACGGGCTGGTGTTTTGTTTTATGGCATAAAAACCTTTTCGGTTCATTTAATGCCGAATCAAAATTTGATATCATATTGCCTACAGAGTTACTTAAATAGTCACCCATCTAATTATTGCTGCTTACCTTACCTTATCTTGCGGAAGCGGTGCTTTCAACTTGCCCCAAATTAAAGACCATGTAGATCTCTGGTTTTATGTATAATAAGTCTGTCCATTCAGGTTTGATACTTTTTGAATTGCTTCGTTTAATTTTCTATTAGATCCTGTGAATGAATCATAAATTTATATATATATATATATATATATATATATATATATATATATATATATATATATATATATATATGAACAAAAAGTGATAAGACAAACAGGTATATTTTTATATGTTGTTTATTCGTAACTGGTTTCGACCTTAGGTCATCGTCAGAAGTTTTTTTAGAAATTGTTTTTAGAGAGTTCTTTTCTTTGAAAGGGAGCATTGTAAAAAAATTATACAAATTTAAATATTTTTTGAGAGTTTGACATGCTATTATAATCCGGGTAGAGGAATGTGTTAGTAGTAGCAAGTCCATGTATATATATATATATATATATATATATATATATATATACAATTCCCAAAGATTCACAAACAGACATGCATATATATATATAATGAAAAAAGATAGATTATGTATATATACACATTGTGTATATATATATGTATATATATTTACCAACGCTTCCGCACGTGCAGTATGTAACACAATGTCAATTTATTAAGCGGAGTTTAACAGATTAGAATTCATATTTTTCCTTCTCCTATCGTGGTTTCCTAAGCAATTATAAAGAATCCAGTCTGCCTTACAATTTTACCCATAGATGGAAGGAAAAGGGTTTGATGCTTAACTTTCCAACGGGTATTAGCGCAATGTCAAATGCAAACAGCCTCGTCACGAACTTGAACTCGGGTTGATGACATTTTGGGTATATATATACAGATATGTATGTATACCCACAAACACTCTCTAACACATACACACACAAGAGTATTTGTGTTTACGTTCAAATGTGTGTGTATGTGTACTTGCAATATATTCACTTACAGATAAAGTTTGCGATTATATATTAGAAAAAGTGGCATAATTGCTAATATAGTCTATATTATCTCATCTAAGGGTCATTTGTAAAATCGATTTTATTTATGCATGTAAATATAAAAGCGACAACGAACTAATAAATTGTATGTTACCCACAATAAAATCACGTACAAAATTATCTTGCATAGATATTTGTCTCCCACTTTTTTTCAATTTGCCATTGGTAAGTTTCATACGTAATTCATGATGAATATATTAATATATATATCTTGTATGAAATCAAATCCTATCATTCAAACCACCAGAAAAAGAAGAAGTTGAAGCAATACAGAAAACGTGGCATTTTATTAGTCGATCGATTGTTAAGCTTAGTATCAAAGTCATCATCCCTTTCAAAAGTGTTGTATCGCGAGGTAGAAAGATACACAGAAGAATGGTGTGCTTAATACATTTATGAAGCACTAGCACCCGGTTCTAAATGGATACATACAAACACAGAACAAATAAGTACAAACCATTAACAAGAAAAAATTACACTAAATAGAGGAGGGTCAATTCGGTATGTCCAAGGCATCAAAGTCAGTCTGAATATTATTCAGCTCGTTAATCCAATTTAATCGTAGGCTCTTTTATGGCTATAAGCCAGTCCATATGATAGATGCTGAAGGAGTGTCAGCCACTCAACAACAAAAAGTTAACATTTTTATTCTCCGGCAAAGTTTTGGTTCTTATGCAGACTTTCTTTTTCCTTTAATTTTACTTTAGAAAAGAGACAAAAAGGTGGATGGTTAGATTTTTAAACCTCGGTTCCCAACTATTTCTTG
The DNA here is from genome assembly GCA_023376005.1 of Doryteuthis pealeii. Lineage (NCBI taxonomy): Eukaryota > Metazoa > Mollusca > Cephalopoda > Myopsida > Loliginidae > Doryteuthis > Doryteuthis pealeii. The sequence goes on along the minus strand of CM042147.1, from coordinate 45,610,762 downwards.
GAGAGGGATTTTATCCTTGAGTCAGTAAATAGTGTGCATCCCCAGTAAAAGGTCTGTGTTGGAATGGCCGAGGGATATTTTTGGAGCTAGTGGAGTGGGGGGCGTTTTTCTCTGAGTACTTCCTGTCTGGTACCTCCTGAGAGTTTGTTATATTTTAATTTTTTATTTAATTTTACTTTAATCCCAACACTTCCAGAGGTTCTGCTGAAACTAAAGAAAGGACGGATTAGTCGGTAGAGCATTCACCTAGAAATCGCAAGGTTCAGGGTCGATAACCAACTCAGCGCATGAGTAACACAGTTTTCTTTACAATAATCTTATCTGTGCAATAAAATATAACACAGCTAACGGCAGATTTGGCGCTTCATCCCAGCAAAACAAAATTCTGGTCTACTGCACGCGACGATTGAATAGAATCCCTCGCCAAGGTCAATTTTTTAAGCGGAGTTTAACAGGTTTCAGTTAAGAGTTTTCCTTCTCCTAGACTGGTTTCCTAGCCATGGTTAAAGAGCCCAGTCTGCCCTGCTATTTACCAATAGTTGGAGGGAAAATTGAATTCATATCTTTCCCAGGGGTATTAGCGCCATGTAAAATGCAAACAGATTCATCCAGGAATTGAACTCGGGTCGATCAGTCCATTTCCTACGACTCTAACCATTAAACCTCGCCTCTCTTCTACATGTAGTTCGTATCTGTAGGCTAAGATCTGCTGATTCTTTTACATTTTAAATATACAAGATAAGTATGTGTATTCTATTTTCCAGGAAAGATAAGTAAAATAATCTAAATACACAAAGTCACACCGCCCTGTCGATGGGGCGTTAGAATGCACCGACTGCACCTCTGCAGAAGAGTAAGACTCCTCCAATGGGGCCACATGTTGGCTGTGGGTGGTGAACCGTGATGCTTAAGGAGAGACTCAGGTGGCTGAGCAGTCCATGACTTGCAATATTCCACTTTAAGCATTTCTTGGGCTAGACGGGCGGTCAAAGAGGCCCCCTCCGATCAATCGGCTGGATACGTCAAGCCCTAGCACCTATATGATTGCCCCAACCCTATTGCCTTTATGACAACCCCCAATCATTCTTATCATGTGTGCTAGAAGGCGGTGACTGAGGGTCTACATGTCCTGAGAATGACGTTAAACTCTATCTGATGGTGAGGTTCCAGTTTTGGAGGTTTGGGGAATGTGGAGCACCCCTTCATCACCATTGCTCCCTGGTCCACTCTGACCCGGAGTGGTAGTACCTGTTAGGTTCCATCTATGGGTTGAATAGAAAAAACATGAGTTTATAAACAAAATTGTATTATGCATTAAGAATGAATTTATTTCACAAATTTGTCGGCATTAAATGACCCACCGAGGTTGATATGCCGTATAACAAAACAAAACAAACCAACCCAAACAAAG
>CM042147.1:45594351-45596851 GCA_023376005.1 Doryteuthis pealeii | reverse complement strand
TATATAAGTATCATTAGCACGTCAAAATACAGAACGAGTTTCATGTGTTTGTTTTTAATAAGATACTGAACATGTGTAAATATTATTGTGTTTGAAAACTATCTAAGATGAATCGTATCAAACTTACTTAGACACAGCCTAAAATTTCAGATCTTATCTAACATCTGGACGAAGCTACATATCTTATCTAACTTCTGGACGAAGCTACAGTTCACATAGCGCTAATACACTTGGGAAAAGTATGAATCCAACTATGTGTAATTAGTAGGGCAGACTTGGATCTTTAACCTTGGTTAGGCAACCAGTCTAGGAGAAAGAAAACTGAACGAAAACCTGTTAAACTCCATTTGGCATGCTCAATACAAGATTAGTCTCAGTCCTAATTAGTGAACTATTTCACTAATCTTTGAATTTTTTTCTTATTTGTGTGCACAGATCTTTTATAACACATTATCTGTGTTGCTTTCTGTTACCTGTTGCATACACATGAGTGACCACTCGTGGTCTACCTGTTTCTGTTAGCTGTTAACCCCTGAAACCACGCTACACTGCTACTTGCTTACTGTAACAAACTCAGTTTACAGTGAACTGTTTATCGCAAAGGTTAGTGAGAAGTGAAATATACATTTGCATTTAATGTAACCGCATAAAAAACAGTTTAAAATAGAGAGTTACTTTTCAATCACACTGTATATATGTGTTGTGTCTTCAAAACAATTACATAAAAATAAACCTCGTCTAAAAATAGAATGTCAATTGCAAATCTGTGTGCACCAGTTTTGAACAAAAACTAACAATCTTAAGGATGTAGTTGTGAACAAGCCACCTGATCCTCCAAAACCGTATTTTCCAAAGGTTTGAAAATTTGGCCAAGCTGAGCCTAGTTCATTGCTATAAAAACAGCCAACAAAAACTTCTCGAGGCAGGTACACCCGTTGGTAGTCACAGACACAGTCAACCACAACTCTCAGAAGCATCACTTTCTTTTATACTTGTAGGAACAAGAATCGCCGATCCATTGTACAAATTCTGGACAATGGGAGTTTTCTAGTTCCTGATAATTGAGACAGCGGTCAATATTTTCGTATGTTGAAGGGGAATTGTTTCATCTCGTAAGATAGGTCCTCTTTTTTCTTTTTCTTTTATTTGCATGTTGCAACAATTTCGAGTTAAGTTCGCACAAACTGCCTATCCGGGTTTTTTTTCCGGACTTTATTTTGATCAGAATTTTGGGACCAGATTCTTTTGACAACATTTACAAATCTGGCATACTCGAACATGTGGTCCAGTGATTAAGAAATTCTTGGAACACAACACTTTGAAATACAATCAAACATTGCCGCACCTCACTTGCCCGGCAAACATGTCAAATAAATCAAATAAACTAAATTAGCAACAAGGAACATTAATCACATGGACATATGCGACCGTCAAGCAGGTTTGGCAAGATCCAGCTACAATTAAGGAAAATTTATTTAATATCTCTATCTCGCTAGAATACCACCTGATGTGTGGCATATACAATACTACACCAGATTTAGAAGGTTATTTGTTTTTTTCAAAACATTTGGCTTAAAAAGAGTACCTCGTTGTGACAAACCCATTACACCCACCAATTCAAAAATGTGCATATACAAGAAGTTTCTCGTCTAATGATCCGTGGCAACGTGGGAATACAAACAATCTTAGACTAGAATAATAAGTAATTGGGTTACTTCCCGAATTTTATGGTTACCTCACTTTTAGAGAACTCTCTAGGGAATAGTAGACTATATAAACACTCAATAAGTGTACCAATTATTCTAAGTAGAATAAATATTTCCAAAGTCTATCGGTATTATCGTTTGTCATTACAATTGCCACTGTTCTATATCTAGCGTTCCGTCATCCGAGGGGTCACCAACTGTTATGATCATGTGTTACATATTATGTGGTGTCAAGGGTTGTTAACAAGACCCTGTAGTTAGTATGAAATAGGTCTGTTGGAGTAAAAAGGCGTAGGCGGGTTGATTTTCGTTGGATGACCCTAACTAACCGCTAGAGAGGCGCGAATCTCGCGCGTCATGAGAAAATCGTAACTAGTTAGATTTAGTTTCAACCTGACGTCGGAGCAGAGAGCATCGGCCTCTCTCTGCTGAGGTTGTTAACTCCTCGTGTGGAAGAACATGGGCAAGAAAAATAAATCTTGATCAAGAAAATAAAAGTCTTGTGTGTTGATTAGTTTCATGACTAAAAACCGGCCCTTAAAAATAAGTCCTTAGTTAGAAGGCTAGACAGCATGACAGACAGAGAAGAAGAAAAGGAAACAGCCACACAAGATAACAGGAAGAAATGAAGAACAAGTGAGTCTCAATCTCTGTCTCTGTCTGTCTGTCTGTCTATCTGCCTGTCTCTCTCTCTCTCTCTCTCTCTCTCTCTCTCTCTCTCTCTCTCTCTCTCTCTCTCTCTCTCTCTCTCTCTCTCTCACGAGTGTCCTCTCCAACTTATTATACCCTGCGAT
>CM042147.1:45586851-45589351 GCA_023376005.1 Doryteuthis pealeii | reverse complement strand
TTTAACCAGAGTATGTTGCAGAATCATAACGGCTTGGATATTAAGGAACAAGCGTATTAATAATCTGGTGTGTAAAATAAAAATTCATGAAATATTAGATAATACGATAGAAAGACAGAGAGACAGTGGAGAGAGAAAAGAGAGGGAGAGACAGAGTATATAGACTTTTCTTATTTCCACTCTCTCCCCCTCTCTCTCTCTCTCTCTCTCTCTCTCTCTCTCTCTCTCTCTCTCTCAGCATTCATCCTTTTAATAACTATATGTTGGTTTTGATAGTTTTATGTCATGTCAACCCCTTCTGGGTTATTTTATGTCGAGGTCAATCCTTTACACATACCTGGGGTTGCATACAGTACCTGTTGTCACCCATTTAAATACTGAACAGGCTTATCACTACTTAACTTATTTATATTCTTCTTTCTATATTTTATTCTTTCTTTGTTTATTTCTTCTTACTGAAGCTTTCAGTTCATTTCCTTTATTTTATTTGTAATAATAAATGAACATAATAGTTTATATACTTTCAGAAAGTTAAAGGTTTACACAAAGGGGAGGTAATAATAAAACAGAGGAAGTAACTCTCAATTACCTATTACACTATTATATCTTTCTTATTCTTGTTTTCATTTCATTTCTTTTGGTTTTAAGAATTATTGTTATTTTCTAAGCCTTGGTACCTAGGCCTCAGGTTACAAAGTGGTCCGCTATCCTCCTGTAGTTTACATGGAGAAACCAATTGAACATTTTTTAAAAAATGGGGGGGGCGGTCTTGCCCTTGTGCAAGGAATACAATCAGCGTATAATTAGTCCCACTGGCAGCGCGACAGAAGTTAGGGAACCATTGATTTAAAACAAATATACTCCACTTTGGCCTATCTTGGGCTAGACGGGCGGTCGGAGAGGCCCCCTCGATCAATCGCTGGTCACGTCAAGCCCTACCACCTATATGATTCCCCAACCCTATTGCCCTATTAAGCCCCAACCCCTTTTTATCATATGGGTGCTAGAAGCGGTGGCTGCGGGTCTACATGTCCGAATGACGTTAAACTCTATCTGATGGTGAGGTTCCAGTTTTTGAGGTTGGGAATGGAGCACCCCTTCATCACCATTGCTCTCTGGTCCACTCTGACCCGGAGTGGTATACCTGTTAGGTCCCATCTATGGGTTAAATAGTAAAACAAGAGTTAATAAACAAAATTGTATTATCCATTAAGAATTGATTATTTCAAAACTTTATTGCATTAAATACCCACTGAGGTTGATGTGCCGTAAAACAAACAAACCAAATTAAAACAAATAATTCGTTTAGCAAATCCGGCGATCGCAAAGTTAAGATTTACTTAGCATTCTACTTACATTGTAATCAACCCAAGTTAAAAACGAAAACGTTTGGATTCTTTAAAACTACTCGACTAAAAATATGTTCCGAGGTCCCATTAGTAACTACAGGAAATTGATCGTATCTGTAGGCGTTCTTCAGTTTATAGAGACAGACGGATGAAAAAAAGGTCATATAGATAGATTTCCCCCTGCTAAATTCCTTCTTTTACTACATATTTTAGATCATTATTTTCTTATTTATCTAGTCTTGCAATTTTCAATATATTCTAACACTTTTTTCCTTCTTTATTTTCCATCTCTTCCATTTCTTTTTTCAATCTCTATCTTTCATTCACTTCACATATATTTTATTTCTTTTTATCACTTCTATTCACGCATTTCTTTTTACCAACATTTCCCTTCAATTATTCTTCGATTGTCTTTTGACTTTATCTCCACGTTATTTTGTTAACTATTACACAACGATGAAAAGCTCTTGATTTTATTGTTATTTGGGACCATATGACTATTAGGCACCCCTTTGTGATCTCGATTCAGAAGGACATTTTTTCATTTACCCGTCAATATCCGGTTGTTTTAACAAACGATTTTTAGAGTTTGTTTTACTATATAACCCCTAACCCTAATCCCTAACCCTAGCCATAAGTCTAATCCTAACCTAACAAACAACCGGATAGACGGTAAAATGAAAACCTTTCTGAATCGAGATCAAAAGAGGTGCCTAAAGTCATATGGTCCGGTATTTGTTCCTTTCTTTATTTTTATTATCTTTTTTTTCATTTTTGGCTTTTCAACTCTTCTAATTCCTCTTCTCTTTCCATTTTTTAAAAAAATTCTATGTTGTCTCTGTTATTAACTTTCTTTTGCTATTTAACTGTTTCATTCAATTCCCTTCAACAATCAAAAGGAAATATTTTAACGTTCTATTGTAGCATCCAGCACAATAAAGCATCCATAAATAAAAATCCTAATTAAAAAAAAAAATACACCCATCAGAATCGACAATAAAAGCCTTAATATGAAATTCAACAATACAATCAACAATACAATTCTTCTCTTCTCCTTTCTTGCGAGTTTATAATACAGTTTAACGTGGTTTCCCCTAAGTCGATACAATCAGTTTCACAAGATCTCAAGAACACTCGAAGTTATTTAGTTA
>CM042147.1:45551363-45586751 GCA_023376005.1 Doryteuthis pealeii | reverse complement strand
AACAGAGAGATCTAAACAGAACCAATTAGGAATGGGGTTTTTTTTTTCACAATAACTCAATGCCTGAACTAAAGAATAATTTGGTATAGATTTTGTGCTCAAATTAAACAGTAAAAGCTTTTCAGAGACAAACATCTGGTGTTAGCTTTAGTATAATAATAATAGATATTCATAAAAATAAATAAAGATAAGATGCTAATCCTAAAACAAATTAATTAAGAAAAATATAAATGTTCAGACAATGAGTAATGTTTGTTTAGATGAGTGTCATTTATCAAGAACGGAACGGAATTACAGGGCTTCTGAGTATTTAGGTGACAGAATCTAAAACTGACGTTCTTTGGTACAGCCAGAATTTGATTTCTATTTGGCCGATGTCCAGTAAAAGTTCACTTATTTGTCAATCTATTCGCATTCTGCTGAACGATATTCGATCAGTATACTCTCATATTTGAGAGTTCGTGAAAAAGAAACTTAAATCTCAGCATCCATCTCAATGACTGGATTGTTGATTAAAATTGTATTTATTTCATGAATAAGAAGCGACTACCAGCTGTCCCTGGATGATAGGGGAGGATCTCGGGTATTGATTTGATTACTATACAAATGCTGACATTTTTAAGGAGATTCAATGCTATTCTATGTATATTTTAATTTTTAGAATATCTTCCATATACAATCAAATCTTCAGAATTTTGCAAAGAAAGCATAATTGGTGATATTTAATATGTACGTATTATATTTACTTTGTCGTTAATTGTAAGTATTTCGTAGTATTTCATATGAACATATACATACATACTTTTTCTTACCTTTCTTTCTTTATATTAAAAACTGAAATGGTACATTATTCAGCTGAAGTTATGACACTTATAGAAAAAAGATTTAGGCGATTATAACACAGATTAATCAGGATTTACATTTTTGCATTTCAAGTTGGACTATTTGGAGGTTCTCATTTTTTAACCAGAGTATGTTGCAGAATCATAACGGCTTGGATATTAAGGAACAACCGTATTAATAATCTGGTGTGTAAAATAATTCATGAAATATTAGATAATACGATAGAAAGACTAGAAGAGAACAGTGGGAGAGAGAAAAAGAGAGGGAGAGACAGAGTTATAGACTTTTCTTATTTCCACTCTCTCCCCTCTCGTCTTCTCTCTTCTCTCTCTCTCTCTCTCTCTACTTTCAGCATTCTTCCTTTTAATAACTATATGCTTGGTTGATAGTTTTTAAATGTCATGTCCAACCCTATCTGGGATTTTATTTTTTTTTTTTTATGTCGAGGTAATCCTTTTACACACATACCTGGGGTTGCATACAGTATGTTGGTCACCCATTTTAATATACTGAACAGGCTTATCACTACTTACTTTTTAATATTTCTTCTTTCTCATATTTTATTCTTTCTTGTTTATTTCTTCTTACTGAAGCTTTAGTTCTTTCCTTTATTTATTTGTAATAATAATGAACATATAGTTTATCATATTTCAGAAAGTTAAGGTTTACACAAAGGGGGGTAATAATCAAACAGAGGAAGTACTCTCAATTATCCTATTACACTATTATATTTTTTATTCTTGTTTTCATTTCATTTCTCTTTTGGTTTTTAAGCATTATTGTTATTTTCTAGCTTTGGTACCTAGGCTCAGGTTAACAAAGTGGTCCGCATCCTCCTGGTAGTTTACATGGAGAAACGCAATTGAACCATTTTTTAAAAATGGGGGGGGCGTCTTGCCTTGTGCAAGGAATACAATCAGCGTATAATTAGTCCATATGGCAGCGCGACAAGAAGTTAGGAACCAATTGATTTAAAACAAATTCTCACTTTGGCTTATCTTTGGGCTACGAACGGCGGTGGAGAGGACCCCCTCCGATCAATCGGCTGGTCACCGTCATAGCCTAGCCACCTATATGAATTGCCCCAAACCCTTTTGCCGCTTATGGTAAGCCCCACCCCTTTTTACATATGGGTGTAGAGGCGGGTGGCTGCGGTCTACATGTCCTGGGAATGACGTTAAATCTCTATCTGATGGTGAGGTTCCAGTTTTTGGAGGTTTGGGGAAAGTGGAGCACCCCTTCATCACCATTGCTCTCTGGTCCACTCTGACCGGAGTGGTAGTACCTGTTAGGGTCCATCTATGGGTTAAATAGTAAAACAAGAGTTAATAAACAAAATTGTATTATCCATTAAGAATTGATTTATTTCAAAACTTTATTGGCATTAAATAACCCACTGAGGTTGATGTGCCGTAAACAAAACAAACCAATTAAAACAAATATATCGGTTTAGCAAATCCGGCGATCGCAAAAGTTAAGATTTACTTTAGCATCTAACTTACATTTTATTAAATCGAACCCAGTTAAAAACGAAACGTTTTGGAATTCTTTAAAACTACTCGACTAAAAATATGTTCCGAGTCCCATTAGTAACTACAGGAAATTTGATCGTATCTGTAGGCGTTCTTCAGTTATAAGAGAAGACGGATGAAAGAAAAGGTCATATAAGATAGATTTCCCCTGCTAATTCCCTTTTTACTACATATTTTAGATTCATTATTTTCTTATTATCTAGTCTTGCAATTTTTCACAATATTTCTAACACTTTTTTCCTTCTTTATTTTCCACTCTCTTCCATTTTCTTTTTCAATCTCTATCTTTCATTCACTTCACATATATTTTTATTTCTTTTTTATCACTTCTATTCACGCATTTCTTTTTACCAACATTTCCTTCAATTATTCTTCGATTTGTCTTTTGCACTTTATTCTCCCAGTTATTCTGTTTAACTATTAAACCCAACGATGAAAAGCTCTTGATTTTTATTGTTATTTGGGACCATATGACTATTAGGGCACCCCCTTTGTGATCTTCGATCGAAGGACATGGTTTTTCATTTACAACCGTCATATCCGGTTGTTGTTTACAAACGATTTTTAGAGTTTGTTTACGTTATAAACCCTAAACTAATCCTAACCTAGCGCATAAGTCTAAATCCTAACCTTAACAAACAACCGGATATTGACGGTAATAATGAAAAACTTTCTGAATGAGATCAAAAAGAGGTGGCCTAAAGGTTCATATGGTCCGGTATTTGTTCCTTTCTTATTTTATATCTTTTTTATTTCATTTTTGCTTTTCAATCTTTCTAATTCCTCTATTCTTCTTCCATTTTTTAAAATTCCTATGTTGTCTCTGTTATTTAACTTTTCCTTTTGCTATTTACTGTTTCATTCAATTCCCTTCAACAATCAAAGGAAATATTTTGAACGTTCTATTGTAGATCCAGCACAATAAGCATCCATATAATAAAAGTCTATTAAAAAAAAAAAATACACGCATCAGAATCGACAATAAAAGCCTTAATATGAAATTCAAAATACATCAACAATACAATCCTCTTTCTCTTTCTCCTTCTTGCGAGTTTTTTATACTACAGTCTTAAGCTGTGGGTTTTCCCCTAAGGTCTGAGTGACAATCAGTTTCTACAGATCTCAAGACACTTCGAGTATTTTAAGTTGATTTTAAGGACCATATGCCTTTAGCCACCCTTCTGCGATCTCCGATTCGGGGGGGGGGATTGTTTTTTTCCATTTATACCGTCAAAATCCGGTTGTTTTTTTAGGGTTTAGGGTTAGAGGTTAGGTTTGGGGGTTAGGGTTAGGGTTAGGGTTTGAGGTTAGTTTTATAATTAAAAAAACCTCTAAAACTCATCTGTTAACAATTAACCGGATTTTGACGGTGTAAATAGAAGAAAAACGTCCCCACGAATCGAGATCGCAAAAGGGGTGCCTAAAGTTCATACGGTCCGATTTTAACAGTGTTCTAATCTGTATGGTCTCAATTAACTCATCTCATCTCTAATTTCCCTAGTTTCTTTTTCATACCTTTAGGGACCGTCCTAAGTAAACCAACTACAATAAGATACAACGCCACTTTCTTTTTCAACAGCTTTTCAGCTCTTGGGCAAGATCTGGGTATTTAATTTTTCAGAAGGGCGGTTTAACTCAGTCAGTAGAGCACCCGCTTAGAAAACGCAAGGTTCCGGGTTCGATACTGTTCTCCATTAAAGCAGTGTATGAGTAGCACAGATTGGTTAATCTAGTAAAGTGAGGAGCTGACGTTAAGTGTGTCCCTTCATCTCAGCAAAGCAATATACCTGGCCTAGCACTTGCAAAATGGAGATAGACTCCCTCGCAGTCTGGCTGATACCGACAATAGGCCACTCCACCAACTTTACTCACTTATTTTTTTCTTTCTCTTATTTTCCCTCTCTGTCCCTCTGGGATGGACTAATGTAGAAGTTTTTTTTCTTGTTAATTTTCAATTTCTAACAAGGAAAATGTCAATATTACTCTATTTTCATCAGTAACATATCCAAATGTTTAGCAGCCCTGTCGGCTGGAGCTTTACAATACACTGACCACACTTCTGCAGAGGGGTAATACGGCATCTTAACGTTGTGAAAACGTTTTTTAAATTGACTAACTGCATTCACATCGAGGATCTGACAAATTTATTTCTTCATAAAAAAAACAAAAAAACAAATCAAATGTTTGTTTTTTTTTTTTTTGTTGTTTTTTTTTTTAAATAGTAGTTAGCTTGGTTTTCAAAATTCCTTAAGATTTGATACAGGATCAATTTAAGCTGCTTTGAATTCAGAGTTTTCCTTCTCCTATACTGGTTGCCTAATCAAGGCTAAATTACCCAGTACGTTTTTACCCAACCCAGGATTTGAACTCGAGTCATCGACTCCATTCCTTACGACGCTAAGCGCGCATCCACAAATTCAAAGTAAAGAAAATACAAATCATACATGCAGGTGGGTTCGGGGGTCGGGTAGGGTAGTTTATGTTGCGAAAGAATAAGCTAGATGGGAGCTGCACAAGAATGCTGAATACAGTCCTGAACAAGTCGTGGAAGCAGCACCCCACAAGGAAGCAACTATATGGTCACCTGCCCCCCATCTCACAAACCATCCGGGCGAGACGGACTAGGCATGCCGGACACTGCTGGAGAAGCGGGGGCGAGCTTATAAGCGACGTTCTCCTGTGGGAGCCAACACATGGATATGCTAACATAGGACGCCCACTAAGGACCCACATTGACCAACTATGCGAGAATTCTGGATGCTGCTAAGAGGACCTCCCAGGGGCAATGAGTGATAGGGAAGGTTGGCGAGAGATTGACATGGATATCCATGCTGCTTGCACGACATGATGATGATGATTTTTTAAGCCAATGTCTGTTTTGTTCTCATAAAATTATTTATGTGATAATAAAAGACGTGATTACCTCCCTTTGGAGTGGTTGGGTTATCTTCCCTTGATCGGGATTATATAAATTCAAGAGATAGCGCCCATTGTAGTTGCGTCTTTGCTGAGCTGTATTCAGTTGATTAAAGTTAAGTTGTTACGTTACATTGTCTTTGTCTCATTTCAATTTATATTTTAAAATTCAAATATGTTTGCGCAATTCTTAATTATTATTATTCTCAGTATGCCAGGACTTTCGTCAGATTTCCTGCAACAATACTAATATCTAAATAATTACTGAATGTGCTAAGATGTTCAAGTATTCCATATTTTTGGAAGGTTTTTTATTACTGCTATCCCCTGATGTTTCTAATCTGGATATGAAATATCTCTGAAGAAAACAAACATTAATCAAAATATACCAGTATCATCTCACCCCCGGGAAACGATGCTGATGAACATGAGATTTAGAGTTAAGCCCATAATGACAAAAAACAATTGATACAAGATTGGATCAATTTAGATCTACGAAAGAATTGTGATTGTTCATATGAAAAAAATTGGGAAATAGAAGAAGAAGAAGAAGAAGAAGAAGAAGAAGAAGAAGAAGAAGAAGAAGAAGAAGAAGATGAATATCCTTCCATCTCTCCTCTATTATCGTCAAATGAAATATTATTATTATTTTAACTCCCTTTTAGTTTTTCACATCAGCGTTAGCTGATGGTATTTCACTGGAGGCTGAGTGACAACAAGTCTCCTCAAGTCTCCAGGACTCTTCTGAGTATACTAGTCAATTGCATCAGTGCAGTAGTTTGGATGGTCTCAATTCTTCCCCTGATTTCCATATCCTGTAGTCTTTTTTCCAAGTTTATTGGGACCGTTCCAAGTACACTAACTAAAATTGGTATCACTTTCATATTCAACAGCTTTTTCAATTCTCTGACAAGGTCCAGATATTTATGCATCTTTTCATTTTCCTTCAGCTTCACCCTGTGATCTTATGGGACCGCGAAGTCCACCAGTTGACACGTTATTTTTTTTTCTTGGTTAATCAAAACTAGGTCTGGTCTCGTGGCTGGGATAGGGTGATCCGTCTTTATCTTAAAGTCTCACATAATTTCATGCGTTTTATTCTCAAGAACAGATTCTGGTTTATGCATATGCCATTTTGTTGTATGGTCAAAATTTAATTTTTGCATATTTCCCAGTGGATCACCTTCCCAACCCAGTCGTGTCTAGCTTTGTATTCCCATTGTGCTAGTTTGTTATATTCACTTAATACATGGTTTACAGTCTCATCTCTGTCACCGCACAGTCTACATTTACTGTTTTGTTGCGTCTTATCAATTTTTGCTTTGATATTATTTGTTCTCATGGCATTATTTTTTGCAGCAATTATTAGGGATTCAGTATCTCTCTTGAGGTTTCCTCTTCTTAACCATATCCAGGTCGTTTTAGCTGCAACCTCTCCAATTTGTCGTTTGAAGTACCCATATAATTGTTTTTCTTCCCATCTTTGTTTTCTAGTTTTTGTTGTTTTTCTGTTTGTCCATACATGTCATCTGCTGTTGTTGGCTGCTATAAGTAATATTTCTTTGCTCTTTTTTAGGTATTTTCCGAGTCCTTGGATTGTGGCCTTTACACAGTCCTCCATGTTGGAAAGACCTCCTCCACCTTATTTTCTTGGTACATATACCATCATATTTATCATCTCTAGGGTGTAGAGCCTTGGTCTATGTGCCTGAGTTCTTCTTTTGTCCATTTTAAGAATGGCCCAGAGTATTATTATTATTATTATTATTATTATTATTATTATTCACTGGCCGGAAACTGTACATAATGAAAAATGAAGAAGACTTTGTGTTTTTGATACTATAACGTATGAACAAAGATCTATATATCAATACTCATGTTCCTTAATTGTACAACTATTATCATCTTGCAACACCCTCTGGTTAAAAGTGAGATCATCCAAATCGTCAAAGATAAGATGCAAAAATGTAAATCCTAATTAACTGGTGTTGCTTTTTTATTCTTATTTCTTATGAATGTTGCTATCCAAGCTGAAAGAAAAAGAAAGAAAAGAAGAAAGGAAGAGAGTAGGATAAAGATGGAGAGATGTGGTAAGCGTGTGGAAACGATAACGCTAACATTTTTCAATCAAGATTCTTATACTTTTTACATCTTAAACTCCTTGCGATAGCTCTTAAGTAAACATATCAAATGTTGAAAAAATTACATTATCAACATCTTCAGGAGCTTCCTTTACATTTTACACCTGTGTTCGATCCTACCTTTCATTCTTTGGCTTTTACAGTCCCTGAAGACGCTGCGCTAGAACTTAGCTCTTGGGCACTGAAAATCTATTGTCTTCCGAGCCTGCTGTTACCAACTGAGCTAAACCAGCCCTCTAGAACAATGTAATAATGTAAAGGAAAATCTAGTTTTTATTCTTGAAATTACGGGTTTCGATGAAGCACACTAGAAAGAGGTTTTCAAAAAAGAGTATCATCAGATAAAGCTAAAATATTTTTTCTAAAATTCTATTTGTCACTCACACAACACTTACAAGGAAACATAGGATTTAAAAAAACAAAAAAACAAAACTGTGTAACACTACAGAAAATTAATAGAATAACAATGAATTTGGTATTTTTAGCAAGCCCCTAACGAGTCTAATGAGGCCTGATAGTTTGCAACTTTGAACATTTTGGTTAACTTTAAAAATTTTGGTTAAATTCATATACTCAAGATATAGCCTTCAAAACATATGAAAAAGACGTCAAAACAGAGCATTTTTCAGTTTGTTTTGACGTATGTAAAAAAAAAACAACTTAAAAACGCCTGCCGGACACCCTTAAAACTATGAAATTAACATTCCAACTGTTGTTTTCAGTTAGGGACCATGCCCGTACATATTACCTGATAGTTGGTACGTTGGAAAAGTTTGGGGAAAATTTTGAAATCGGGGTTTGAAGGGCTTTTTTTTTACTTCCCAACGCGCTATTAAAAGAAAAATGTAACACTATCATTAATAAAATATTAATAAAATAACATTGAATTTGATATTTTTAGCAAGCCCCTAATTCTAAAAAATGAGCATCTAAACATTCTTGTAAAATTCATAATTGAAATTATCATCATATATTTATAAGCACATAAAAATAGTTACACATGATCAAACTTGTTTTGTTTTGTTTGCTTTTTGGTCTTTCAGGAATTTCTTTTTTTTTTTATCTCAGCAATAAAGACACGCGTGCACTTAACTTCATGACATTTAACTGAATAACGGGAATCCATCCTATCCACTGATGTGTCAGGATATTTTAAGTGTGTCCAAAAAGAAACAGCTTTTAAAACAGTGCAACAACAATAAAGGGTGACGTAGGTCCATGAGAATAACCTGATATGTAAATTAACACGGAACATTTTTAGCAAGAATTTTGAGTTGGATTGGAATGGAAAAGTTTAAATGATGAGTCAACATAGACACATGGCAGAGTTTATTTGCACGAGCCGATGAGACATGGCAAAGTGGCAGAGAGGCGGAGTGAGAGGTCAGAGTGTGAACTGAGTCTGGGAGAATGTGCTGAGAGAGCAAGACATGCATTCTTTGCTCTCAGCAGTTGTGATTTCGGGAGAAATAAAATTCTCACGAGAAAAAAGAAGGGGCCTTGTGTTATTACTAAATCGAATGGAGTGAACTAATAATAATAACAACCGTTATAATTATTTCACTGCTTACTGCAAATTTTGGCTCAAGACCGCCCTCGGTGGCGGCAGAATCTCCGTAGAGGACTGTTCATGTCAGAAGTTACCGTGACGCAACACCATGAAGCTAAGAGGTATAGAAGAATGCAGCGGCAACAAAGCACCTGCAAATCAACATCTTCAGGGACAGCCTTCAAATGTGACATCTGTGGTTGAGAATGTTTTTCAAACATCGGACTTCACAGTTACAGGAGGAGCTGTAACTTCAGGGGCTCAAAATTTATTATAGTCTTCCGAGACTGAAATGCCAATAGATATAATTATTTCACTCCTCTCGAGGTTTTTACACCAACGTTAGTTGGGGGACTTTCACTGAAGTTTTAGTGAGAACAATTCTCTTCAGTTAATATGCATTCTTGTGATCATTGTTTCTGTTGATTTTTCTGTTGCTGTTGTCATTGGTAGGGATGTATCTTTTTTCTGTATCATTGTAATGACAAAAACAACAGAAACAATGATTCCACAATTTTCTTAGTTTTCTGGTAACGTCCAAGTATTTGTCTCTCTTTTCGCTTTCTTTCACTTTCACTTTCCTTCAGTAGTCTACTGGGACGTCAAAATCCTAGAGATGACAAGATCTTTTCTTTTTGTTAATCTACACTAGGTCTAGTGTCCTGGCGATGATTAGGTGATCCGTCTGTACCTCAACGTCCCTGAGAATTTTGTGTGTCTCATTCTCCAGGAGCGATTCATGTTTGTGCATATACCATATTATTTCAACCCATTCGAGTTTTTCACACCTGCAGAGGCCGGTAATTCACTGGAGGCTGAGTGACAGCAAGTCTTCTCAGGTCTCCAAGACTCTTCTGAATATTCCAGCCGATCTCAATAATGCTGTAGTCTGTATGGTCTCGACCCTTCCTCTGATCTTCAATTCATCCAGACTTTTTTCCAACCCCTTGGGGATTGTTCCAAGGGCCCCAATTACAATTGGTACGAACTTCACCCTCATGTTCCACAGTTTTCTCAGTTCTCTGGCAAGGTCCACGTATTTGTCGATCTTTTTGCCCTCTTTCATTTTCACTCTGTGATCGCCCGGGACGGCAAAGTCCACGAGATGACAAGTCTTCCTCTTCTTGTCAATCAAAATTTATTATTATTATTATTATTATTATTATTATTATTATTATTATTATTATTATTTATATATTAATACTATTGTCCCTTAATCATACGACCGTTATTCCCTTGCAGTACTCTCTGGTTAAAATGAAACCTTCCAAATCGTCGAAGATGAAATGCAAAAATGTAAATCATGATTATCTGGTGCCGCTCTCCACCGAATTCTTATTTCTTATGAGAGTCGTCACCCCAGATGAATAATGGACAATTCCGCTTTTATGATAAAGAAAGAAAGGGAAGAAAAAGGACATGCTACACTGAAACATTATTATAAAGAAGAAAGAAAGAAAGAAAGAGTAGAGGAAAATAGAGAGAGGGTGAGCGTGCGGAAGGAATTACGCTAAACTGTTTCAATCGAACATAAAAGAAGAAAAGAATGAAAGAAAGAAAAAAAAGTGAGAGAGTTAAAATAACATTTGTTATAATTTTTAAATATAGAACTATTTGTTAATAGCTATGAAGTAAACATATCGAACGTTATAATGATTAAATTATCATAATGTGGCATATCCACAGGCCCCGCTAGTTATTATTATTATTATTATTATTATTATTATTATTATTATTATTATTATTATTATTATTCACTCCTTTTGAGTTTTCACACCAGTGTTAGCTAATGGTATTTTATTATTATTATTATTATTATTATTATTATTATTATTATTATTATTATTATTATTATTATTATTATTATTATTATTATTATATTATTATTATTATTATTATTATTATTATTATTATTATTATTATTATTATTATTATTATTATTATTATTATTATTATTATTATTATTATTATTCTTCATCGTACGCGTTCTTATTATGGATACTGTTGTTGCTGCAAAAGAAAGAACTGTATTCAATTATTTGAATTTCATGCTGAAGTTATTTCGAGGTAAGAGAGAAAAAGAAACCAAAACTAAATTTGAATATTTCTTCTTATTTTCTCGGGTCAGCTTAACCCGTAGATGAGAATCAGCAGCGTTCTTGTCAAACACAGAAAATGCAACAAAAAAAAAAAAAGAAAAGAAAAAAGAAAGAATACAAAAACAACAACAACAACGGGGAACCACACATGTTTATTCAGACTGGAGTTCTCAGGTGGTTAAAGCTGTCGGCAGAGTGACACTCAGTTTCTATAAACTTCATCTTCTTTCCCAATATATCCTCTGTTTTTATTTTGCTTTTTTTAGTTGAATGACGTTTATATCATTTCTGGAGAAATTCAATTTTTCTTTCATCATCCCATGGGTAAATGTCCGGACCACTATTAATCTTTTTGTTGTATCTACTGTTGTTGTTGTTGCTGATGCTGATGCTACTATAGTCATTAAGTTGTGAAATAAAAACTTACTGGTGCCTTTTACAAGTAATTAAGTGACAACAAATCTTCTCAGTGCCGTTGTGGTACTGAGAAGATTTGTTGTCACTTAATTAATTGTAAAAGGCACCAGTAAGTTTCTATTCTCAACAGTATTCTATTTATACAGAATGTTGATATTTCGGACCAAAATAGTGGACAGGGGTCTGTGAAGCCTCTTTCCACTTAAAATAAGTTTCACTACATGCCATCTTCAATATTCAACTATTTTCAAAAAACCCGCCGGCCATGGGGATGGAGTAGTAGGGACAGGCATAGGTTGATGCTCAAAACCCTTAGTCACAGCCCTGCAAGCGAGGCAGCCATGAGGTGATGATCATCAGAAAACCAGGACAGGAACAGTGACTTCTGATTTCGGACTGCTGTCCTCATCTTCATTGTATATTAACAGCGGTTACCTGGCGTCGCCTGGGTTAGAGGGGGATTCTTTAAGTTATTCCCACAGATCCATTATTACTGAATGATGAGCTGAATCCTCGTAGGATGCCCCAGTTAAATCATAATGTAAAAGAATAGACCTGGCATTGAACCAGCTACTCTACTATCTAAAATATGTCTACTATCTAAAATATTAAATGAAAAAGAAATCCATGCTACTATCATTTAAATTTTATTTTTTATTTATCTTCACGAATATAAATCAAATCTCTATTATTTTTGCTCAAAAACCAATGGTGATATTTAATGCGTATATGTATTTACTTTGTCGTTAATTGTTTTATTTTCGAAGTTTCCTTCGGACATATATATATACATACAACGACCCCTTATATATGTATAGATAAGCTTCGTCCTCTTTCCTCAATATATCCTCTGCTTTTGTTTTCTTTCTTTTTTAATAATGAAGTTTATATTACTTTTGGAGAAATTATCTTCTTTCCTCATTCTATACTATATTCTTTCCCTATATGTGCGTTGTGATTATACACAATAAAGATGAGGACAACAGTCCGAAATATCAAAAATATTCATATCAAGCCTCATCCCATAAATATATATAATTATAAGTGTATTTCTTTCTATTTGAGAATTTTTGAATTCTGGACAGTTACGATAATTCTCCAGATTGCCACTTTTATCATCAACTTTGTAGCCGGTTATATATGCCCCGGTGATGTTAAGCCCAAATGTCACTATGTTGTTTTTCAATTTATACCCATTTTCTGAAGCTCCTCTCTTGTCCAGTTTAGATGTCTCTATTATCTTACCAATGAGACTGCCAAGATATTTATTCCTTTCATTTAGTTTCTGTTGCAGAGTTAGGTTTGTTGTAATTTACAGGCTCTTCTGGGATATTTTTCGCTTATTTTTCTTTCATCACTGGTCGTAATGGTATCTGATCTAAAATCCTTAGGTATTAGTCCCTTTCTCTCTCGCTCTCAGTGTTATTATGTTTCTATATTAGTTAGTTGGGGTCGTTCTGTTGTTTTATTTTTTTCTGTTGTTTTCTCTTTTGTTGTAAATTTCTCATTCAGCCTTTATAATAGTTTCCAATTCCTTTTTGTTTCTGGCGATTATTTTAATATTATTATTGTACAATATACAAGAAAAATATATCATGAGTCAAGCCACTTCATGTACAATGTACATGAAGTGTCATGAATCATGATATGTTTTTATGAATCTATACTCCTTGTATTTATATAGGAGATAGGTCCATGGCATCATTGCTATAAGGATCTATAGCGCTTGGAGGCACGTGGTCTAATGGTTACGGTCGTAGGAAATATACTGAATTGACCCGGGTTCAAACCTTAGACGAAGCTGTTTACATTTTACATATCTTAATACCCTTGGGAAAGGTATGCTTCCAACTACTCTCACTCCAGCTATGGGTAAATAGCAGAGAAGACTGTGCTGTTAACCTTGTCTAGGTAACCTGTCTAGGAGAAGGAAAACGTAGAACTCAAGTCTGTTAACTCCGCGTAAGAGATTGACTTTGTGTTGCATCCTGTTATTGAGGAGGGGTTGATATATATATATATATATATATATATATATATATATATATATATATATATATATATATATATAAGGATCAATCACGCAGATATTGATTTATCATGGATGATGTCTCTTTTCATTTTAGTCATTTATCTATTTACAAACAACAACAAAATTATTCATACACACATGGATTTATTTTGATCAATTTCTTAGAATTCAATATGCTTGGATTATTAAAAATAAAAATAAAAATAAACCAAATAAAAATAAATAAAACAAAAATGTAACAAAATTAAATAAAATGAATAAAAAGACAAGAAGTAACAATCTCCCAGAAGGATCCAGACCGGAAGCACTCGGGGCATGTACAGAAAAAAAATTTCTTGGCACCAAAACGGAATCTCTGCCCCTTTCTTTACTGTAAGACTTTGAATAAGAGAAACCCATTGACTTGCTCGGGAAAATACCCCCCAGGAATTAGTGTGAATCAACCCTAAAGTTATCCTTATTTTTGTTCCTTTCGCTTCTTTTCTTAATTTCCATTTCAGCTTACCAGCCCACAAGGAAGAATGGGTTTAGGCACAAATATGAGTTAGCTTAACCCACATAGAACCAACAACCAACGCATCTCCATGAATACTTGTACGATGCCTGGCCTTCTCTTTATTATTAAGTACACAAAGGAATATAAAGCTAATCTTTTAAAACGATGGGTTACATTTACTAAATATGAGAAAAAAAATAAAAAGAGTAAAAGACAAGATTATTCGTACTGTAGGAAAAATTGAAAAGATTGAACGATTTCCCCAATATAGTTTTTTTCTCAATATAGTTGTTTTTCAATTTATAGCCATGTTCTGAAGCCCCTCTCTTGTCCAGTTCAGATGTCTCTATTATCTTACCAATGAGACTGCCAAGACATTTATTCATTTTATTTAATTTCTTTTGCAGAGTTAGGTTTGTAGTAATTTATTGGCTCTTCTGGGATATTTTTAGCTTGTTTTTATTTCATCACCAGTTGTAATGGTATCTGATCTAAAATAACTAGGTTTTAGTCCCTCTTTTTCTCTCTGAATGTTATTAAGCTTCTCTATTAGGTAGTTGTGTCAATAGTATGTCCTCTTTTCTATATAACTTGCTGCAATCGTTTTCCAAACCTTTTGATGAGGTTTGAACAATCTTTTCTGGGGTTATCTTCCATTATTCAATGGTTATGCGTACTAATTCGTGAAGTATTTTTAGTGACCGACGATTTATTCGAACCTTCAATTCATGCCATAGATTTCCAATATATCTCTAGTCAGGATTCCTTGAAGGCTCTGGAAAAACTACAATCTTCTTTTTCAGAAACTACACAGTCACTGATTTTGACATATGTTTGGGATGATTATACATTTATCATTCAGTCTTTATCATTTATCATTCAGTCTTTCCAATTCCTTTTCGATTCTGTCAATTATTTTAATATTATTATTGCACATGAAGTGGCTTATGATATATTTTTGTGAATCTATACTCTTTGCATTTTCTTAGGAGATACGTCAACAACATAATTGCTATAACGACCAATCGTGACCATAATGAATCCACATGAAATACGCCTCATGTATCTTCGTCATTTATCTCTTTAGTTTATGGATATGCATATCTAATCCCATAATTTTGGTTATTAGTGGCTATCACTGTTTTAAACATAATAAAATTCCTATGGAACACTTATCTCAATGATAGCTTCAAGTGACAATTCTTCCAACCCATTGTTGTGTTAGTGTTACTGTACAGCTGCACTACTTGGATCCTATCGATACGCCTAGAGAATAAACGAAAAGGCATTGCTCAATAATGTTGTGTGTGGTCTTAAAAAGTCGTGGAAACAACGCCCCACAAAAAAGCAGCTATAGCGCCAGTTATTGGAGTGGAAACTCTAAAAGATATTGCAAAATCTAGACAACATCACTAGAAAGGAGTTATATTGTGAAAAAATTGGGGACAGTCCGCATTAGAGATGAAAGAGAGTAATTATTTATTGACATTACATCATGTAAGTTGAACACAAGCATCAATTACCGTGGGAAGCCTCGATCGAGTCAAAGCTCATGCGTGGTTAGTGTTAGAAATTGCGTGCATCCCTTTGGTATTCCCCTTTTTAAGTGCCTTAAGCAATAAACAAAGTCCAGTCCCTTTAAATCGTGGGGGCTGGTGTCGCCTGGAAAGAGAGTATGAACAATGTTCTTCCATGTTAACTTATATCACTGTACATTTCCGCTAACCTGAGAACATTTACCTGATATGGAACTTAGACGTTTAGGCCGACCAAACAATTTAATGAAAACGTGGTCTATTTATTGAAAAGTGAAAGATTGCCCCAAGCCATAATTGTGTCAGTGCTTCTGTACGGCTGCACCACTTGGAATATATCGAGGCGCCAAGAGAATAAGCTAGAGAGAGTTGCATAATAATGTTGCGTGCGGTCCTAAAAAGTCGTGGAAACAACGTCCCACATGAAAGCAGATATACGGCCACTTGTCCCCTAAGACAAATATCACCCGAGTAAGACGAACAAGGTATGTTGGACACTACTGGAGAAACAAGGAACAACTCATAATTGACGTTCTCCCGTGGAAACCTACACATACGTACTCAAGTATGGATCGCGCAGCAAAGACCAACATTGATCAACATTGCGTGGATTACGGATCCTGCGCTGAGGACCACCCGGGGTCGATGACAGATAGTGCTGGTTGTCGAGAGATTGTCATGAATATATGTGCTTGAAGTACGATCAGAGTGAGACAATCAAAACATACCGGACACTGCTGGAGAAACAAGGATGGACTCATAAGTGACGTTCTCATGTGGTAGCCAGCACATGGGAGCGCCAGTCCAGCAAACACCTGCATTAACCAGCTCTGTGTGGATACTGGATGCTGCACAGAGGACCTACCATAGACGATGAATGATAGGAACGGTTGGTGAGATATTGACATGGATATCCATGCTGCTGGCATGTCATGATGATGATGATGATGATGATAGGTTATCACTCTAAAATATTATTGTCTCCACGCTCTCTAGGAACAGCGTCGGTTGGACTATATCAATTCATCGTTGATGATGATGATGATGATGATGATGATGATGATGATGATGATAGGCTATCACTCTAAAATATTGTCTCCACGCTCTCCAGGAACAGCGTCGGTTGGACTATATCAATTCATCGTTGATGATGATGATGATGATGATGATGATGATGATGATAGGCTATCACTCTAAAATATTATTGTCTCCACGCTCTCCAGGAACAGCGTCGGTTGGACTATATCAATTCATCGTTGATGATGATGATGATGATGATGATAGGCTATCACTCTAAAATATTGTCTCCACGCTCTCCAGGAACAGCGTCGGTTGGACTATATCAATTCATCGTTGATGATGATGATGATGATGATGATGATGATGATGATGATGATGATAGGCTATCACTCTAAAATATTATTGTCTCCACGCTCTCCAGGAACAGCGTCGGTTGGACTATATCAATTCATCGTTGATGATGATGATGATGATGATGATGATGATGATAGGCTATCACTCTAAAATATTATTGTCTCCACGCTCTCCAGGAACAGCGTCGGTTGGACTATATAAATTCATCGTTGACTTCCTAAATAATCTAATATCGATCTTAATCTGTTTATTACAGTTCAATATGTGCCAAACATTATTGATCGAATCTAAAGATTCAATGTTATAAGGTCCAGGGATTTCAATCACATTTTTTTTACCTCATTTCATTATTTCGTTCTGACTATATTTTCGACTTTAATGTCATCTTTACGATCTGGTGGACAAACTTCCACTTTTCAATTAACAGACCACGTTTTCATTAAATTGTTTGGTCGGCCTGAAGGTCTAAGTTCCATATCAGGTAAATGTTCTCAGGTGAGCGGAAATGTACATTGATATAAGTTTACATGGAAGAACACTGTTCATACTTGCTTTCCTGGCGACACCCGACCCCTCGATTTAAATGGACAGGACTTGGTTTATGACCCGTTGCCTGAGGCAACTAAAAAGAGGAATACCAAAGTGATGCACGCAATTTTAACACTAACCGCGCATGACTTTTGGCTCAAACATGGCTTCCCACGTTGATCCTTGTGTTCAATTTACATGATATAATGTCAATAAATAATTACTCTCTTTCCTCTCTAATGCGGACTGACCCTTTTTTCACAACATAACTCCTTTCTAGTGATGTTGTCTAGATTTTGCGATATCTTTTAGAGTATCCACTCCAATAACTAGCGCTATAGCTGCTTTCTTGTGGGACGTTGTTCTCACGACTCTTTAAGACCACACGCAACATTATTGTGCAATGCCTTTTAGTTTATTCTCTAGGCGCATCGATAGGATCCAAGTAGTGCAGCTGTACAGTAGCACTGACTCAACAACGGCTTGGAAGAATTGTCACTTTAAGCTATCATTGAGATCAGTGTTCCATAAGAATTGTATTCTGTTTAAAACAGTGATAGCCTCTAATAACCAAAATCATGGAATTAAATATGCATATCCATAAACTAAATAAATGACGGACTGAAATACATGAGGCGTATTTCATGTGGACTCATTATGGTCACGATTGGTCGTTATAGCAATGATGTCGATGACTTATCTTACCTAGAAAATGCAAAGAGTATAGATTAAGACAGTAATCTCCTCAATTCTTCAAGATTTTTGGATCTCCTCAATTCTTCAAGATTTTTGAATCTCCTCAATTCTTCAAGATTTTTGAATCTCCTCAATTCTTCAAGATTTTTGGATCTCCTCAATTCTTCAAGATTTTGATCTCCTCAATTCTTCAAGATTTTTGAATCTCCTCAATTCTTCAAGATTTTTGAATCTCCTCAATTCTTCAAGATTTTTGAATCTCCTCAATTCTTCAAGATTTTGGATCTCCTCAATTCTTCAAGATTTTTGAATCTCCTCAATTCTTCAAGATTTTTGAATCTCCTCAATTCTTCAAGATTTTTGATCTCCTCAATTCTTCAAGATTTTTGAATCTACTCAATTCTTCAAGATTTTTGGATCTCCTCAATTCTTCAAGATTTTGAATCTCCTCAATTCTTCAAGATTTTTGAATCTCCTCAATTCTTCAAGATTTTTGAATCTCCTCAATTCTTCAAGATTTTTGGATCTCCTCAATTCTTCAAGATTTTTGAGTAATCTTTAGCGGATCTCAGCGGTATTTACGGT
The DNA here is from genome assembly GCA_023376005.1 of Doryteuthis pealeii. Classification (NCBI taxonomy): domain Eukaryota; kingdom Metazoa; phylum Mollusca; class Cephalopoda; order Myopsida; family Loliginidae; genus Doryteuthis; species Doryteuthis pealeii. The sequence goes on along the minus strand of CM042147.1, from coordinate 45,568,008 downwards.
CTCAATTATTCCTCTGATTATCAGTTTCTATTTTCCAATTTCTTAAAAAAAAAAAAATATCTACTGCATTGGTAAGAACTCATTTTCAATTTGTCAGTGTTGTTTGGAATCCAAGATTTATTAAGAACATAAACCTCATCGAAGGAGTAGAAAGAGAGCTAGTAATTTATTTTTAATAAGTAATGTATTTTTGATTTATCGACGAGCCAGAGGAGATATGATTGAAGTTTATAAATATACTCATGTATTTTAACAACGAATTCTAATCTGTTGAACATTGCTAAAAAAAATCAATCATAAATTAGAAATTTCAAAAAATTTCGCTGAACAAATGTAAGACAAAATTATTTTAGTAACATAGGGGGTGAGTAGTCGATTCATGGAATAAACTTCCCTCATCAATAGTGAATGCCCCATCTTCGAACCCTTTTAAGGCAAAGTTGGATGATTTATGGAAATAATATGAATATTCAGAGAAATTAAGATAATTATTTTAAATATAAGGAAGAGCTGACTGGTTTTAGACCAAATATAGTAGCTGAAAATATATTATTTCATACTAAGGGATCCAAATATGATTGGTATAACTGTTATCTTTATATTCGTATTGTCTTTCAACGAACTTTCAAAGTCTGAATATTTATAATTTTTTACTTATGTTTAATTTCCCACTGTTGGCTGGCGAGTTCTTATCTTTAAGAAGAACGTCTTTTCATTTGACAAGGATTGAGTGATTCATTTTGAAGCTCAAAACGGGCAGGAACGTGTCTGGCGTGCTAAATGAGAGAAGGACTCGAAAGAAAAGAAAATATATTTGCCTTCCCACCATAATTTAATTGAAATGCGATCACACAGCCATGGGAATTGGCGTGAATGTATTTCCACATATGCGGGGTTTTTTTTTCGAGCTCGAGTTGTTCATAAAAGAGTAGTCGCGGCAGAGAAAGATGCGAGTGTGTTCTGAGTTTACTTTGGAGACTGCTGTGTTATTGTTGTAAGCGATAGAGTTTCTCGCTGAACTTCTTGATTTGCCTTAAAATCAATCAATCAGAAAAGGATTCAGATAACCAAATCGCTCTATGTGACATGTTCTGCTCTTTCTACGTGAACTCCTTTCTCCTCGACGTACTGCTGTTTACCTGTAAGGGAGCTCACCTCTCACACCGAGATGGGGAGTAAAATCACAGTAGTTCGTCGGCTAAACTACTTACCAACCAACGCTAAAGAACCCAGTCTGCTCCACTATTTGCCAATAACTAGCTGGAGAGAAGGAACGGGTTCCTCCCTTTTTTAAGGATATTAGTGGACACAAACTTTTCAGGGGAGTCGCCGTGGCATAATGGCAAACGTGCTAGACTGAGACATTGTAGGAAGCGAGTTCGAATACGAGTCGTGCAATTACCGGATCTGTTTACAATTATCACGTTTATATCTGAAAATGCCAAAGAAAGCTGTGTCTTTTTTCATTGATAGATTTTGCTCTGTGCATATAATAAAGTTTTTTTCTAATCAGTTATCGCATATTTCCTGACCCTAAGTTTTGGTTGTCGTAAGATACGTCCTTTGAATGTGGACAGTGTGATCGTCACTGATTACGGGTTCTTGTGCATCATATCGGCTCCGATAGCAACCCCAACTTGAATCCGGTATTTTCAAGTAAGCTACGTGCTGCTAGTTTTGACATATTGTTATGAATGAAGCTACAAAAACTCGACCTCTTAAATCGAGAAACCACAGTCAGTGTGAGCCAATGAAAAAGCCCATACCTCAATTAAAATGCAGTTGTGCAGTCGGAGTATTCTAAAGCTCCAGTTGACAGAGCTTTGGATTTTTTTTCAGGCAGTTGTACTCATCTTTATTGTTATATACACAATGTTTCGGACAATGTGCCCTCCGGCCTTCTTCTGGTGTTTCTTGTCGAACTTGGAAATCTTCGAACCCATGGGCCTTCATGACGTTATCGGAAGCCTTCATGGAACTTTAAAACCGAACATTTTATTCAATCCACCGTGGTAGACGGTCCTCATCCCGCTAACTATGACCGGCTACAAATGTTAGGGCACACCAGCCGAGATTTTGGGCATATAACAGTAAAGATGATGACAACAGTCCAAAATATCCAAATAATACAACTAGTTCAAATTATTGGTCTGAATTTTGGGAGGAGGCGTTATATATTATTTTGATTTTTCGGCTAGTTGGCCTCACCTTTATTATGAAATGTACATACACAACGGCGAAACGTTGTTTGTGTATATTTCATTTTTTTTAGTATATTTTAGCTTATAAGTGTAGAGCACCGCTTCATCACCATGGCATCCAGGTTCACTCTAACCCGGTGTGGTAGTACATGTTAGGTTCCCTTCTATGGGTTAAATAGAACATTTGTTTATAAAAAAAAATGAGTTTAATTAATTTTCTACTAAAATCGCAACGAATCTTTCATAACTTTGCCGGAATTAAATGACCCATACAGGTTGATATGCCGTAAAAAATGTATTCTTCACGGTTGTTTTTGGTTGTTGATTTAATCTTTCTGTTTTCCAAATCCATGGCTGTTGAACAAAATATATTCGTTTGCGTATAGATTGGCAAATCTGCTTAGGATCTGATATATTTCCGATCTACCTGCGATTGAAATGTTACACCGTATCATTAACTATCCATGGGTATACTTGTCAGAAATTACCATCTGACCACAACTACCGGGTCGAAACAGATTACAGGTTGAAGTTGAGGACGATGGTGATTATGGCAGATTGTAGCTGTGGTCAAAGAAGTGAAAACATCTTATTATAATGGAGATTGTGTGTTTTTCTGTCTGTAACCGAAACTATATTACTACTCAAGTCACAATTCCTTTAGTTATTGACGTCACATTCTCCATGATTCTATTCCTATTTAAACCTCAATTAATAATAAAACTGTTTGACATTATTAATACTGTTGGCCTTACCTAAATACTAATAACATGCAATTGTATTTATATATACAACAAAATACCAGTTTTCAGTGTAAACGTAAAGCTAATTTGCATATTGATATTAAAAAAAACTGATTTTAATAAAAATGTGCTTGGTATTATTGATTTCTAATTGTTTGCTTTTATCTTAATGAATATGAGTAAAAATCTCTTCAATAAATCCTAAAAGAAATTCATTAACAAGAAGAAATAACTGTAATTTTATTCTTTACTTCCTATTTTAACTAAATAGTTAAATTAGGAAAATGTAGCATTGAAAAACGGAAGTGATGAAAGAGTAAGTTTCAGTTGTTCTATTTTCCGATTATACCCCCTCCGTTTCAAATCTTTTTATTTGAATTCTTAATTAGTTTCATTAGCCTTTCTGATTTAATCTAATATTTTATTACATTTAAACTTAAATACTTGCACCCGGAGGGTGCAAATATTTGCTAGTACAAATAATAATGCTTCATTATTTGGTTGACATTTACCTTTCTGTATCCTACTATTTAGACACCTCTCGTCTAATCTCTATGAATTATATTTATCCAAAACTCTTGGGTAAATACATACATTGCAATCCTCGTGAATGAGATGGGCTGTAGATGTTATTGCTTATAAACCTGTCTTTTGAATGGTCTAAAAATTTAAGATAATACTAATCTTTTGCAAGTTTCTCTAGCAAACGAAATGTAAATTCCTTTCGCCGTCAGCACAGTCTCTACGAACTGAGCACGTTACTCTCACTTCCTGACACCCCAAACACAGCAGTCGTGAATTTCACTTCTCGTCCAAACACTTGCTTTCTTCCTCTCTCCCAGTATCAGCCACTGTCGGTTTTATTTATCATCGCTCGGCTACCCTTTATGTAAATTCCGGCATGTCTCATCCGGGTCTTTGCCAACAGCATTTCAGCGATGAGGAGGTAGCGCCACACTGCTCCCCTTTGCACAAGCCAAACATGTCCGGACGCACTTTATTCGTGGGGGCTCAATTTCGCTACAACCTGACTATGAAAATACATGTAGACATCTGATTCCATGCGGTGGATTGTAGATTTTAGAAAACTGATTTTGAACCCAGTTTCTATTATTTTATTTCTAGCATATATAAATAAAGTATATTGGCTAGATTTCTGTAAGTTGGCGGTCTCTTTCTTCTATATTTACTATCTTAACTGTGTACATATCTTGTATTGAAATTCATACAGGGGCCAAATAAATGAAATTTTACATATACCTAAAGTAAGTATCATCGGCGGGGTGACCTATTGTCGGTATCAACCAGACCACGAGGGAGAATATCCCCTTTTCACTAATTCAAGACCAGGGAGATTTTTTTATGTTTAAGATGGGATGCCATACGTACCATCAGCCCCCACTTTACCGCACAGATCCAACCTGTGCTCATCGGACGCAGAGTTGGCGACGGCCGGTATTGAACCAAGAACATTGGGGTTCCAAAGCGGATGCTCTAACAACTGAGCTAAACTGACTCTGCACTCCTATTATTGTTTATGATTTAGTATGTTGATTTTCAAGGAAAAAATACTTTCTATATTGTTGGTATTCTTCAGTTTACAAAAGACGATATAGTGTCCAAATCCCTTTTTATTTGCATCTGAGCGAGTGGCTGAGCAGGTCAATTATGGAATGGCAGTCACTAGTACACTGACTTGCTGGCACTGCTGTTGTCCCTCCTTCCTTTTAGCTCTCTTTGTAGTAGATGCTTCTTTCCTCTCTGTTTAACTCCTTTTCCTGCCTTGTTTGACATTGAGGCACCAAGCCACTTCTGCGCCGACCTCCCATGTGGTGGAATTAATGTGGCATGTCGTCATATCTTTCTTGCTGGCGTCTTTGAAGCGTAGGCGTGGTCTACGTACCAGTTGGGACCCTTTTAATAATTCGTCATACAGTAGATTTTTGGGGATGCGGCCTTTACTCAAATTTTTACATTGTGTCAAGCTTGTCATGGAGTACAAACTAAAAATCAAATATAATTATTAGTTTCACGCTATTGTCTCCAGTATTTGCAATAACGATGAAAAAATGTTCATCTGCTTTGCCAGGATTTGAACCCGCGTATCACAACCGCTGTTACAGCAAGTGAAGTAATTATACGAAATTACATCATAAAATATTTCGAACTAAGAATGGTAAGAAAGGATGGTAATTTAAAACGAAATTCAGGTGATTTGTGAGAAGGTGAAAATAGATATTTTTTATTAGCCTCCGTCTTAAGACATAATATATGTATGTTGGTTAATTAAAATATCAATTAACATATAAATCAAACTGTCTAAATGTTTCAAGATTTAATGAGAAGAAACGACAAGAATGTTGTCTGAAGGAGAATTTTTATGGGACTTTTTGTTTATTTAATTGATTCTAAAAAGTGAGTCTTGGAATTGTGAGTCTAAAAAGTTTTGATGAAGTTGAAATTTACAACATGAAGAATTAAAGAGAATGAATTACAAGAACTCAAGAGAATGGAACAGGAGGGTAAGAAAGGGATTTAGCGAAGAAAAGGCAGAAGAAAGAAAAGGCGGGAAGAAAGAAAAGGCGGGAAGAAAGAAAAGGTAGGAAGAAAGAAAAGGTAGGAAGAAAGAAAAGGCGGGAAGAAAGAAAAGTTGACTATGAATAAAGTTAATTTACAAAGAAGTACAATACAAATGCTGGTTGGTTGGATTTTACGGGATGTCAACATTTGTTGGGTTATTTCATGCTGAAGACGTTTCTAAAATTCTAAAAGCTCTTTGAACTAATATCCTTATTTGTTATTTATATCTTTAGGTTTTTGGCTATGTATATTTTCTATCTTCGTTTTCTGAAATTTGATGATGGTAAATTATAATTTTACTCTTTGTTCAAGCCATTATTCTGGTTATATCGATATATAAGAGCCAATGTGATTTTTACATTGTCGGAAATTTTGAGATAATTCTACAGGTTATTCAGTTATCATTATTATTATCATTATTATTCACTCCTTTGGAGTTTTCATATCAGTGTTAGATGATGGTCTTTCACTGGAGTCTGAGTGACATCAAGTCTCCTCAGGTCTCCAGGACTCTTCTGAGTATTCTGGCAGATAGCAGCAGTGCAGTATTCTGGATGGTCTCAATATTTCCTCTGATATCCAGATTTTTCAATTCCTTTTACCAATCCCTTTGGGACCGTTCCAAGTGCACCAACTACAATTGGTATCAATTATTAATATTGCACTCCTTGTGAGTTTTTCACACCAGCGTTAGCTGATGGACTTCACCGGAGTCTGAGTGACAACAAGGTTCCTCGGGTTTCCATGTCCTTTCCTGTTGTCTGTATGGTTTCAATTCTTCCTGATTTCAAATTTCCCCGATTTCTAATCTTTTGGAGACTGTTCCAAGTGCACCAATTACTATTGGTATCACTTTCTCCCTCATATTGCACAGTTTTATTTTTACTTCTCTAACTATGTCCAGGTATACGTCTTTTCGTTTTATTTCATCATCATTCGGTGATTTGCTGGAACTGCAATTCGCCTTTATTTTCAGTGTTTCTAATATTTCTACAAAAACGAAAACCAAAGTACATACTTTGGTTTTGGTTTTTGTATGAACTTCTGAATTTTGTCATTACTACACTGGTTACTCTTATCAATATCTCAATCCTCGCAGTCTTTTATAGTAATTAATGGCTCTATATATTCTTCCGGTCTCAGTGTTCGTTTCGTTTTTAAATTTTTACATTATTTTTTTATATCATAAAATGTTGCTAAATACGAGCGGAGACTATCCACACAGACAGTTGTAAGCAATTTGTGAGAAAGAACGTAAAAGTTATTTTGTGGGACAAATCGTTAAGTAGAAACGACTTCTTTTTTTCAGACCATTTATTGTTTTGTTCTGACTGAACGAAGAGTTGAAAAGCAAAAATTGTTTAATAACCGAGAAACAACCCACCGGGGAGTACTTTTGCTTTGAACACGGAAATTTAGATTTAAACGTATTCCCCATGTGTGTGCAGAGTAGACTGACGAACCCAGGTACACTTTAGCATCAACTTACATCAAAAAAGGAAAATTTTATTGTATTCTGTGTCGGTGAGTACGTAAAATAAATGGACTAGATATTTTATGTCTGCAAGAACATTAGTCTCTTACATCTAGAACTATATATATATATATATATATATATATATATATATATATATATATATATATATATATATATATATATTAAGGTGAAGTTTGCACTGGAAGAATTATGAAGAATGCATGAACTGGTAAAGTTGCGACAAAAACATCATTCGAATAAATTGTGCAACAACAAAATGGTCGTCCTCGAAACTGTCAGATTAGTGATGAAAAGATAAAGGAGACATTCTGTCTAACGGATTGTTTGAGGTTGTTCAGGTGAAAAATAACTAGAAAAAAGATAGAAGAAAAACACAAAATGAAGAAAGAAAGAAAATGATAAAAAGAAAGGAAAAGAAATCCCCAAAAAATAACAATAAGAGAATTAAAAAAGATAGGATGAAATATAGAAGTGAGAAAGTAGAATATGTAACAAAAACGGAAATTTAAACAAAAACCACTAAGATTTGAAAAAAAACTACTTAAGAATTGAAGAAAATAAGAAAATGAAAAAAGAAGAAAGAAGAAAGAAAGAAAGAAAGAAAGAAAAAAAGAAAAAAATACAAGCAAAGAACTAATAAACATTAACGAAACGCTGAAATATAGAAATGAAAAAGAAAGAGAAGTAACCCAAAAGAGATCGAAGAAAAACAGAAAATGGAGAAAGAAGGAAAGAAAGAAAGAAAGAAAGAAAGAAAGAAAAAGAAAGAAAATACAAACAAAGAACTAAATGAAAAAATGACAGAAGATACGCTGAAATATAGAAATGAAAAAAGAAAGAGAAATAACCAAAAAGAGATCGAAGAAAAACCGAAAATAGAGAAAGAAAAGAAGAAGAATAAATCTAAAGTCGTATAAGAATTTAAAGAAAAGATAGGATGAAATATAGATATAAAAAAAAGGATATATTAATAAAAGGTAACTTTGAACAAAAATGAATAAAATTGGAAAAAGTAATACTGGGAAAATGATAGAAGAAAAAGCAGAATATGGAAAAAGAGAATGAAGAAAAAAGAAAGAAAAATGAATCCGGAAAAGAATTTTTAAAAACCTAGAAAATTAAACAAAAAGATAGGATGAAATATAGAAATGAAAATGAAGGATATAAAAAGAAAAGGTAAATTTGAGCAAAACAAAAACACACCAAAAAATAATTAAAGTACTGTGTAAAAATAAGAGTGTAAATCGGATCATTGGTCAGAGAAAATGTTGTCTTTTCATTCTGTTGTCCCCCTTTTTTTTTTTTAAAGAAATGAGACAGACATGAGATTAAGGTGTTTACAGTCAGTCTACTGTCTGTTTGTACAGAAAGAAATTATTTAAGGTGTGTGTAATCGATACGGAAACTCCAGAATAATCACACTATCGTTTTATCCCGAGGAAAAACAGAGATAAATCTAATTCGACAGCCTAGTCACAGAGTTGACGAGATGAACACAGTCGTCAAGTAATGTTATCAACTTTTGTTTCATTCTAAACATTTTCGCCTTTTTGTGCATACTTTTTACAAAGCAAACGAAATGTTAAGAGATGATCGCAGTGTCAGTTTACCGAAATAATTTCTTCTTCTTGATGCGTAGAGAAGCTGAGAGCACAGACTTTGGTAGATCAGTCTAGATAAAGCTTAACGCTCGAAAGACAGTACTCGTCTAATCACAATCTGCATTATCTTTCCTAGATCTTTCTTGGGGAAACTGACGGCATCTGCTAAGAGAACAGGAATAAGAAGCAAGGACTGTTTTCTTATCAATATCTGGTTGGTTGGCTTCGATGACCTTGTTTACGATTATCAATAATACTAGCAAGAATAAGCGTCCTTCGCCGGGCGTAAGAGTCCAAATTTTAATGTAATGAAATATATTAAAGAAAGACTAACGAAATGAAATAAGAACGCATATAAAAAATGTTTCACTTATTTTTATTATATTTTAATTGGTTTCTATATAAAATTATTCATAGGATTGGTTTTAATACATTGGACAATAAAAAATTGATATTAGAAATCAATAACACCAAGTAATTACTTAGTAAAACCGGTTTTGTTAAATCCAGTATGCAAATTAACCACACCATATATCATGTAAACTTAGTGATATATATATATATTTACCACCCCCCCCGCACGAGTAGGATGTGACACAAGGTCATTTTTAAGCGGAGTTTAACAGGTTTGAATTCAGAGTTTTCCTTCTCTTAGACTGGTTGCCTATCCAAGGTTAAAGAGCCCAGTCTGCCCTACTATTTATCCATAGCTGGAGGGAGGTAAGGATTCATACCTTTCCCAAGGGTATTAGCGCTATGTGAAATGCAAACAGTTTCGTCTAGGATTTGAACTCGGGTGGACGATTCCATTTTCCACGACTCTAACCATTATGCCAAGCGCCTCAAATGTTGTGCATATAACAGTAAAGATGGAGAGTAGGATTCATACCTTTCCTAAGGGTATTAGCGCTAAGTGAAATGCAATTACCAAGTCCAGGATTTGAACTCGGGGCGACGAGTCCATTTCCCATGACTTTAACCATTATACCACGCGCTTCCTAACTTAGTGATATATAAGAGAGATTACGGGGCACCTCACGTTGTGTAAAGGTTAGCAATCTAGATTTACAGACCATTGTTAGTCAGTTCAATTCTCATTGGCCGCCAGTACTTTCAGCCTTGTGCTACATATAAGCTAAGCTTAAGAAATTATTATAAGAGACATTACAGGAATTTAAACGCATTAACAACATGGGCTGTTTTGAGGCTAATCTACCTCCATAAATATAATCATATGTATTTTTTATTAGTATAAATGAAATATTCGGATCCCCACTTCCACCGGCCACTTTTTCACGTTATACTGCCCCCACTATCTCTCTCTCTCTCTCTCTTTCCTATATATATATAATATAATATATATATATAATATATATATAGCAGTCTCGAAAGCAGGCGGAAACTAAAATGGATTCTAAAATTACAAACTCACGTGAGGGGACTGAACGCTGACATCGGAGTACTCCGTTGTTGTAGTTTTTTTTACGGACGCTTCCGCTGTCAATGGCAACAGGGACAAGGGGTCCGTTGAACGGGAACAACAGTCATTTGATGAAGGGTTTCTAACGAACCCGAAAATGTGTGGTAAAAGATGATAATAAAAGAAATAAGTGAATCCAATACTCCATAACATCGAATTCATTCATTTTTTTTAGATGCTTCGTAATAACGCCCAACTTAAAAAAAAACAACATATATATATATATATATATAATATATATATATATATATATATATATTAACTTTAAAAAACACACATATATATATATATATATATATATATATATATATATATATATATAATATATATATATATATATATCCAATGTCTACTTTGTTTATACTCTTAAATCCTGTCTAATATTTTCATGAATTGCTATTATTTTACACCCGCAATTATCTATATATTAATACGCGTGTTTCTAAATCTCCCGTCCGTTATCATCCTGCAACGTTGAAAGTGATACCGTCCAAATTGCCCAAGATGCAATGCAAAAAATGTAAATCAAGATTATCTGTTGTCGTTTATCCGCCGAATTCTTATTTCTCATGAGTGTCGCCACATCAGCTAAATAATGTTATAAAGAAAGAAAGGACATGCTCCACAAAAATATATAAAGAAAGAAAGAAAGAAAGAAAGAAAGAAAGAGAGTAGGAGAGAGATAGAGAGAGGGGGTGAGAACGCGAAAACAATAACACTAATCTGTTTTATTCATGAAAAGAAGGAAAGAAAGAAAAAACGAGATAGATAGATAGATAGATAGATAGATAGATAGATAGAGAGAGAGAGAGAGAGAGAGAGAGAGAGAGAAAGAGAGAGAAAGAGAAAGAAGGTTTATTATTACTATTATTATTATTATTATCATTTTCACTCCTTTTGAGTTTTCACTAGAGGCTCAGTGACAGCAAGTCTCACCAGGTCTCCAGGACTCTTCTGAGTATTCTAGCCGATTGCAGTAATGTAGTAGTCTGGATGGTCTAAATTCTTCCTCTGGTTTCCAGATCCTCCAGTCTTTTTATACTTATTTTTATTATTATTATTATTATTATTATTATTATTATTATTGGAAAAATACTTAAGCCTGTCGTATATCATTGTTCCCGATGAGGATTATGTCACATAAGTCTTATCTGTTCTATATTATTTTCTCTTTCAGTGATATTGTTTACTGAATCGATTCTTTCCCAAAACACTAAATCTTTCAATCTTTTATCAAGTGTCTTTAGACCAATTCAAAACAATTTGTTATGTTGTTATTCTGATATTCCTCAGTGTTTAAAAAGATGTTGCCAATAACTTTTCGCTTTCTTTCATTTTTAATTCTGAGTTTACTAGAACGAACAAATACCCAAACGGATTGTTTTTTCATTCCTATGATAACTCATAACTTCGATGGTGTAAAACATGTAACATTCTAACATTTTTATTTACCGAATTTGGCGGCATATAAGACGCACGGGCATATAAGACGCACCCCCATTTCAGCAGGTGTATATATCACCACACTACCAACCCATCCTTCGGGGGTCCGGTGTGTTTCGGCCACTGGACCGGTGTGTTAAATTAATAACGTCGATCCCAGGGGGCTATCCCCCCAGGCAATACCTGCCCCCTAGGTTTATTGTCCAGCGCCTGAGGCACCCCCTTGAGGGGGAATGCTGACATGATCGACGCAATTTTTGTTCTTTCTCATCTGAGCTTCGGTTTGTGGGTGGGCCTACGTTAAAACGAGGCCTTGTGCCCAGCCCATACAAGTGGGGTATGAGGCAAATATCCCCCCCCCCATTTCAGCAGGTCAGATTCTGGAAAAAGGTTTTTAGTGTATTTAAGCATATATTCTTGAAAACAGTCTAGCTGTGCATTACACGAGCAGAAACATAGCTGTATAAAAGCAATTTAGCAGTACAGACAAGCAATAACCATACACAAGTAAGTAAAAGTACTTAGCGTAAGCTGGGGTAGTGAGCATCATAGAGAAGATTATCCTAGGCCTACGGGAAGGTCTCAAATTTCACATACGATGTATAAGACGCAGGTCAATTTTTTGAGTCAAAATCTCGGAAAAAAGGTGCGTCCTATATGCCGTCAAATACGGTATCTATTTTATTGATTAGGTTTTCGTTTCTACAAATAAAAGATGTATTCTAATGTTTTTCTGTCTGTAACCGAAACTATGTCACTGCTTACGTCACAATACACTCATGAATTTCGTAAGTTTATTAATTTTATAATTTATTGTCAAAATAATTAATACATGAAATAAATCTTATTTATTAACGATGTCTATGAAAATCTGAGTTAGATTTGCCTCAAAACATCCCATCTTATTTATGCTATCATTATTGGGTATATCACTAAGAAATAAAGGTTTTCATAATATATGCTGTGGTTAATTTGCATAAAGGTTTTAACAAAACCGGGTTTAATAAATACTTGGAGTTATTGATCTAACATTGTTTTACGTAATAACATAGTTTAACGTAATAAAATCAATTCTATGAATGATTTTATATAGAACCCAATTGAAATATAATGAAAATAAGTGTAATCTTTTTATATGCGTTCTTATTTAATTTCGTTAGTCTTTCTAATTTAGTAAATTTCATTACATTAAAACTCAAATACCTACGCCTATTCTAGCTACTTTCTATAATATTTCAAAAATATTTTAATGAGTATTTCTCTGAATGTTTGAGATGAGGCTTGAAGATTAGTATTATCTGCGTTATTCGGGCATATCGGCCGAAACGTTGTACAAATAACAATGAAGATGGGGACAATAGTCCGAATAACGCAGATAATACCATTTTAATGAGATTCACTAGGATTTCGATTAAGTTAACATTATTTTCGGTCTTCATAAATTAAGAACTTTTTTTTTCTGTTTGTTCTCTTGTTTCTTTGAATGCTGGAATTTTTATTGGTTGATGCTTTCATGTTCTATATTTTTAATTCAGTCATCTTTACTCATTCACCGCCCTGTCGGCTGGGGCGTTAGAATGCACCGACTCCACCTCTGCAGAGGGGTAAGACTCCCCCAATGGGTCCACCTGTTGGCCGTGAGTGGCGACCCGTGATGCTTAAGGATAGAACCCAGGTGGATGAGCAGTTCATGACATGCAATACTCCACTTTGGCCCTATATTGGGCTAGACGGGCGGTCGGAGAGGCCCCCTCTGATCAATCGGCTGGTCACGTCAAGCCCTAGCACCTATATGATTTTCCCAACCATATTGCCCTTATGACAAGCCCCAAACCCTTTTTATCATATGGGTGCTAGAAGGCGGTGGCTGAGGGTCTACATGTCCTGGGAATGAAGTTAAACTCTATCTGATGGTGAGGTTCCAGTTTTGGAGGTTTGGGGAATGTGGAGCACCCCTTCATTACCATTGCTCGCTGGTCCACTCTGACCCGGAGTGGTAGTACCTGTTAGGGTTCCATCAATGGGTTAAATAGAAAAACATGAGTTGTTAAAAAAATTGTATTATCCATTAAGAATTGATTTATTTCAAAACTTTATCGGCATTAAATGACCCACTGAGGTTGATATGCCGTAAAACAAAACAAACCAGACCAAACCTTACTCATTCATCGGAACTATTCCAAGCTTTCTATTGATGATGAGCATAACAGATCCCTAGATAATCAAAGTTTTTTCTTCCCCATATCTAAGAAAAACTAAAAATATTTCCAACTTTTTTCTTTCTTTCTTTCAGTTTTAATCTGCGCTTTGCTAAAACAGCGAAATCTCTTTATAATAACTTAGAAGCAGCTACCCAGCGTCGCTTGGGTATAAGCAGGGAAACCTGGTGTATTGATTGGCTAGTTTTGAGATTTATAAATGCTGGATATTTTAAGTGGAATTTCAATGCTATTTTTATGTATTTTTAAATGTTTAAATATCTTCACGAATATAAATGAAATCTTCATAAGTTTTTGCACAAAAAGCAAAAATATTCAATGCATATTATTTACTTTGTCGTTAATTGGTTTATTTTCCTAGTTTCATCTGGACATACATGTATACATGCACAGAAACTGTCCTTCATATATTAATAGATAATCTTCATGTTTATGAAAATAAATTTACAAGCCACAGATCGTTTGTTCTTTTTCTATTTTTTTAAATATTTTAAGAGAAAAGGAAAATAATCACTATGTGTATGTGGGGAGAGTAAGAATTAGAGAGAAAGGAATAGCGAGAGAGGGGGAATAGAAGGATAGATAGAGAGAGTCAGGGAATAGAGAGGGGGAGTAGAGGGGATAGAGAGAGTGAGAGGGGATAGAGGGGATAGAGAGGGAGAATAAAGAGGGAATAGAGAGGGAGAGAATAGAGAGAGAGGGAATAGAAAGAGGGGAATAGAGAGGGGGAGAATAGAGAGAGAGAGAGTGAGAGGGGATAGAGAGGGAATAGAGAGAGGGGGAATAGAGATATTGAGAGGGGATAGAGAGGGAATAGAGAGAGAGAGGGAATAGAGAGGAGAGAGAGGGGAATAGAGAGAGAGGGGAAATAGAGAGAGAGTGAGAGGGGATAGAGAGGGAATAGAGAGGGGGAATATAGAGGAATAGAGAGAGAGGAATAGAGAGAGAGGAATAGAGAGAGGAGATATAGAGAAGATAGAGAGAGGGAATAGAGAGAGGGATAGAAATAGAAGAAGATAGAGAGAGGGGAGAATAGAGAGGGAATAGAGAGAGAGGGGAATAGAAGAGAGGAATAGAGAGAGAGGAATAGAGAGAGAGGGAATAGAGAGAGGAATAGAGACAGAGAATAGAAAGAGAGGAAAATAGAGAGAGACGGGGAATAGAGAGAGAATAGAGAGAGGGAATAGAGAGGAATAGAGATAAAGGAATAGAGAGAGAGAGGGGGAGAATAGAGAGGGAAAGAGAGAGCGAGAGAAAGAGAAAGAGAGGGAGGGGAATAGAAAGTGGAACAGAGAGAGTTTGAAAAATAAATTGATCCGAAGGGGTAAAGAGTAATTGGCAATTCGGTAAAAAAAACTGATAAAAAAAACTCTTTATGGTTATTTTATTCAGTAAAAGGCGTTGAATATTAATAAGCCAGAAGAAGAAAAAGATTTGAGATTCTAAGAAATGTGCAATTCCTTAAAATGTGAATAACATAGAAAATCGGTCTACACGAAAGCGAGGAGCAAAACAATGAGTCTCAGGTAAAGAAAAAGAAAGGTTGAATATAGAAAGAAGGAAAAGACCAGGAGTAATGGTTTGTCGAAAAATACAAAGGCAGAAAAAGTGGGTGTATTCAACATAAAAAGAGGCCGTTCTCATGTATTGAAGACAGAGAGAGAAAGAGAGAGGGGAGATAGAGAAGCATAGACAGAGAGAGAGTGAGAGATAGATAGATATATATATATATATATATATATATATATATATATATATAGAGAGAGAGAGAGAGGGTGGGGAGATTTCCGGTTAAAGAAAAATAATATAACGGTGGCAAAAGTGGGTGTATTCAACTTGAGAGGAAGCTATTTCTGATGGGTTATGAGAGAGAGAGAGAGAAAGAGAAAGGGAGATGAACAGAGAAAGAAAGAGAAAGAGAGAGAGAGAGAGAGAGCAAGGTAGCGAAAGAAGAGAGCAAGGAAGAGAAAGGGAAAGAAAGAGAAAGAGGAGAGAGGGGGGAAGGAGAAAGAAAGAGAAAGTGAAAATAGAGAAAGCAAAGAGCGATTCCGGGTTAAATAAAAAAGTATCGAAGAGAAAGACAGATAGAGAAAAAGAGAGAGGGGGGAAATAAAGAGAGAGGAGATAGAGAGAGAGAGAGAGAGAGGGAGAGAAAGAGAGAGAAAGGGGAAGAAAGAGAAGGAAAGAGAAAGAGAGAGAGAGAGAGGGGGGGAGAAAGAAAGAGAAAGAGAAAATAGAGAAAGCCAAAGAGCGATTCCGGGTTAAATAAAAAAAGGATCGAAAGAGAAAGACAGATAGAGAAAAAGAGAGAGAAGAGGAGGGAGAGAAATAAAGAGAGAGTGGAGAGAGTGAGAGATAGATAGATAGATAGATAGAGGAGAGAGAGAGAAAGGGAGTGAAAGAGAAAGAAAGGGGGAGAAAAGAAGGAAAGAGAAACAGAGAGAGAGAGAGAGGGGGAGGTGAAAGAAAGAAAAGAGAAAATAAGAGAAAGCCAAAGAGCGATTCCGGGTTAAATAAAAAGAATCGAAAGAGAAAGACAGATAGAGAAAAGAGAGAGAGGGGAGAGAATAAAGAGAGAGAGAGAGAGCAAGGGAGCGAAAGAGAGAGCAAGGAGCAAAAGAGAGAGAAAGGGAGAGAGAGAGAGAAGAGGAAGAGAAAGAAGAGAAAGAGAAATAAGAGAAAGCCAAAGAGCGATTCCGGGTTAAATAAAAAAAGAATCGAAAGAGAAAGACAGATAGAGAAAGAGAGAGGGGGAGAGAAATAAAGAGAGAGAGAGAGAGAGAGAGAGAGAGAGAGAAGTGAGAGAGCAAGGGAGCGAAAGAGAGAGAAAGGGGGAGAAAAGAGAAAGGAAAGAGAAAGAAGAGAGAGAGAGGTGGGGGA
>CM042147.1:45541363-45546363 GCA_023376005.1 Doryteuthis pealeii | reverse complement strand
AGTCCAGTCAACCTACTATTTACGCGTGGCTGGATGAAGAGTAGTTGTATGCATACCTTTCCGAATGTTATTAGTGTTATGTGAAATGTTGACAACCCCGTCCATGATTTGAACTCGGATCAAAGAGTTTATTTCCTACGACTCTTACCGTTACACCACGCGCCTACACTCTAGCACATGATAAAAAGTGAAGGGTGAGTAGAGCGAAACGGTAGAAGTCAGTAACTTATTTACGGTAACCACAACCGTTGTCTAGAACCATTTTCCCTGTTGTCTTTTCGACCGTAATCATCCTGTAAGAACTATTTCTTCTATAGTTCAGTTGCTATGGCAACTGGCAACCCAAGTTTTTGACACTTAGATTCAGAAAACAAGGAACTGTGACGTCTGTAAAACGACAGCTGTTGTAAAAACAAGACGGACTTAGATGACGACAAGAAGGAAATATCGGCGAATACTAAATCTCTATGGATTCAATGATAGGATTGAACGAAAAAACAAAGAAAAGAAGAACAAGAAAATAAAGAAAAGAACGGAACCAATCAGCTGGAAAGGCGGGGCGTATAAAATGGAAGGATTGATAGCCTCAAAGTGTTGAATTTACTCAGTTGTTTTATCAGAACTCAACTTAGAATTCACTTGAAAATGACAATTTTTGATGGAACTTTATAACATTGCTATTTAATATTGCTACGAAATGGTTAAATATATATATATATATATATTATTATATATAATTATATATATATATATATAATCCAAAATCCAGAGAAGAAATCTTCCTTACGATATACGAGATTTTTAAAAAAACCTGTCGCAGTTTGCAGGCCTCAATGTATGCTCTTATTGTTAGTCACAGAGCAAATTTATAAGTAAAAATATAACAAAAGACTTAGAGTGTTTGCATTATAGGAAGCTTAGACAAAGTGTCTAATGGTTTGGGAGAGTTAGACACTTTGTCTAAGCTTCCTATAATGCAAAAACTCGAAGTCTTTTGTTATATTTTTACTTATAAATTTGCTCTGTGACTAACAATAAGAGCATACATTGAAACTAATTTCGACCTTATGTCATCGTCAGGAGAAAAATTGTTGTTAGAGAAATTGTTTTTAGAAAAGTTTTAAAAAATCAAAATAAATTTTAAAATATTTGACAAGCCACTATAAATCCGGGCAGAGAAGTATATAGAAGTGGCGATCCATCTGTTCAATAGAAATATATATATATATATACATATTATATTAATATTTATATTATATAATTATGGTGTTTATAACTTCGTCTATAGATCGTCTATAATTGATTAAAGGTAGCGTGAATATGGAGCCACTTGGCTAATGAGTGTTTCTTGCTAATGCGATCTTCAGACAAAAAAGGTGATTACGGTAGGAATTTTTTGTTTTTTTGTTTTTTTTTGTTTTTTGGTCTGTAGCTCCCATTGGCGAGAAACTCTCATGTAACATAATAGAAACGTCTGTTGCGTAACGGTCCTTCTTTTAAGGATCATAGGTTTTCATGTTATAGATTTTTTGTGGTAATCCTGAGTTATAAAGAATCGAACGCTAATCACTTAGTTTGCTTGCCAACGAGCAACTGTATTATCTCCGTTGAAAATCGTTACTAGTAACTGCCAGGAAAAGGAAGAAAGGAAAGCGTTCTTTACCCGAATAGCTATCAAATCATAAAATGAGACAGGCAAGATA
Organism: Doryteuthis pealeii; assembly: GCA_023376005.1. Taxonomy (NCBI): domain Eukaryota; kingdom Metazoa; phylum Mollusca; class Cephalopoda; order Myopsida; family Loliginidae; genus Doryteuthis; species Doryteuthis pealeii. The sequence continues at coordinate 45,544,660 of CM042147.1, read as the reverse complement.
TTCTGGCTATTTGGCTTATGTCGTGCATGTTTCATCTCCCGTCTGTGTCAGGTCTCTCCGGTCTCTCCCCCTTCTTCCAAAACGTGTTTTTATAACCTCAATAAAATCATAATTGTTCCTCAACTCACCCCATTCGGTTTGGCGTACGTTAGCATTTCCGAAAATATCAGCTGATTATTTGATGTAGATTTGTCATTATTTGTTATCTCTCATTTGTAAACAATCCGTTGACACTCGAATGGTTTACATTCCAAAAAATTATCTTCCAAACATTTTCTCTAAAATATGTGTAAAATTATTTTTCTTTCATTCAGAAAACTATATCATAATTAACAAAATAATTACTTGCGATCGTTTAATTACTTTTTTACTATCTACCCATAGCTGGAAGGAAAATGATTTGTATTCACACCTTTCTCAGCCTATCTATTTCCTATGTCGCTATTTGAGCCCGTCCCTAATATGAAACTCTAATCACTAGTATCGATTATCCTATGACGACTAGCTGTGGTCCCATGTCCAGTCATGATACAGTCTGATATTATGTGAAAGCGCGGTGCGGTTTTAATTAGCAACTTAAAACTGAGACAGCACAATCCTTAATATAACTGTTTATTAATATATTATAACAAAGGAATATGTTTTTTGCAGCATTTAGGGGATAAGAAACACACGGTGGAGGATCTTTGTCTGGCGTTTTGTTCTATGCTAATGACATTGAAGTAATTCAGTACAAGTTCTTTAATTGGAGAGCTTTTTTTTTTTTTTTTTTTTTGGGTGGCGGCAAAGGTCTATTTCTTTCTAAGTGGCAATTTTCCTCAATTTAATCAATTTCAGATACATGTGACAAGCTTCTCCTGCGGACACATGCGGGTCTTACTGAATTTCTTACAATCTTGGAGGAGCGTTCTTTCTATTAAACATATAGCTATTCCTGTAATCATGACAAGGTCAACTGAGTGCTATCCACCAGTCTCCATAATAACTTAATCTAACTCGCACCATGATTTCTAGAGCTTGAATAAACCACATGCACCTTAGTGGGCGCAGTGACCTTTGCTTTCTACTGTACACGTGAATAAGTATAAAATCAAATTTATACATATTGTGTTTTCAGCATTTATACAACAAAAACCATTTCCTTTAACTAACAAAATAAATTTTACACTTTTACCTTTTCATTAAAATTGTTGACGCCCAACGAAAAAAATCGCCGTGTTATAAAGAAATACACCGGCTAGGCCCTTCATTAAACAAGGATAATAAGACATTTAAATATCTCCCTGTAACGTCTCAGACATTCTGTTTGGTGGATAATTGTATTTTACTTATTTGTTTGGTGATCGATTGTATTTCTTATTATTATCAGGATTGATGCACTTTTCTTCCTTGTTGTGAAAATGAAATAGGAAGGAATCATAGCTGGCTTTAAGAATTAAAAAAACTCATTATTCCATTACCACATTTACGTCCATTCGGGCATTGAGCATTTCTCGCAGGCAAAGTGTAATTTTTAATTTGCTCAATTTGATTTTAATTTCTATTTTATTACAGTATAATCAAAATCATAATTATTTTCAAATTGTTTTTTTCAAATATTAATTCCTTTTGCAATCTTGAATATGTATAGATCTTTTCTTCTTCCGTTTTAATTACTAGTTTATTGTTCAAACGACCATCATTTTTCCTTTTTTTGAACAACAAGTTGGATGCATATCAGAAACAAAGCTTTTTACTCGATATACCATTTACCGGGAACTCTCTGTACGTATATAAATAGGAGTTTTGTGTAGCGCCATGGGTGTGTTGTTTATTCTCTGCTGAACTAACACAAATAGAACATTACAATTACCTAAAGTAAATATATCATACTTTTCATTGACTATCACACAGATCATTGCTTTCTTTATCGTTAAGTTCACCGATATTGAAATTCTTGGGCAAATGAATCGTTCCCACAACTATTTCATAGGAATGAATGTATACTACCACAGTAATGACTAATTTAATTTATCTCAACATTTTTTATGTTTACTTTAGACGATGAGTGAAATAATTTTCAATATGTATAAAGTATATAATCTTATATCAACCTCTTCACGCTCTTTTATTTTTTTTTCCCCTTTTCTTTTTCCCTCCTTTCATTATGTTCGATTTGAAAGAGTCAGTTATTTCTTCTGTGAGCTCACACCACTATCATGTCCATAACCTCACTTATATTTTTCTGTGAGCATGTCCGCTTTTTTCTTTTCCTTTCATGATAAATAAAACTGGGAATGTTTTCCTTATTTACCCGAGCTGTTAGCGAACACCAAGTAAAATATGTTATTTGGCGGTCAGGAAATACCAAATCCGTATTTTCACGTTTGGCATTTTCATCTTGGAACGATTAGCGTCTTTTTTTAACCCAGAAGGGGTTGCACAGATCCGATAACTGGGGTCGTAGCAGAATAAAGAATAACAGGTATGAATACTATGAGATATTGCGTTGTTACACGAGAGTAATGATACAAACATCTCTACAAGGCTAGTTCGCACTATATGTTTACAGTTAATCAAGTATTGAATTTGGTTTTTTTTAAATACAAAATTTATTAAAAATCATTTACCAGTTCATGGTACCCTATAATTATTTGTGTATAACACGCCTCCATACTTTGGATTACCAAAATTCTGGGTGAATAAATTCTGTGCATAATAGCATTGACTTTAGTAACAGGGCCGAAAACCTGAGGCAACTGGTGAGAATCACTCATGAAGCAATCATAACCAAGTTAGTTTTGTAATATTTATACAGATATATGTAAGGTTTTTCTTTACTCTGGCACGAAGCAGGAGAGTCTCCTTTGGTGTTGTGGCTTAACGTGCAGGACCGTGACGTTCGATAGTAGCGGTTCGAACTCCAGTCGTGCTATAACGTCAAGCATAATAGTCTTATTTTTTAGTATAACTACAAGGTTGCTTTACATATATACTACATCTGCCTGTTCATTCAGCTTGGGGCGTTAGAATGCACGACTGCAGCTCTGCAGAGGGGTAAATACTTTCCAAATACTCCCGCCAATAGGGCACCTGTTTGCCTGGCGGTTGGCGACCACCGTAGAAGATGCTTAAGGATAGAACCCAGGTGTATGGCAGTTCATCAGACTTGCAAATTACTCCACTTTTTGGCCCATATCTTGGGCGGATCGGGGAGAGAAGGGCCCTCCGATCTAATATCGGCTGGTCACGTCAAGCCCTAGCACCTATATGATTTTTCCAAACCCTAGTGCATTATGGCAGTTCTAACCCTTTTAT
>CM042147.1:45503918-45541263 GCA_023376005.1 Doryteuthis pealeii | reverse complement strand
AAAAAATCTAAAAGGACACAGAAAAATCTTATGCATTGCGTCCCAGTGATGGTTTTTCTTCCTCTATCATTTACAGCTAACTGTAAATACTATTTCAATATTTTCTTGGAAAGGAATTACACGTATGGGGGCTTAGAAGGTAGGGAATAAGACGCTTAAGTTGTTCCATATATAAATTCTTACAAATTTATATAAAGGACTTTAGTTGGACCCATCAAAATTTACCGGGGACCATTCAAACCAAATTCCGTGCATCCCAGGAAACACTAAATTTTAAAAAATCTTCAGCATCACTGCAGGTTTTTACAACATGAAAAAAAGGAATTAAATCTTTTTACCAAGATAAGTTATCCAAACTCACCAAGTTTATAATCTTTTTTCTCTTACAAGAACATTTAATTCAATTTGTATCTATATGAGAATGCAATTAAATGTTCATATAAGATTTAAATATCAATTCTGAACCAAGTGTCAAAGGTTAACTTATAAGGTTTGAAAATTTATGGCAATACAAGTAAATACTGAATCCACATCAAAATGGGACAGGAGAGCCGCAGCAGATTGATTAAGGATTCATTGTATGGCCAATAAGGGAGACGTATTTACGAAGTACACCGTCGAACATCTTTTCCATCCAACAATCCAAGCCGTTGCTTTGTAACAGTTCCTTTCAGTGTAAACCGGCGTTGATTGCTATCATCGGATCGTGTCGCTTTCTGAGAGATTTGCAGAATGTTCACTTGCCGATACCCATTTTCGGGCATTCTTTGGAGATAGAATATAATAATATAGTCCGGGTAGCATTAAAGGCTAACACTGTTCCGTACCAGTTTTAATCTTAAATGTTAAATAGTCGGACGTGAAAATTTTAAGCTTTCTCAAGCAGTCTTTGATACCAGCCAAGATACTGGTCCAAATCGTTGATAGCAAGTGTTAATGGTTTGGTTTTGAGTAAGCCTCATTAATATCCAAAAAATTACCCAGCATGGTCTGCTCCGGTTTCATTATCGACCAACACAGTTAAGGGTAAGACCTGGCTTTGAAACACCTTATAAGGTCATTCATATGAACAAAAACAAGTTCATAGATGTAATCGTTCTCGGGGTGCGGGTTGCTGGTATCATTGCTGGGTTTTTGTTGATTTTGTTTTGGCGGCTGTTGTTGGAATGGACGCTGGTTTTGTGGGTTGGGGCTGTGTAGTCATTTCTTGTTCTTGTCCTCATCTTCCTGACGACATATCTGGTATGCTTCTGTCTTTTTTTTATGCTTTCTGGGTAGTTCTAGTTCCATATTGAGAAAACGTTTCATCAACCAAAACCCACCATTCATAACACGACAAGAGAAAGCCCAAATGCTAACCACGGTGACATGTCGTGGCTTATGAAAATAAATGGAAGTTATCGACAGTATGAATTTAACATTTTTTGAAAAAACAAATGATGTTATAATTGCTGACAGAAATCTGTTTTCGACCGTTTTAATAGATCTGTCTTCATCAAGAGCAACATATGAAGAGAAAGAAGACGGGATAAATAACCGTTCAGAAGAAAGGGTTTACAAAACAAAACGTTTTTTCAATTGCTGGAATTTTTTAAATGCCGCGTCTGTTGTTAAAAAAATATAATAAATTGTATCTTTAAAAATTCAGAAGCATTATATTTCATAATAAAACTCAAAAGAGGTTTGATGTGTAAAAATTATTATAAAAGAGTATAATGAGAATCAAAATTGGTTCATGATTATATCAGCTATTAAAAAAGTAATTTACAAGTCCACAGCATAACTGAAGGAAAGATGTAAAAGTTTCATAAATTTGTGGTGTTGATAAAATCCGTTTAGTGTTGTAGATAAAAGACTTAGAGGCAGTAAAAAACCCAAGATATTTTGTTTTTTCATTAGACAAATTATGAAAAAAAAATGGAAAGTAAATCCGACAGTATAATTGAACATTTTTTGAAAAAACAAATGCAGGCTATATTAACACATGGCTTTGGAGCAGTTAACTTGCTATTTATCTAATAATATAATTTTCTTCTTTTCTGTTCTTCTTCCCATTATTTCGGATGGTTATCTGTTTCTATGAATCTTATTTGACACGGGGAAAAATATCAAAATAAATTAATTCAACAGATTTTCTCTCTAGATTATCCCCGTGTTTGGTCTACAGTTAAACATTTTCTACTGCAGGACTATGCTTAGTTTAAAATTTAAGGATTAATTACTCCATCGGTCGGTTTAGGGGGTCCGACAGGGAACAGCCAAAAGTTCTGTCCAATATGACCCTCGTCAACTCTGCGTATTAGTAGTACACGGATTCTGTGTCGGTTAAAGTGAGGAGCTGAATGGTAGGTGTGCACTCCGTCTCAGATGCCAAAACATCTCCTTATTCTAGCGCCATGTAAAAAGAGGATAGCTTCCTCGCTGGCTGGTTGATACCAACTTTTAGGGCCACTCCGATGAGCTTTACTTTTATTTTTATCTTACTATTAAATACTAAAAGAAAAAATATCGATGCAGTGGCCTTTTTGTCGATATTCAGCCGGACAGCGAGAGAGTTCTACCCCCTTTTCGCCTAGAGCTTGACCTGGTGGATGTTATTTTTTTCCTAAATCAGGTTCCCCATATTGCCGTTCAGCCCCCCCCCCCCAACTTACCGCACATATCCGATTACCCAATCAGAATGACGGGGACAATATCGAACCCAAAACTTGGGATTCCGACTGACGGTCACTGAAATATTATAATAAAACAAGTTTAAAATACTATATGTAACGAAGGCAACCGAGATGGGGGATGTATAAAGGCATCTCGTCCAATTGTCCAAGATAAATACAAAAATACAAAATCTGATTTACCTTTGTGTTGCTTATCAGCCGAACTTATTTCTTATGGGTATTCGTCAATCAGGGCCATTCCGTTAATTCATCTTCCTTCCAGTCCCCCTTATTATTTAATTTCTACGATTCCCCCTCCTAGTTACTCTTCACTACTAATAACTTGAAAAAAACTGGAACATAAATGCATCACCATGATGATGCACTTTGAAGTTGCCGAAAGTACTTGGATAAGGAACGTTGTGGACTAATCTACGGATTCCATCCACATGTAAAAAAAAGGTTGGCCAGAAAGCTTTGGAAAGAGTTAATAAAATTGTTTAAACAAGAGAGCGGTGCCTTTGTTTAATTTACATTTTTAAATGAAGAATGCTGCCCATATATATATATTATTAATTATATATATATATATATATATATATATAACGAATTATAAGGTTTAAATCTTGAAATCCTATTTGACGTTGTATCGTAGAGGCAAATTTCTGTCATTAAAGTGTTGTATATAAAATTTAACGTAGAAATAATGTCTTACAAATACAAACACTGATCGAGGTTTACTTTGAAAATCTGTATGAAGACCGAGAGTTTCATTTTCATTATCAAACTTCAATACTCATATGAAGAAGATAAACAACAGTGCTTTAAATAACATAACTTGAAGCACGTCGTGTAATGGTTACCGTCGTAGGAAACGGATATGACGAGTTCAAAACGTGGTCGAGGCTTCTTTGAATTTTCCATGGAGTTCCTGGGGAAAGATATGACTCAAGTTATTCACCCTTCAGCTATAGACAGAGAGTAGGACAGACTGGGGTCTTTAACCATGGTTAGGCAACTCGTGTAGGAGAATTAAAACTCCGAATTCAAACCTGATAAAACCCGCTTTAGAAATTGACGTTTTGTTACATCATGCTTGTGTAGATGGGTTGGTAAATATATCTATGAAGATATCGTGCTACAACAATCATGGGAGGACATTCGATTGAACGTTGAATAAAAATATGCATATATATATATATATATATATATATATATATATATTATATATAAATAATTTCTGGTACAGGCAAATTTAAATTAATACTTTAAGGGTAATCATTATGATCACCTATTATAGGTGGATACGAAGAAAAGAGAAAAAAATTGTTTTATTTGATAAAAACAAGGGCCCTTTCGTCCGGTTGCTCATCAAGATTTATACAGCCGGAGACGACTAAAAGTCAAATTGTAAATACATATGGGTATATATATGAGGGGGGGGGGGGGTTAGGGAAAGAAAAAAAAATTTACTTTCTTCTTTAAATCCCCATTAAGTGACACCAGGCCCCAGACACTCACCAATAAAATAAGCGAGTGCCTAGGTCTGATTTGTTTGCACAAGGTAGACGAAATATGTATATATATATATATATATATATATATATATATATATATATATGTATATATCCTAGACAAAACATGACCCGTTGTGTCACCCATTGGACTATGGGTTGATAATTGAGATTAGAGAAAAATTTGTTTGCAAAGCGAATTATTTTTTTAACAAATACGGCTGAACAAAACATGAAAATCATTTTGTAAGAATTCTTAAAAAGGGGATATTTGACCTAATTTAAGCTACGGAAGGCTGTTTATGAAATTCAACATAAAAATACATTTCAAATTCTCCCATCCCTCTCTCTCTTTCTCTTTAGCAAGATAAACTAACATATATAACGATATACATAGAGTGTATAGGGGTTTATTTGGTTTCGTTTTACGGCATATCAACCTCAGTGGGTCATTTAATGCCGATAAAGTTTTGAAATAAATCAATTCTTAATGGATAATACAATCTTTTTATAAATACATTTTTCTATTTAACCCATAGATGGGACCCTAACAGGTACTACCACTCCGGGTCAGAATGGACCAGGGAGCAATGGTGATGAAGAGGTGCTCCACATTCCCCAAACCTCCAAAACTGGAACCTCGCCATCAGATAGAGTTTAACGTCATTCCCAGGACATGTAGACCCGCAGCCACCGCCTTCTAGCACCCATATGATAAAAAGGGGTTGGGCTTGCCATAAGGATACATAGAGGGGAAGAAAGTGATAAGCAGAACGTCAAGAAAGAGATAGGTCAGTTTTTTACTTAATTGCAAATTACGACTAAACAGAACCAATTAGAATGGGTTTTTTTCACACATAACTCAATCCTAGAACTAAAGAATAATTTGGTATGATTTTTGTGTCTTCAAACTAAACAGTAAAAAAGCCTTTTAGAGACAAACATTGGTTCGTTAAGCTTTAGTATAATAATAGTTATTCATAAAAATAAATAAAGATAAAGATACTAATCCTAAAACCAAATGAAATAAGAAAAATACTCAAATGTTCAGACAACTGAGTCAATGTTTATTTAAATGAGTGTCATTTATCAAGAACGAATGGATTATAGACTTCCTGAGTATTTAGGATGCAGAAGTCTAAAACTGACACTTTGTGGTCACAGCCAGAATTTGATTCTATTTGGCTGATGTCCAGTAAAAGTTCCACTTATTTCGTCAATCTCTTCGCATTCAAGTTGAACGAATATTCGATCCGTATATCTCATAATTTTGAGAGTTCTGTGAAAAAGAACATTAAATCTCAGCATCCATCTCAATGACTGAATTGTTGATTAAAATTGTATTTTATTTCATGAATAGAAGCGACTACCCAGCGTCCCCTGGATAGATAGGGGAGGCATCTCGGGTATTGATTTGATTACTTTACAAATGCTGAACATTTTAAGGAGAATTTCAATGCTATTTCTATGTATATTTTAATTTTTAGATATCTTCACATATAAATCAAATCTTCAGAATTTTTGCACAAAAACAATAATTGGTGATATTTAATATGGACGTATATATATTTACTTTGTTGTTAATTGTAGTATTTTCGTAGTTTTCATACGAATATACATACATATGTTTTTCTTACCTTTCTTTCTTTATATGAAAAGCCGAATGGTACATTATTTAGCTGAAGTTATGACACTTATAAGAAATAAGATTTAGGCGATTAATCAACACCAGATAATCGGGATTTACATTTTTGCATTTCATGTTGGACTATTTGGACGGACTCATTTTTAACCAGAGTATGTTGCAGAATCATAACGGCCGGAATATTAAGGAACAAGCGTATTAATAAACTGGTGTGTAAAATAAAAAAATTCATGAAAATATTAGATAATACGATAGAGAGAGAGGGGGGAGACAGAGAAAAAGAGAGGGAGAGACAGAATATATCGACTTTTCTTATTTCCACTCCCCCCCTCTCTCTCTCTTTCTCTCTCTCTCTCTCTCTCTCTCTCTCTCTCTCTCTCTCTCTCTCTCTCAGCATTCATTCCTTTTAATAACTATATGTTGGTTTGATAGTTTTATGTCATGTCAACCCCTTCTGGGTTATTTTATGTCGAGGTCAATCCTTTACACATACCTGGGGTTGCATACAGTACCTGTTGGTCACCCATTTAAATACTGAACAGTCTTATCACTACTTAACTTATTTATATTTCTTCTTTTCTATATTTTATTCTTTCTTTGTTTATTTCTTCTTACTGAAGCTTTCAGTTCATTTCCTTTATTTATTTGTAATAATAAATGAACATAATAGTTTATATACTTTCAGAAAGTTAAAGATTTACACAAAGGGGAAGTAATAATAAAACAGAGGAAGTAACTCTCAATTACCTATTACACTATTATATCTTTATTATTCTTGTTTTCCTTTCATTTCTTTTGGTTTTAAGAATTATTGTTATTTTCTAAGCCTTGGTACCTAGGCCTCAGCTTGATTCCTGTTCATTTGGTTACAAAGTGATCCGCCATCCTCCTGTAGTTTACATGGAGAAACCAATTGAAAATTTAAAAAAAAAATGGGGGGGGACGGTTTTACCCTTGTGCAAGGAATACAATCAGCGTATAATTAGTCCCACTGGCAGCGCGACAGAAGTTAGGGAACCATTGATTTAAAACAAATATACTCCACTTTGGCCTTATCTTGGGCTAGACGGGCGGTCGGAGAGGCCCCCTCCGATCAATCGGCTGGTCACGTCAAGCCCTAGCCACCTATATGATTTTCCCCAACCCTATTGCCCTTATGGCAAGCCCCAACCCCTTTTTATCATATGGGTGCTAGAAGGCGGTGGCTGCGGGTCTACATGTCCTGGGAATGACGTTAAACTCTATCTGATGGTGAGGTTCCAGTTTTGGAGGTTTGGGGAAAGTGGAGCACCCCTTCATCACCATTGCTCCCTGGTCCACTCTGACCCGGAGTGGTAGTACCTGTTAGGGTCCCATCTATGGGTTAAATAGTAAAACAAGAGTTAATAAACAAAATTGTATTATCCATTAAGAATTGATTTATTTCAAAACTTTATTGGCATTAAATGACCCACTGAGGTTGATATGCCGTAAAACAAAACAAACCAAATTAAAACAAATGTATTCGGTTTAGCAAATCCGGCGATCGCAAAGTTAAAATTTACTTTAGCATTCTGCTTACATTGTAAATCGAACCCCAGTTAAAGACGAAACGTTTTGGAATTCTTTAAAACTACTCGACTAAAAATATGTTCCGAGGTCCCATTAGTAACTACAGGAAATTTGATCGTATCTGTAGGCGTTCTTCAGTTATAAGAGACAGACGGATGAAAAAAAAGTCATATAAGATAGATTTCCCCCTGCTAATTCCTCTTTTTACTACATATTTTAGATTCATTATTTTCTTATTTATCTAGTCTTGCAATTTTCACATATATTCTAACACTTTTTTCCTTCTTTATTTTCCACTCTCTTCCATTTTCTTTTTTCAATCTCTATCTTTCATTCACTTCACATATATTTTTATTTCTTTTTTATCACTTCTATTCACGCATTTTTTTTTACCAACATTTCCCTTCAATTATTCTTCGATTTGTCTTTTGACTTTATCTCCCACGTTATTTTGTTAACTATTACACAACGATGAAAAGCTCTTGATTTTTATTGTTATTTGTGACCATATGACTATTAGGCACTCCTTTTTGATCTCGATTCAGAAGGACATGTTTTTCATTTACACCGTCAATATCCGGTTGTTTGTTAACAAACGATTTTTAGAGTTTGTTTTACTTATATAACCCTAACCCTAATCCCTAACCCTAGCCATAAGTCTAATCCCTAACCTTAACAAACAACCGGATATTGACGGTATAAATGAAAAACATGTCTTTCTGAATCGAGATCAAAAAGGGTGCCTAAAGGTCATATGGTCCGGTATTTGTTACTTTCTTTATTTTTATTATCTTTTTTATTTCATTTTTTGCTTTTCTACTCTTTCTAATTCCTCTATTCTTCTTTCCTTTTTTAAAAATTCTATGTTGTCTCTGTTATTTCACTTTTCCTTTTGCTATTTAACTGTTTCATTCAATTCCCTTCAACAATCAAAAGGAAATATTTTGAACGTTCTATTGTAGCATCTAGCACAATAAAGCATCCATATAATAAAAGATCCTATTAAAAAAATCATACACCCATCAGAATCGACAATAAAAGCCTTAATATGAAATTCCAAAAATACATCAACAATACAATCCTCTTTCTCTTTCTCCTTCTTCTTGCGAGTTTTACACTCCAGTCTTAACTGGTGGGTTTTCCCTAAGGTCTGAGTGACAACCAGTTTCTACAGATCTCAAGAACACTTCGAAGTATTTTAGTTGATTTTAAGGACCATATGTCCTTTAGCCTCCCCTTCTGCGATCTCGATTCGGGGGGGGCGTTTTTTCCATTTATTCCGTCAAAATCCGGTTGTTTGGTAGGGCTTTGTTTGGGCTTAGGGTTAGAGGTTAGGGTTAGGGGTTAGTGTTAGGGTTAGGGTTAAGGGTTAGTTTTGCAATTAAAAAAACACTCTAAAAATCATCTGTTAACAATTAACCGGATTTTGACGGTGCACATAGAAAAAAAACGTCCCCATGAATCGAGATCGCAAAAGGGGTGCCTAAAGGTCATACGGTCCGATTTTAACAGTGTTCTAATCTGTATGGTCTCAATTAACTCATCTCATCTCTAATTTCCCCAGTCTCTTTTTCATACATTTAGGGACCGTCCTAAGTAAACCAACTACAATAAGATACGACGCCACTTTCTTTTTCAACAGCTTTTCAGCTCTTGGGCAAGATCTGGGTATTTAATTTTTCAGAAGGGCGGTTTAACTCAGTCAGTAGAGCACCCGCTTAGAAAACGCAAGGTTCCGGGTTCGATACTGTTCTCCATTAAAGCAGTGTATGAGTAGCACAGATTGGTTAATCTAGTAAAGTGAGGAGCTGACGTTAAGTGTATCCCTTCATCTCAGCAAAACAATATCCCTAGTCTAGCGCTTGCAAAATGGAGATAGACTCCCTCGCAGTCTGGCTGATACCGACAATATGCCACTCCCCCAACTTTACTCACTTATTTTTTTCTTTCTCTTATTTTCCCTCTTTGTCCCTCTGGGATGGACTAATGTAGAAGTTTTTTTTCTTGTTAATTTTCAATTTCTAACAAGGAAAATGTTAATATTATTCTATTTTCATCAGTAACATATCCAAATGTTTAGCAACCCTCTCGGCTGGAGCTTTACAATACACTGACCACACTTCTGCAGAGGGGTAATACGGCATCTTAACGTTGTGAAAACGTTTTTTAAATTAACTAACTGCATTCACATCGAGGATCTGACAAATTTATTTCTTCATAGAAAAAACAAAAATCAAATCAAATGTTTTTTTTTTGTTTTTTTAAATAGTAGTTAGCATGGTTTTCAAAATTCCTTACGATTTGACACAGGATCAATTTTAAGCTGCTTTGAATTCAGAGTTTTCCTTCTCCTATACTAGTTGCCTAATCAAGGCTAAATTACCCAGTACGTTTTTACCCAACCCAGGATTTGAACTCGAGTCACCGACTCCATTCCTTACGACGCTAACCGTGGCGCTAAGCGCGCATCCACAAATTCAAAGTATAGAAAATACAAACCATACATGCAGGTGGGTTCCGGGGTCGGGTAGGGTATTTGCGAAAGAATAAGCTAGATGGGAGCTGCACAAGAATGCTGAATACAGTCCTGAACAAGTCATGGAAGCAGCACCCCACAATGAAGCAACTATATGGTCACCTGCCTCCATCTCACAAACCATCCGGGTGAGACGGACTAGGCATGCCGGACACTGCTGGAGAAGCGGGGACGAGCTTATAAGCGACGTTCTCCTGTGGGAGCCAACACATGGACATGCTAACATAGGACGCCCACTAAGGACCTACATTGACCAACTATGCGAGGATTCTGGATGCTGCGAAGAGGACCTCCCAGGGACAATGAGTGATAGGGAAGGTTGGCGAGAGATTGACATGGATATCCATGCTGCTTGCACGACATGATGATGATGATTTTTTGAGCCAATCTCTGTTTTGTTCTCATAAAATTATTTATGTGATAATAAAAGACGCGATTACCTCCCTTTGGAGTGGTTGGGTTATCTTCTCTTGATCGGGACTATATAAATTCAACAGATAGCGCCCATTGTAGTTGCGTCTTTGCTGAGCTGTATTCAGTTGATTAAAGTTAAGTTGTTACGTTACATTGTCTTTGTCTCATTTCAATTTATATTTTAAAATTCAAATATGTTTGCGCAATTCTTAATTATTATTATTCTCAGTATGCCAGGACTTTCGTCAGATTTCCTGCAACAATACTAATATCTAAATAATTACTGAATGTGCTAAGATGTTCAAGTATTCCATATTTTTGGAAGGTTTTTTATTACTGCTATCCACTGATGTTTCTATTCTGGATATAAAATCTCCCTGAAGAAAAAGAACATTAATCAAAATATACCAGTATCATCTCACCCCCGGGAAACGACGCTGTTGAACATGAAATTTAGAGTTAAGCCCATAATGACAAAAAACAATTGATACAAGATTGGATCAATTGAGATCTACGGAAGAATTGTGATTGTTCATGTGAAAAAAGAACGGGAAATAGAAGAAGAAGAAGAAGAAGAAGAAGAAGAAGAAGAAGAAGAAGAAGAAGAAGAAGAAGAAGAAGAAGAAGCATCTCCTCCTATCTCTCCTCTATTATCGTCAAATGAGATATTATTATTATTTTCACCCCGTTTGAGTTTTTCACATCAGCGTTAGCTGATTGTATTTCCCTGGAGGCTGAGTGACAACAAATCTCCTCAGGTCTCCAGGACTCTTCTCAGTATTCTAGCCAATTGCAACAGTGCAGTAGTTTGGATGGTTTCAATTCTTCCCCTGATTTCCAGATCCTCCAGTCTTTTTTCCAAGTTTATTGGGACGGTTCCAAGTACACCAACTGCAATTGGTATCACTTTCACTCTCATATTCAACAGCTTTTTCAATTCTCTGGCAAGGTCCAAGTATTTATCCATCTTTTCATTTTCCTTCAAATTCACCTTATGATCTGATGGGACCATTTGACCACCAGTTGACACGTTCTTTTTTTTTTTTTTTTTTTTTTTGTTAATCAAAATTAGGTCTGGTCTCGTGGCTGGGATAGGGTGATCCGTCTTTATATCAAAGTCCCACAGAATTTTATGCGTTTTATTCTCAAGAACAGATTCTGGTTTATGCATATGCCATTTTGTTGTATGGTCAAAATTTAATTTTTGCATATTTCCCAGTGGATCACCTTCCTAACCCAGTCGTGTCTAGCTTTGTATTCCCATTGTGCTAGTTTGTTACATTCACTTAATACATGGTTTACAGTCTCATCTCTGTCACCGCACAGTCTACATTTACTGTTTGTTACGTCTTATCAATTTTTGCTTTGATATCATTTGTTCTCATGGCATTATTTTGTGCAGCAATTATTAGGGATTCAGTATCTCTCTTGAGGTTTCCTCTTCTTAACCATATCAGGTCGTTTTAGGTGCAACCTCTCCGATTTGTCGTTTGAAGTGCCCATATAATTGTTTTTCTTCCCATCTTTGTTTTCTAGTTTTTGTTGTTTTTCTGTTTGTCCATACATGTCATCTGCTGTTGTTGGCTGCTATAAGTAATATTTCTTTGCTCTTTTTTAGGTATTTTCCGAGTCCTTGGATTGTGGCCTTTACACAGTCCTCCATGTTGGAAAGACCTCCTCCACCTTATTTTCTTGGTACATATACCATCATATTTATCATCTCTAGGGTGTAGAGCCTTGGTCTATGTGTCTGAGTTCTTCTTTTGTCCATTTTAAGAATGGCCCAGAGTATTATTATTATTATTATTATTATTATTATTATTATTATTATTCACTGGCCGGAAACTGTACATAATGAAAAATGAAGAAGACTTTGTGTTTTTGATACTATAACGTATGAACAAAGATCTATATATCAATACTCATGTTCCTTAATTGTACAACTATTATCATCTTGCAACACCCTCTGGTTAAAAGTGAGATCATCCAAATCGTCAAAGATAAGATGCAAAAATGTAAATCCTAATTAACTGGTGTTGCTTTTTTATTCTTATTTCTTATGAATGTTGCTATCCAAGCTGAAAGAAAAAGAAAGAAAAGAAGAAAGGAAGAGAGTAGGGTAAAGATGGAGAGATGGGGAAAGCGTGTGGAAACGATAACGCTAACATTTTTCAATCAAGATTCTTATACTTTTTTACATCTTAAACTCCTTGCGATAGCTCTTAAGTAAACATATCAAATGTCGTAACAATTAAATTATCAACATCTTCAGGAGCTTCCTTTACATTTTACACCTGTGTTCGATCCTACCTTTCATTCTTTGGCTTTTACAGTCCCTGAAGACGCTGCGCTAGAACTTAGCTCTTGGGCACTGAAAATCTATTGTCTTCCGTGCCTGCTGTTACCAACTGAGCTAAACCAGCCCTCTAGAACAATGTAATAATGTAAAGAAAAATCTAGTTTTTATTCTTGAAATTTCAGGTTTCTATGAAGCACACTAGAAAGAGGTTTTCAAAAAAGAGTATCATCAGATAAAGCTAAAATATTTTTTCTAAAATTCTATTTGTCACTCACACAGCACTTGTAGGATTTTTTTTAAAAACAAACAAAAAAAAACTGTGTAACACTATCGAAAATTAATTAAATAACAATGAATTTGGTATTTTTAGCAAGCCCCTAACTGGTCTAATGATGCCTGATAGTTTGCAACTTTGAACATTTTGGTTAACTTTAAACATTTTGCTTAAATTCATATACTCAAAATATAGCCTTCAAAACATGAAAAATACGTCAAAACAGAGCTTTTTTCAGTTTGTTTTGACGTATGTAAAGGAAAACTTAAAAACGCTTGCCGGACCCCTTAAAACTATGAAATTAACATTCCAACTGTTGTTTTCAGTTAGGGACCATGCCCGTACATATTACCTGATAGTTGGTACGTTGGAAAAGTTTGGTGAAAATTTTGAAATCAGGGTTTGAAGGGCTTTTTTTTACTTCCCAACGCGCTATTAAAAAAAAGTGTAACACTATCAAAAATTAATAAAATAACATTGAATTTGGTATTTTTAGCAAGCCCCTAATTCTAAAAAATGAGCATCTAAACATTCTTGTAAAATTCATAATTGAAATTCTCATCATATATTTATAAGCACATAAAAATAGTTACACATGATCAAACTTGTTTTGTTTTGTTTGCTTTTTGGTCTTTCAGGAATTTCTTTCTTTTTTTATCTCAGCAATAAAGACACGCGTGCACTTAACTTCATGACATCTAACTGAATAACGGGAATCCATCCAATCCACTGATGTGTCAGGATATGTTAAGTGTGTCCAAAAATAAACAGCTTTTAAAACAGTGCAACAACAATAAAGTGTGACATATGTCCATGAGAATAACCTGATATGTAAATTAACACGGAACGTTTTTAGCAAGAATTTTGAGTTGGATGGGAATGGAAAAGTTTAAACGATGAGTCAACATAGACACATGGCAGAGTTTATTTGCACGAGCCGATGAGACATGGCAAAGTAGCAGAGAGGCGGAGTGAGAGGTCAGAGTGTGAATTGAGACTGGGAGATTGTGCTGAGAGAGCAAGACATGAATCTCTTGCTCTCAGCAGTTGTGATTTCGGGAGAAATAAAATTCTCACGAGAAAAAAGAAGGGGCCTTGTGTTATTACTAAATCGAATGGAGTGAACTAATAATAATAACAACCGTTATAATTATTTCACTGCTTACTGCAAATTTTGGCTCAAGACCGCCCTCGGTGGCGGCAGAATCTCCGTAGAGGACTGTTCATGTCAGAAGTTACCGTGACGCAACACCATGAAGCTAAGAGGTATAGAAGAATGCAGCGGCAACAAAGCACCTGCAAATCAACATCTTCAGGGACAGCCTTCAAATGCGACATCTGTGGTCGAGAATGTTTTTCAAACATCAGACTTCACAGTCACAGGAAGAGCTGTAACTTCAGGGGCTCAACATTGATTACAGTCTTCCGAGACTAAAATGCCAATAGATATCATTATTTCACTCCTCTCGAGGTTTTTACACCAACGTTAGTTGGGGGACTTTCACTGAAGTTTTAGTGAGAACAATTCTCTTCAGTTAATATGCATTCTTGTGATCATTGTTTCTGTTGATTTTTCTGTTGCTGTTGTCATTGGTAGGGATGTATCTTTTTTCTGTATCATCGTAATGACAAAAACAACAGAAACAATGATTCCACAATGATTCCACAGTTTTCTTAGTTTTCTGGCAACGTCCAAGTATTTGTCTATCTTTTCGCTTTCTTTCACTTTCACTTTCACTCGGTAGTCTACTGGGACGGCAAAATCTTAGAGATGACAAGATCTCTTCTTTTTGTTAATCTACACTAGGCCTAGTCTCCTGGCGAGGCTTAGGTGATCCGTCTGTACCTCAATATCCCAGAGAATTTTGTGTGTCTCATTCTCCAGGACAGATTCATGTTTGTGCATATACCATATTATTTCAACCCATTCGAGTTTTTCACACCTGCAGAGGCCGGTAATTCACTGGAGGCTGAGTGACAGCAAGTCTTCTCAGGTCTCCAAGACTCTTCTGAATATTCCAGCCGATCTCAATAATGCTGTAGTCTGTATGGTCTCGACCCTTCCTCTGATCTTCAATTCATCCAGACTTTTTTCCAACCCCTTGGGGATTGTTCCAAGGGCCCCAATTACAATTGGTATGACCTTCACCCTCATGTTCCACAGTTTTCTCAGTTCTCTGGCAAGGTCCACGTATTTGTCGATCTTTTTGCCCTCTTTCATTTTCACTCTGTGATCGACCGGGACGGCAAAGTCTACGAGATGACAAGTCTTCCTCTTCTTGTCAATCAAAATTTATTATTATTATTATTATTATTATTTGCTCCTTTTGAGTTTTCACATCAGTGTTAGCTGATGGTCTTTCACTGGAGTCTGAGTGACAGCAAGTCTCCTCAGGTCTCCAGGACTCTTCTGGGTATTCTGGCAGATTGCAGAATTGCAGTGTTCTGAATGGTTTCAATCCTTCCTCTGATATCCAAACTTTCCAAACCCTTTTCTAATCCTTTTGGGACTGTTCCAAGTGCACCAACTACAATTGGTATAACTTTCACTTTCATATTCCATAGCTTTTTCAGTTCTCTGGCAAGGTCCAGATATTTGTCTATTTTTTCATTTTCCTTTAGCTACACCCTGTGATCCGCTGGCACTGCAAAATCCACCAGTTGACAAGTTCTTTCTTTTTTGTTAATCAACTTATTATTATTATTATTATTATTATTATTATTATTATTATTATTATTATTATTTATATATTAATACTATTGTCCCTTAATCATACGACCGTTATTCCCTTGCAGTACTCTCTGGTTAAAATGAAACCTTCCAAATCGTCGAAGATGAAATGCAAAAATGTAAATCATGATTATCTGGTGCCGCTCTCCACCGAATTCTTATTTCTTATGAGAGTCGTCACCCCAGCTGAATAATGGACAATTCCGCTTTTATGATAAAGAAAGAAAGGGAAGAAAAAGGACATGCTACACAGAAACATTATTATAAAGAAAGAAAGAAAGAAGGAAAGAAAGCAAGAAAGAGTAGATGAAAATAGAGAGAGGGTGAGCGTGCGGAAGGAATTACGCTAAACTGTTTCAATCGAACATAAAAGAAGAAAAGAATGAAAGAAAGAAAAAAGTGAGAGAGTTAAAATAACATTTGTTATAATTTTTAAATATAGAACTATTTGTTAATAGCTATGAAGTAAACATATCGAACGTTATAATGATTAAATTATCATTATGTGGCATATCCACAGGCCCCGCTAGTTATTATTATTATTATTATTATTATTATTATTATTATTATTATTATTATTATTATTATTATTATTCACTCCTTTTGAGTTTTCACACCAGTGTTAGCTAATGGTATTATTATTATTATTATTATTATTATTATTATTATTATTATTATTATTATTATTATTATAATATTATTATCATATTATTATTATTATTATTATTATTATTATTATTATTATTATTATTATTATTATTATTATATTATTATTCTTCATCGTACGCGTTCTTATTATGGATACTGTTGTTGCTGCAAAAGAAAGAACTGTATTCAATTATTTGAATTCATGCTGAAGTTATTTCGAGGTAAGAGAGAAAAAAACCAAAACTAAATTTGAATATTTCTTCTTATTTTCTCGGGTCAGCTTAACCCGTAGATGAGAATCAGCAGCGTTCTTGTCAAACACAGAAAATGCAACAAAAAAAAAAAAGAAAAGAAAAAAGAAAGAATACAAAAACAACAACAACAACGGGGAACCACACATGTTTATTCAGACTGGAGTTCTCAGGTGGTTAAAGCTGTCGGCAGAGTGACACTCAGTTTCTATAAACTTCATCTTCTTTCCCAATATATCCTCTGTTTTTATTTTGCTTTTTTTAGTTGAATGACGTTTATATTATTTCTGGAGAAATTCAATTTTTCTTTCATCATCCCATGGGTAAATGTCCGGACCACTATTAATCTTTTTGTTGTAGCTACTGTTGTTGTTGTTGCTGATGCTACTATAGTCATTAAGTTGTGAAATAAAAACTTACTGGTGCCTTTTACAAGTAATTAAGTGACAACAAATCTTCTCAGTGCCGTTGTGGTACTGAGAAGATTTGTTGTCACTTAATTAATTGTAAAAGGCACCAGTAAGTTTCTATTCTCAACAGTATTCTATTTATATAGAATGTTGATATTTCGGACCAAAATAGTGGACAGGGGTCTGTGAAGCCTCTTCCCACTTAAAATAAGTTTCACTACATGCCATCTTCAATATTCAACTATTTTCAAAAAGACCGCCGGCCATGGGGATGGAGTAGTAGGGACAGGAATAGGTTGATGCTCAAAACCCTTAGTCACAGCCCTGCAAGCGAGGCAGCCATGAGGTGATGATCATCAGAAGGCCAGGACAAGAACAGTGGCTTCTGATTTCGGACTGCTGTCCTCATCTTTATTGTATATTAACAGCGGCTACCTGGCGTCGCCTGGGTTAGAGGGGGATTCTTTAAGTTATTCCCGCAAATCCATTATTACTGAATGATGAGCTGAATCCTCGTGGGATGCCCCAGTTAAATCCTTATGTAAAACAATAGACCTGGCATTGAACCAGCTACTCTACTATCTAAAATGTGTCTACTATCTAAAATATTAAATGAAAAAGAAATCCATGCTGCTATCATTTAAATTTTATTTTTTATTTATCTTCACGAATATAAATCAAATCTCTATTATTTTTGCTCAAAAACCAATGGTGATATTTAATGCGTATATGTATTTACTTTGTCGTTAATTGTTTTATTTTCGAAGTTTCCTTCGGACATATATATACATACAACGACCCCTTATATATGTATAGATAAGCTTCATCCTCTTTCCTCAATATGTCCTCTGCCTTTGTTTTCTTTTTTTAAGAATGAAGTTTATATTACTTTTGGAGAAATTATCTTCTTTCCTCATTCTATACTATATTCTTTCCCTATATGTGCGTTGTGATTATACACAATAAAGATGAGGACAACAGTCCGAAATATCAAAAATATTCATATCAAGCCTCATCCCATAAATATATATAATTATAAGTGTATTCTATCTATTTGAGAATTTTTGAATTCTGGACAGTTACGATAATTCTCCAGATTGCCACTTTTGTCATCAACTTTGTAGACGGTTATATATGCCCCGGTGATGTTAAGCCCAAATGTCACTATGTTGTTTTTCAATTTATACCCATGTTCTGAAGCTCCTCTCTTGTCCAGTTTAGATGTCTCTATTATCTTACCAATGAGACTGCCAAGATATTTATTCCTTTCATTTAGTTTCTGTTGCAGGGTTAGGTTTGTTGTAATTTACAGGCTCTTCTGGGATATTTTTCGCTTATTTTTCTTTCATCACTGGCCGTAATGGTATCTGATCTAAAATCCCTAGGTATTAGTCCCTTTCTCTCTCGCTCTCAGTGTTATTATGTTTCTATATTAGTTAGTTGGGGTCGTTCTGTTGTTTTATTTTTTTCTGTTGTTTTCTCTTTTGTTGTAAATTTCTCATTCAACCTTTATAATAGTTTCCAATTCCTTTTTGTTTCTGGCAATTATTTTAATATTATTATTGTACAATATACAAGAAAAATATATCATGAGTCAAGCCACTTAATGTACAATGTACATGAAGTGTCATGAATCATGATATATTTTTATGAATCTATACTCCTTGTATTTATATAGGAGATAGGTCCATGGCATCATTGCTATAAGGATCTATAGCGCTTGGAGGCACGTGGTCTAATGGTTACAGTCGTAGGAAATATACTCGGCGACCCGGGTTCAAACCTTAGACGAAGCTGTTTACATTTTACATATCTTAATACCCTTGGGAAAGGTATGCTTCAAACTACTCTCACTCCAGCTATGGGTAAATAGCAGGGAAGACTGGGCTGTTAACCTTGTCTAGGTAACCTGTCTAGGAGAAGGAAAACGTGGAATTCAAATCTGTTAACTCCGCGTAAGAGATTGACTTTGTGTCGCATCCTGTTATTGAGGAGGGGTATATATATATATATATATATATATATATATATATATATATATATATATATATATATATATACAAGGATCAATCGCGAAGATAATGATTCATCATGGATGATGTCTCTTTTTCATTTTAGTCATTTATCTATTTACAAACAACAACAAAATTATTCATACACACATGAATTTATTGTGATCAATTTCTTAGAATTCAATATGCTTGGATTATTAAAAATAAAAATAAAAATAAATAAAACAAAAATGTAACAAAATTAAATAAAATGAATAAAAATACAAGAAGTAACAATCTCCCAGAAGGCTCCAGACCGGAAGTACTCGGGGCATGTACAGAAAACAAATTTCTTGGCACCAAAACGGAATCTCTGACCCTTTTTTTACTGTAAGACTTTGAATAAGAGAAACCCATTGACTTGCTCGGGAAAATACCCCCAGGAATTAGTGTGAATCAACCCTAAAGTTACCCTTATCTTTGTTCCTTTCGCTTCTTTTCCTAATTTCCCTTTTAGCTTACCAGCCCACAAGGAAGAATGGGTTTAGGCACAGATACGAGTTAGCTTAACCCACATAGAACCAACAACCAACGCATCCCCATAAATACTTGTACGATGCCTGGCCTTCTCTTTATTATTAGGTACACAAAGGAATATAAAGCTAATCTTTTAAAACGATGGATTACATTTACTAAATATGAGAAGAAAAATAAAAAGAGTAAAAGACAAGATTATTCGTACTGTAGGAAAAATTGAAAAGATTGAACGATTTCCCCAATATAGTTTTTTTTTCTCAATATAGTTGTTTTTCAATTTATAGCCATGTTCTGACGCCCCTCTCTTGTCCATTTCAGATGTCTCTATTATCTTACCAATGAGACTGCCAAGACATTTATTCCTTTTATTTAATTTCTTTTGCAGAGTTAGGTTTGTAGTAATTTATTGGCTCTTCTGGGATATTTTTAGCTTGTTTTTATTTCATCACCAGTTGTAATGGTATCTGATCTAAAATAACTAGGTTTTAGTCCCTCTTTTTCTCTCTGAATGTTATTAAGCTTCTCTATTAGGTAGTTGTGTCAATAGTATGTCCTCTTTTCTATATAACTTGCTGCAATCGTTTTCCAAACCTTTTGATGAGGTTTGAACAATCTTTTCTGGGGTTATCTTCCATTATTCAATGGTTATGCGTACTAATTCGTGAAGTATTTTTAGTGACCGACGATTTATTCGAACCTTCAATTCATGCCATAGATTTTCAATATATCTCTAGTCAGGATTCCTTGAAGGCTCTGGAAAAACTACAATCTTCTTTTTCAGAAACTACACAGTCACTGATTTTGACATATGTTTGGGATGATTATACATTTATCATTCAGTCTTTATGATAGTTTCCAATTCCTTTTTGATTCTGTCAATTATTTTAATATTATTATTGTACATGAAGTGGCTTATGATATATTTTTGTGAATCTATACTCTTTGCATTTTCTTAGGAGATAAGTCATTGCCATGATTGCTATAACGACCACTCGGGACCATAATGAGTCCACATGAAATACGCCTCATGTATCTTAGTCATTTATCTATTTAGTTCATGGATATGCATATCTAATCCCATAATTTTGGTTATTAGTGGCTATCACTGTTTTAAACAGAATAAAATTTCTATGGAACACTTAACTCAATGATAGCTTAAGGTGACAATTCTTCCAAGCCATTGTTGTGTTAGTGTTACTGTACGGCTGCACTACTTGGATCCTATCGATGAGCCTAGAGAATAAACTAAAAGGCGTTGCACAATAATGTTGTGTGTGGTCTTAAAAAGTCGTGGAAACAACGTCCCACAGGAAAGCATCTATAGCGCCAATTATTATTGGAATAGAAACTCTAAAAGATATTGCAAAATCTAGACAACATCACTAGAAAGGAGTTATGTTGTGAAAAGAAAAGGGACAGTCCGCATTAGAGATGAAAGAGAGTAATAATTTATTGACATTACATCATGTAAGTTGAACACAAGGATCAACGTGTGAAGCCATGTTTGAGCCAAAAGTCATGCGCGGTTAGTGTCAAAATTAGTTTTCTTTTTAGTTGCCTCAGGCAACGGCTCATAAACCAAGCCCTGTCCCTTTAAATCGAGGGGCCGGGTGTCGCCTGGAAAGCGAGTATAAACAGTGTTCTTCCATGTAAACTTATATCAATGTACATTTCCGTTAACCTGAGAACATTTACCTGATATGGAACTTAGACCTTCAGGCCGACCAAACAATTTAATGAAAACGTGGTCTGTTAATTGAAAAGTGGAAGTTTGTCCACCAGATCGTAAAGATGACATTAAAGTCGAAAATATAGTCAGAACGAAATAATGAAATGAGGTTAAAAAAAATGTGATTGAAATCCCTGGACCTTATAACATTGAATCTTTAGATTCGATCAATAAAGATTGGCACATATTGAACTGTAATAAACAGATTAAGATCGATATTAGATTATTTAGGAAGTCAACGATGAATTGATATAGTCCAACCGACGCTGTTCTTGGAGAGAGCGTGGAGACAATAATATTTTAGAGTGATAGCCTATCATCATCATCATCATCATCATCATCAACGATGAATTGATATAGTCCAACCGACGCTGTTCCTGGAGAGCGTGGAGACAATAATATTTTAGAGTGATAACCTATCATCATCATCATCATCATCATCATCATCATCATCATCATGCCAGCAGCATGGATATCCATGTCAATATCTCGCCAACCGTTCCTATCATTCATCGTCTATGGTAGGTCCTCTGTGCAGCATCCAGTATCCACACAGAGCTGGTTAATGCAGGTGTTTGCTGGACTGGCGCTCCCATGTGCTGGCTTCCACAGGAGAACGTCACTTATGAGTCCGTCCTTGCTTCTCCAGCAGTGTCAGGTATGTTTTGTTCGTTTCACTCTGATCGTACTTCAAGCACATATATTCATGACAATCTCTCGACAACCAGCACTATCTGTCATCGACCCCGTGTGGTCCTCAGCGCAGGATCCGTAATCCTCGCAATGTTGATCTATGTCAGTCCTTGCTGCGCGATCCATACTTGAGTACGTATGTGTAGGTTTCCACGGGAGAACGTCAATTATGAGTTCTTCCTTGTTTCTCCAGCAGTGTCCAACATACCTTGTTCATATTATTCGGGTGTTTTTTGTCATAGAGTACAAGAGGCCGTAAATCTGCTTTCATGTGGGACGTTGTTTCCACGACTTTTTAGGACCGCACGCAACATTATTATGCAACTCTCTGTAGCTTATTCTCTTATCGCCTCGATATATTCCAAGTAGTGCAGCCGTACAGTAGCACTGACACAATTATGGCTTGGGGCAATCTTTCACTTTTTAATAAATAGACCACGTTTTCATTAAGTTGTTTGGTCGGCCTAAACGTCTAAGTTCCATATCAGGTAAATGTTCTCAGGTTAGCGGAAATGTACATTGATATAAGTTTATATGGAAGAACACTGTTCATACTCTCTTTCTAGGCGACACCCGTCCCCTCGATTTAAGGGACAGGGCTTTGTTTATGGCCCATTGCCTGAGGTACTTCAAAGGGGGAATACCAAAGGGATGCACGCAATTTCTAACACTAACCACGCATGAGCTTTGACTCGATCGAGGCTTCCCACGTTAATTGATGCTTGTGTTCAACTTACATGATGTAATGTCAATAAATAATTACTCTCTTTCATCTCTAATGCGGACTGTCCCCATTTTTTTCACAATATAACTCCTTT
This sequence comes from Doryteuthis pealeii, assembly GCA_023376005.1. Classification (NCBI taxonomy): domain Eukaryota; kingdom Metazoa; phylum Mollusca; class Cephalopoda; order Myopsida; family Loliginidae; genus Doryteuthis; species Doryteuthis pealeii. The sequence goes on along the minus strand of CM042147.1, from coordinate 45,518,568 downwards.
CTAGTGATGTTGTCTAGATTTTGCAATATCTTTTAGAGTTTCCACTTCAATAACCACTTCAATAACCACATGCAACATTATTGTGCAATGCCTTTTAGTTTATTCTATAGGCTCATGGATAGAATCCAAGTAGTGCACCTGTACAGTAGCACTGACTCAACGACGACTTGGAAGAATTGTCACTTTAAGCTATCATTGAGATCAGTGTTCTATAAGAATTTTATTATGTTTAAAACAGTGATAGCCTCTAATAACCAAAATTATGGGATTAAATATGCATATCCATAAACTAAATAGATACATGACGAAAATATATGAGGCCTTTTTCATGTGGACTCATTATGGTCACGATTGGTCGTTATAGCAATAATGTCGATGACTTATCTCCTAAGAAAATGCAAAGAGTATAGATTAAATGATGATCATCCATTAAAGCCAAGAGACAGTAATCTCCTCAATTCTTCAAGATTTTTGAATTTCCTCAATTCTTCAAGATATTTGGATCTCCTCAATTCTTCAAGATTTTTGGATCTCCTCAATTCTTCAAGATTTTTGGATCTCCTCAATTCTTCAAGATTTTTGAGTAATCTTTAGCGGATCTCAGCAGTACTGTATTATTTACGGTCTCAATTATTCCTCTGATTATCAGTTCCTGTTTTCCAATTTTTTTTTTACATATATTTAAAAAAGATATCTATCTACTGCATTGGTGAGACCTCATTTGGAATTTGTCAGTGTTGTTTGAAATCCAAGATTTATTAAGAACATAAACCTCATCGAAGGAGTACAAAGAGAGCTAGTAATGTATTCTTTTAAAATTCCGTATGAAGTAATACTAATGAACAATGACTCACGAAGTTTGATTCATCGACGAGCCAGAGGAGATATGATGGAAGTTTATAAATATACTCATGTATTTTATCAACGAATTCTAATCTATTGAACATTGCTCAAAAAATCAATACCAGGGGTCATACATTAGAACTTTCAAAAGATTTCGCTGAACAAATGTAAGACAAAATTATTTTAGTAATAAGGGAGTAGATTCATGGAATAAACTACCATCATCAGTAGTGAATGACCCATCTCTGAATTCTTTAAAGGCAAAGTTGGATGATTTATGGAAATAATATGAACATTCAGAGAAATTAAGGTAATTAGTTTAAATATAAGGAACAGCTGACTGATTTTAGACCAAATATAGTAGCTGAAAATATATCATTATCATACAAAGGGATCCAAATATGATTGGTATCGTTGTTATCTCCATGTTTGTATTGTCTTTCAACGAACTTTCAAAGTCTAAATGTTTATAATTTTTTGCTTATGTTTAATTTCTCACTGTTGGCTGGCGAGTTCTTATCTTTAAGAAGAACGTCTTTTCATTTGACAAGGATTGAGTGATTCATTTTGAAGCTCAAAGCGGGCACGAACGTGTCTTGCGTGCTAAATGAGAGAAGGACTCGAAAGAAAAGAAAATATATTTGTCTTCGCACCATAATTTAATTGAAATGTGATCTCACAACCATGAGAATTGGCGAGAATGTATTTGCACGTATGCAGTTTTTTCGAGATCGAGTTGCACATAAAAGAGTAGTCGCGGCAGAGAAAGATGAGAGTGTGTTCTGAGTTTACATTGGAGACTGCTGTGTTATTGTTGTAAGCGATGAAGTTTCTCGCCGAACTTCTTAATTTGCCTTAAAATCAATCAATCAGAAAAGGATTCAGATAACAAAATCTCTCTAGGTGTCATGTTCTGCTCTTTCTACGTGAACGCCCTTTCTCCTCGACGTACTGCTGTTTACCTGTAAGGGAGCTCACCTCTCACACCGAGATGGGGAGTAGAATCACAGTAGTTCGTCGGCTAAACTACTTACCAACCAACGCTAAAGAACCCAGTTTGCTCCACTATTTGCCAATAACTAGCTGGAGAGAAGGAACGGGTTCCTCCCTTTTTTAAGGATATTAGTGGACACAAACTTTTCAGGGGAGTCGCCGTGGCATAATGGCAAACGTGCTAGACTGAGACATTGTAGGAAGCGAGTTCAAATACGAGTCTCGCAATTACCGGATCTGTTTACAATTATCACGTTTATATCTGAAAATGCCAAAGAAAGCTGTGTCTTTTTTCATTGATAGATTTTGCTCTGTGCATATAATAAATTTTTTTCTCTAATCAGTTATCGCATATTTCCTGACCTCTAAGTTTTGGTTGTCGTAAGATACATCCTTTGAATGTGGACAGTGTGATCGTCACTGATTACGGGTTCTTGTGCATCATATCGGCTCCGATAGCAACCCCAACTTGAATCCGGTATTTTCAAGTAAGCTACGTGCTGCTAGTCTTGACATATTGTTATGAATGAAACTACAAAAACTCGACCTCTTAAATCGAGAAACCACAGTCAGTGTGAGCCAATGAAAAAGCCCATACCTCAATTACAATGCAGAGGTGCAGTCGGTGTATTCTAAAGCTCCAGTTGACAGAGCTTTGGATTTTTTTTCAGGCAGTTGTACTCATCTTTATTGTTATATACACAATGTTTCGGACAATGTGCCCTCCGGCCTCTTCTGGTGTTTCTTGTCGAACTTGGAAATCTTCGAACCCATGGGCCTTCATGACGTTATCGGAATCCTTCATGGAACTTTAAAAACCGAACATTTTTATTCAATCCACCTGGTAGACGGTCCTCATCCCGCTAACCATGACCGGCTACAAATGTTAGGGCACACCAGCCGAGATTTTGGGCATATAACAGTAAAGATGATGACAACAGTCCAAAATATCCAAATAATACAACTAGTTCAAATTATTGGTCTGAATTTTTGGGAGGAGGCGTTATATATTATTTTGATTTTTCGGACAGTTGGCCTCACTTTTATTGTGAAATGTACATACACAACGGCGAAACGTTGTTTGTGTATATTTCATTTTTTTTAGTATATTTTAGCTTATAAGTGTAGAGCACCGCTTCATCACCATGGCACCCAGGTTCACTCTAACCCGGTGTGGTAGTACTTGTTAGGTTCCCTTCTATGGGTTAAATAGAACATTTGTTTATAAAAAAAAATGAGTTTAATTAATTTTCTACTAAAATCGCAACGAATCTTTCATAACTTTGCCGGAATTAAATGACCCATACAGGTTGATATGCCGTAAAAAATGTATTCTTCACGGCTGTTTTTGGTTGTTGATTTAATCTTTCTGTTTTCCAAATCCATGTCTGTCGAACGAAATATAATCGTTTGCGTATAGATTGTCAAATCTGCTTAGGATCTGATATATTTCCGATCTACCTGCGATTGAAACGTTACACCGTATCATTAACTATCCATGGGTATACTTGTCAAAAATTACCATCTGAACACAACTACCGTGTCGAAACAGATTACAGGTTGAAGTTGAGGACGATGGTGATTATGGCAGATTGTAGCTGTGGTCAAAGAAGTGAAAACATACAAATAATAATGTTCCATTATTTGGTTGACATTTACCTTTCTGTATCCTCCTATTTAGACACCTCTCGTCTAATCTCTATGAATTATATTTATCGAAAACTCTTGGGTAAATACATACATTGCAATCCTCGTGAATGAGATGGGCTGTAGATGTTATTGCTTATAAACCTGTCTTTTGAATGGTCTAAAAATGTAAGATAGTACTAATCTTTTGCAAGTTTCTCTAGGAAACGAAATGTAAATTCCTTTCGCCGTCAGCACAGTCTCTACGAACTGAGCATGTTACTCTCACTTCCTGACACCCCAAACACAGCAGTGGTGAATTTCACTTCTCGTCCAAACACTTACTTTCTTCCTCTCTCCCAGTATCAGCCACTGTCGCTTTTATTTATCCTCACTCGGCTACACTTTCTGCAAATACCGACATGTCTCATCCGGGTCTCTGCCAACAGCATTTCAGCGACGAGGAGGTAGCGAGTTCAAATATCCGTGGCCACTCGCCACACTACTCCCCTTTGCACAAGCCAAACGTCCGGATGTGCTTTATTCGTGGGGGCTCAATTTTGCTACAACCTGACTTTGAAAATACATGTAGACATCTGGTTCCATGATGCGGATTGTAGATTTTAGAAAACTGATTTTGAAACCAGTTTCTATTCTTTTATTTCTAGCTTGTATAAATAGAGTATATTGGCTAGAATTCTGTTGGTGGTCTCCTTCTTCTATATTTACTATCTTAACTGTGTACATATCTTGTATTGAAATTCATACAGGGGCCAAATAAATTAAATTTTACATATACCTAAAGTAAGTATCATCGGCGGGGTGACCTATTGTCGGTATCAACCAGACCACGAGGGAGAATATCCCCTTTTCACTAATTCAAGACAAGGGAGATTTTTTATGTCTGAGATGGGATGCCATACGTACCATCAGCCTCTACTTTACCGCACAGATCCAACCTGTGCTCATAGGACGCAGAGTTGGCGACGGCCGGTATTGAACCAAGAACATTGGGGTTCCAAAGCGGATGTTCTAACAACTGAGCTAAACAGACTCTGCACTCTTATTATTGTTTCTGATTTAGTATGTTGATTTTTAAGGACAAAAGACTTTCTATATTGTTGGTATTCTTCAGTTTACAAAGGACGATGGAGTAGTATCCAAATCCCTTTTTATTTGCATCTGAGCGAGTGGCTGAGCAGGTCAATTATGGAATGGCAGTCACTAGTACACTGACTTGCTGGCACTGCTGTTGTCCCTCCTTCCTTTTAGCTCTCTTTATAGTAGATGCTTCTTTCCTCTCTGTTTAACTCCTTTTCCTGCCTTGTTTGACATTGAAGCATCAGGTCGCTCGATTTTCTGCACCGACCTCCCATGTGGTGGAATTAATGTGGCATGTCGTCATATCTTTCTTGCTGACGTTTTTGAAGCGTAGGCGTGGTCTACGTACCAGTTGGGACCCTGTTAATAATTCGACATACAGTAGATTTTTGGGGATGCGGCCTTTACTCAAATTTTACATTGTGTCAAGCCTGTCATGGAGTAGAAACTAAAAATCAAATATAATTATTAGTTTCACGCTATTGTCTCCAGTATTTGCAATAACGATGAAAAAAAATGTTCATTTGCTTTGCCAGGATTTGAACCCACGTATCACAAACGCTGTTACAGCAAGTGAAGTAATTATACGAAATTACATCATAAAATATTTCGAACTAAGAATGGTAAGAAAGGATGGTAATTTAAAACGAAATTCAGTGATTTGTGAGAAGGAAAATAGATATTTTTTATTAGCCTCCTCTTAAGACATAATATATGTATGTTGGTTAATTAAAATATCAATTAACATATAAATCAAACTGTCTAAATGTTTCAAGATTTAATGAGAGGAAACGACAAGAATGTTGTCTGAAGGAGAATTTTTATGGGACTTTTTGTTTATTTAATTGATTCTAAAAACTGAGTCTTGGAATTGTGAGTCTAAAAAGTTTTGATGAAGTTGAAATTTACAACATGAAGAATTAAAGAGAATGAATTACAAGAACTCAAGAGAATGGAACAGGAGGGTAAGAAAGGGATTTAGCGAAGAAAAGGCGGGGAGAAAGAAAAGGCGGGAAGAAGGAAAAGGCGGGAAGAAAGAAAAGGCGGGAAGAAAGAAAAGGTGGGAAGAAAGAAAAGTTGACTATGAATAAAGTTAATTTACAAAGAAGTACAATACAAATGCTGGTTGGTTGGATTTTAAGGGATGTCAACATTTGTTGGGTTATTTCATGCTGAAGACGTTTCTAAAATTCTAAAAGCTCTTTGAACTAATATCCTTATTGTTATTCATATCTTTAGGTTTTTGGCTATGTATATTTTCTATCTTCGTTTTCTAAATTGATGATGAAAATTTATAATTTTACTCTTTGTTCAAGCCATTATTCTGGTTATATCGATATATAAGAGCTAAAGTGATTTCAATCTTTTACATTGTCGGAAATTTTGAGATAATTCTACAGGTTATTCAGTTATCATTATTATTATCATTATTATTCACTCCTTTGGAGTTTTCATATTAGTGTTAGATGATGGTCTTTCACTGGAGTCTGAGTGACAGCAAGTCTCCTCAGGTATCCAGGACTCTTCTGAGTATTCTGGCAGATAGCAGCAGTGCAGTATTCTGGATGTCTCAGATGTCCAGATTTTTCAATTCCTTTTACCAATCCTTTTGGGACTGTTCCAAGTGCACCAACTACAATTGGTATCAATTATTAATATTGCACTCCTTGTGAGTTTTTCACACCAGCGTTAGCTGATGGTCTTCACCGGAGTCTGAGTGACAACAAGGTTCCTCGGGTTTCCATGACCTTTCCTGTTGTCTGTATGGTTTCAATTCTTCCTGATTTCAAATTTCCCTGATTTCTAATCTTTTGGAGACTGTTCCAAGTGCACCAATTACTATTGGTATCACTTTCCCCTCATATGCACAGTTTTATTTTTACTTCTCTAACTATGTCCAGGTATATGTCTTTCGTTTTATTTCATCATCATTCGGTGATCTGCTGGAACTGCAATTCGCCCTTTATTTTTCAGTGTTTCTAATATTTCTACAAAAAACGAAAACCAAAGTACATACTTTGGTTTTGGTTTTTGTATGAACTTCTGAATTTTGTCATTACTACACTGGTTACTCTTATCAATATCTCAATCCTCACAGTCTTTTATAGTAATTAATGGCTCTATATATTCTTCCGGTCTCAGTGTTCGTTTCGTTTTTAAATTTTACATTATTTTTATATCATAAAAATGTGCTAAATACGAGCGGAGACTATCAACACAGACAGTTGTAAGCAATTTGTGAGAAGAACGTAAAAGTTATTTGTGGGACAAATCGTTAAGTAGAAACCGACTCTTTTTTCAGACCATTATTGTTTTGTTTTCTGACTGAACGCAAGATTGAAAAAGCCAAAAATTGTTAATAACGAGAAACAACCACCGGGGAGTACTTTTGCTTTGAACACGGAAATTTAGATTTAAACGTATTCCCCATGTTGTGCAGAGTAGACGGACGAACCCAGGTACACTTTAGCATCAACTTACATCAAAAAGGAAAATGTATTGTATTTCTGTGTCGGTGAGTACGTAAAAATAAATGGACTAGATATTTATGTATCTGCAAGAACATTAGTCCTTACATCTAGAACTTATATATATATATATATAATAATATATATATATATATATATATATATATATATATATATATATATATTATAATATATAAATATTAAGGTGAAGTTTGCACTGGAAGATTATGAAGAATGCATGAACTGATAAAGTTGCGACAAAAACATCATTCGAAATACAATTGTGCAACAACAAAATGGTCGTCCTCGAAACTGTCAGATTAGTGATGAAAAGAAAAGGAGACATTCTGTCTAACGGATTGTTTGAGGTTGTTCAGGTGAAAAATTAACTCGAAAAAGATAGAAGAAAAACACAAAATGAAGAAAGAAGAAAATGATAAAAAGAAAGGAAAAGAAATCCCCCCAAAATAATAATAAGAGAATTAAAAAATGATAGGATGAAATATAGAAGTGAGAAAGTGAATATGTAACAAAACGGAAAATAAAAAAAAAACTACTGAAGAATTGAAGAAAATAAGAAAATGGAGAAAGAAAGAAAGAAAGAAAGAAAGAAATAAAGAAAGAAAAAGAAAGAAAGAACGAAAGAAAAAGAAAGAAAAAGAAAGAAAATACAAAAAAGAACTAAAGTAAAAATGACAGAAGAGACGCTGAAATATAGAAATGAAAAAAGAAAGAGAAATAACCCAAAATAGATCGAAGAAAAACAGAAAATAGAGGAAGAAAAGAAGAAGAATAAATCTAAAGTAGTATAAGAATTTAAAGAAAAGATAGGATGAAATATAGATATAAAAAGGATATATTAATAAAAGGTAACTTTTGAACAAAAATGAATAAAATTGGAAAAAGTAACACTGGGAACATTGATAGAAGAAAAAAGCAGAATATGGAAAAAGAAAATAAATAAAAAAGAAAGAAAATAAATCCGAAAAGGATAAAAAAAAAAAAAAAAAAACAGAAAATTAAAAAAAAGATAGGATGAAATATAGAATGAAAATGAAGGATATAAAAAGAAAGGTAAATTTGAGCAAAACAAAAACACACCAAAAAATAATTAAAGTACTGTGTAAAAATAAGAGTGTAAATCGGATCATTGGTCAGAGAAAATGTTGTCTTTTCATTCTGTTTGTCCCCCCCTTTTTTTTTTTAAAGAAATGAGACAGACATGAGATTAAGGTGTTTACAGTCAGTCTACTGTCTGTTTGTACAGAAAGAAATTATTTAAGGTGTGTGTAATCGATACGGAAACTCCAGAATAATCACACTATCGTTTTATCCCGAGGAAAAACAGAGATAAATCTAATTCGACAGCCTAGTCACAGAGTTGACGAGATGAACACAGTCGTCAAGTAATGTTATCAACTTTTGTTTCATTCTAAACATTTTCGCCTTTTTGTGCATACTTTTTACAAAGCAAACGAAATGTTAAGAGATGATCGCAGTGTCAGTTTACCGAAATAATTTCTTCTTCTTGATGCGTAGAGAAGCTGAGAGCACAGACTTTGTAGATAGATCAGTCTAGATAAAGCTTAACGCTCGAAAGACAGTACTCGTCTAATCACAATCTGCAGTATCTTTCCTAGATCTTTCTTGGGGAAACTGACGGCATCTGCTAAGAGAACAGGAATAAGAAGCAAGGACTGTTTTCTTATCAATATCTGGTTGGTTGGCTTCGATGACCTTGTTTAAGATTATCAATAATACTAGCAAGAATAAGCGTCCTTCGCCGGGCGTAAGAGTCCAAATTTTAATGTAATGAAATATATTAAAGAAAGACTAACGAAATGAAATAAGAACGCATATAAAAAATGTTTCACTTATTTTTATTATATTTTAATTGGTTTCTATATAAAATTATTCATAGGATTGGTTTTAATACATTGGACAATAAAAAATTGATATTAGAAATCAATAACACCAAGTAATTACTTAGTAAAACCGGTTTTGTTAAATCCAGTATGCAAATTAGCCACACCAATATATCATGTAAAACTTAGTGATATATATATATATATATTTACCCCCCCCCCGCACGAGTAGGATGTGACACAAGGATTTTTAAGCGGAGTTAAAACAGGTTTGAATTCAGAGTTTTCCTTCTCTTAGACTGGTTGGCCTATCCAAGGTTAAAGAGCCAGTCTGCCCTACTATTTCCATAGCTGGAGGGAGGTAAGGATTCATACCTTTCCAAGGGTATTAGCGCTATGTGAAATGCAAACAGTTTCGTCTAGGATTTGAACTCGGGTGGACGATTCCATTTTCCACGACTCTAACCATTATGCCAAGCGCCTCAAATGTTGTGCATAAACAGTAAAGATGGAGAGTAGGATTCATACCTTTCCTAGGGTATTAGCGCTAAGTGAAATGCAATTACCAAGTCCAGGATTGAACTCGGGGCGACGAGTCCATTTCCCATGACTTTAACCATTATACCACGCGCTCCTAACTTAGTGATATATAAGAGAGATTACGGGGCACCTCACGTTGTGTAAAGGTTAGCAATCTAGATTTACAGACCATTGTTAGTCAGTTCAATTCTCATTGGCCGCCAGTACTTTCAGCCTTGTGCTACATATAAGCTAAGCTTAAGAAATTATTATAAGAGACATTACAGGAATTTAAACGCATTAACAACATGGGCTGTTTTGAGGCTAATCTACCTCCATAATATAATCATATGTATTTTTTATTAGTATAAATGAAATATTCGGATCCCACTTCCACCGGCCACTTTTTCACGTTATACTGCCCCACTATCTCTCTCTCTCTCTCTCTTCTATATATATATATATATATATATATATATATTATATAGCAGACTCGAAGGTAGGCGGAAACTAAATGGATTCTAAAATTACAAACTCACGTGAGGGGACTGAACGCTGACATCGGAGTACTCCGTTGTTGTAGTTTTTTTTACGGACGCTTCCGCTGTCAATGGCAACAGGGACAAGGGGTCCGTTGAACGTGAACAACAGTCATTTGATGAAGGGTATCTAACGAACCCGAAAATTTGTGGTAAAGGATGATAATAAAAAAATAAGTGAATCCAATACTCCATAACATCGAGTTCATTCATTTATTTTTAGATGCTTCGTAATAACGCCCAACTTTAAAAAAAAACAATATTATATATATATATATATATAATATATATATATATATTAACTTAAAAAAAACATGTATATATATATATATATATATATATATATATAGTCTACTTTTGTTATACTCTTAAATCCTGTCTAATATTTTCGTGAATTGCTATTATTTTACACCGCAATTATCTATACTAGCAAATATATGCACCTCCGGGGTGCAAGTATTTAAGTTTTGATATAATAAAATATCATGTTAAATTAGAAAGGCTAATGTAACTGAAGAAGAATGCAGATAAAAATATTTGAACAGAGGGGTATGATTGAAAAAATAGAACAACTTTGAACTAACTCTTCCATCATTTTCCCTTACTCCCCGTCTTTCATTGGTAAATTTTCCTAGTTTAACTATTTAGTTAAGATAGGAAGTAAAGAAAAATATTACAGTTATTTCTTCTTGTTAATGGATTTTCTTTAAGATTTATCCCCGAGATTTTTGCTCATATTCATTAATTAAAAACCAAACAATTAGAAATCAATAATACTAATCATATATTTATTAAAATCAAATTTCTAATATCAATATGCAAATTATCCTTCCCATTCACACTGTAATCCGCTGTTTTGTTGTATATATAAATACAATTGCATGTTATTAGTATGTAGATATGGTCAACAGTCTTAATGATGTAAAACAATTTTATTAATAATTGAGGTTCAAATAAAAATAAAATCATGTAGAATGTGATGTAAATAACTAAGGAAATTATGACTTGAGTAATAATATAGTTTCGGTTACAGACAGAAAAACACGCAATCTCCATTATAATAAGATATTAATACGCGTGTTTCTAAATCTCCCGTCCGTTATCATCCTGCAACGTTGAAAGTGATACCATCCAAATTGCCCAAGATGCAATGCAAAACATGTAAATCAAGTTATCTGTTGTCGTTTATCCGCCGAATTCTTATTTCTCATGAGTGTCGCCACATCAGCTAAATAATGTTATAAAGAAAGAAAGGACATGCTCCACAAAAATATAGAAAGAAAGAAAGAGAGTAGGAGAAAGATAGAGAGAGGGGGTAAGGACGCGAAAACAATAACACTAATCTGTTTTATTCATGAAAAGAAGGAAAGAAAGAAAAAACGAGATAGATAGATAGATAAATAGATAGATAGATAGATAGAGAGAGAGAGAGAGAGACAGACAGACAGACAGACAGAGAGAGAGAGAGAGAGAGAGAGAAAGAGAGAGAGAAAGAGAAAGAGTGTTTATTATTATTATTATTATCATTATCATTTTCACTTCTTTTGAGTTTTCACTGGAGGCTGAGTGACAACAAGTCTCATCAGGTCTCCAGGACTCTTCTGAGTATTCTAGCCGATTGCAGTAATGTAGTAGTCTGGATGGTCTCAATTCTTCCTCTGGTTTCCAGATCCTCCAGTCTTTTCATACTTATTATTATATTATTATTATTATTATTATTATTATTATTATTATTATTATTATTGCAAAACTACTTAAGCCTGTCGTATATCATTGTTCCCGATGAGGATTATGTCACATAAGTCTTATCTGTTCTATATTATTTTCTCTTTCAGTGATATTGTTTACTGAATCGATTCTTTCCCAAAACACTAAATCTTTCAATCTTTTATCAAGTGTCTTTAGACCAATTCAAAACAATTTGTTATGTTGTTATTCTGATATTCCTCAGTGTTTAAAAAGATGTTGCCAATAACTTTTCGCTTTCTTTCATTTTTAATTCTGAGTTTACTAGAACAAACAAATACCCTAACGGATTGTTTTTTTCATTCCTATGATAACTCATAACTTCGATGATGTAAAACATGTAAAATTCTAACATTTTTATTTACCGAATTTGACGGCATATAAGACGCACGGGCATATAAGACGCACCCCCATTTCAGCAGGTGTATATATCACCACACTACCAACCCGTCCTTCGGGGGTCCGGTGTGTTTCGGCCACTGGACCGGTGTGTTAAATTAATAGCGTCGATCCTAGGGGGCTATCCCCCCAGGCAATACCTGTCCCCTGGGTTTATTGCCCAGCGCCTGAGGCACCCCCCTTGAGGGGGAATGCTGACATGATCGACGCAATTTTTGTTCTTTCCCACCATGAGCTTCGGTTTGTGGGTGGGCCCACGTTAAAACGAGACCTTGTGTCCAGCCCATACAAGTGGGGTATGAGCAAATATCCCCCCCCCATTTCAGCAGGTCAGATCCAGGAAAAAGGTTTTAGTGTATTTAAGCATATATTGTTGAAAACAGTCTAGCTGTGCATTGCACGAGCAGAAACATAGCTTTATAAAAGCAATTTAACAGTACAGGCAAGCAATTAGCATACACAAGTAAGTAAAAGTACTGAGCGTAAGCTGGGGTAGTTAGCATCATAGAGAAGATTATCCTAGGCCTACGGGAAGGTCTCAAATTTCACATACGATGTATAAGACGCAGGTCAATTTTTTGAGTCAAAATTTCGGAAAAAAGATGCGTCCTATATGCCGTCAAATACGGTATCTATTTTATTGATTAGGTTTTCGTTTCTACAAATAAAGGATGTATTCTAATGTTTTTCTGTCTGTAACCGAAACTATGTCACTGCTTACGTCACAATACACTCATGAATTTCGTAAGTTTATTAATTTTATAATTTATAGTCAAAATCATTAATACATGAAATAAATCTTATTTATTAACGATGTCTATGAAAATCTGAGTTAGATTTGCCTCAAAACATCCCATCTTATTTATGCTATCATTATTGGGTATATCACTAAGAAATAAAGGTTTTCATAATATATGCTGTAGTTAATTTGCATAAAGGTTTTAACAAAACCGGGTTTAATAAATACTTGGAGTTATTGATCTAACATTGTTTTACGTAATAACATAGTTTAACGTAATAAAATCAATTCTATGAATGATTTTATATAGAACCCAATTGAAATATAATGAAAATAAGTGTAATCTTTTTATATGCGTTCTTATTTAATTTCGTTAGTCTTTCTAATTTAGTAAATTTCATTACATTAAAACTCACATACCTACGCCTATTCTAGCTACTTTCTATAATATTTCAAAAATATTTTAATGAGTATTTCTCTCAATGTTTGAGATGAGGCTTGAAGATTAGTATTATCTGCGTTATTCGGGCATATCGGCCGAAACGTTGTACACATAACAATAAAGATGGGGACAATAGTCCGAATAACGCAGATAATACCATTTTAATGAGATTCTGTAGGATTTCAATTAAGTTAACATTATTTTCGGTCTTCATAAATTGAGAACTTTTTTTTCTGCTTGTTCTCTTGTTTCTTTGAATGCTGTAATTTTTATTGGTTGATGCTTTCATGTTCTATATTTTTTAATTCATTCATCTTTACTCATTCACCGCCCTGTCGGCTGGTGCGTTAGAATGCACCGACTGCACCTCTGCAGAGGGATAAGACTCCCCCAATGGGTCCACCTGTTGGACGTGGGTGGTGACCCGTGATGCTTAAGGATAGAGCCCCGGTGGATGAGCAGTTCATGACATGCAATACTCCACTTTGGCCCTATCTTGGGCTAGACGGGCGGTCGGAGAGGCCCCCTCTGATCAATCGGCTGGTCACGTCAAGCCCTAGCACCTATATGATTTTCCCAACCCTATTGCCCTTATGGCAAGCCCCAAACCCTTTTTATCATATGGGTGCTAGAAGGTGGAGGCTGCGGGTCTACATGTCCTGGGAATTAAGTTAAACTCTATCTGATGGTGAGGTTCCAGTTTTGGAGGTTTGGGGAATGTGGAGCACCCCTTCATTACCATTGCTCGCTGGTCTACTCTGACCCGGAGTGGTAGTACCTGTTAGGGTTCCATCTATGGGTTAAATAGAAAAACATGAGTTGTTAAAAAAATTGTATTATCCATTAAGAATTGATTTATTTCAAAACTTTATCGGCATTAAATGACCCACTGAGGTTGATATGCCGTAAAACAAAACAAACCAAACCAAACCTTACTCATTCATCGGAACTATTCCAAGCTTTCTATTGATGCTGGGCATAAGACATCCCTAGATAATCAAAGTTTTTCTTCCCCATATCTAAGAAAAACTAAAAATATTTCCAACTTTTTTCTTTCTTTCAGTTTTAATCTGCGCTTTGCTAAAACAGCGAAATCTCTTTATAATAACTTAGAAGCAGCTACCCAGCGTCACTTGGGTATAAGAGGAGAAACCTGGTGTATTGATTGGCTAGTTTTGAGATTTATAAATGCTGGATATTTTAAGTGGAATTTCAATGCTATTTTTATGTATGTTTTAATTTTTAAATATCTTCACAAATATAAATCAAATCTTCATAAGTTTTTGCACAAAAAGCAAAAATATTCAATGCATATTATTTACTTTGTCGTTAATTGGTTTATTTTCGTAATTTCATCTGGACATACATGT
>CM042147.1:45461418-45498918 GCA_023376005.1 Doryteuthis pealeii | reverse complement strand
TGGTCTCCATCTGCTTCATAGTTGGTTGAACGATTAAGTTCTCCAGGGAATAATATATATAAGCAAAATTACTTTTGAGCGACCAAATTGGCTGACACAAAATACGGAGAATGATATTTTTTTTTGTTTTGTTTTGTTTTCTTTCAGTTTCGATAGGCAAGCATATAAAGACAAAAAGATACTGTTTCATTTTGATTAGTTGAAACCAATTTGAAATAAGAATGATATATATATATATATATATATATATATATATATATATATATATATATATATATATATATAGGAGAGGCAGAGAGAGACATACAAGAAACCATAGAAAGTTTTAACTGGCTGAAATATAAATAAATAAATATATAGAGAGATACTGATCAAACACCAATCCATCCATTAATGCTCTCCACCCTCCTAGGGTTGAGCACTCTGGGGAGGATTTCGCTGACGGCCGCCAACTCAAGCGTAAACGCGACGCTCTCCTATATATAAGGGATGGAGCACTTTATAACGGCCTTTACATACAAAGCGATGTGTGTATTAAAACATTTAAAATCCCCTTCGCATTCTGTAAGTGATGACAACCTAATGATTAAGTTTTTGGAGTGACACCCAACCGTAGGTAGCTTACAAATGTCTAGCCACACTAAAGAGACTTGATAAGTCGAAACACGTGTCTGTGGATGACTATTATATATATATATATATATATATATATATACCTATACCTATATATATATATATATATATATATATATATTCAAATATACGCTCCTACATTTGGGGCGCTGGTGGTTGTCGATGTAATTTTGCAGGGTTCATTTGGAAGTTTCGGGTCTTCCAACATATTATATATATATATATATATATATTCAAGTTTGTGATAGATGAAATTATATATATAATATATATAAAAATATATATATATTATATATATATTCATATAGACGTAGGAAGATCAAGATTGATAAAGAAATATGGAAGAGATTATAGGGATTAAATAAATAGATGAATGTATAGATAAAATATACATAGATAAATAGATATATAGTAGAGGTGTGAATAGAAACAAAAACAGATTCAGACACAAGAAAACATCCAACAAAAAATAATCAGAAAAGATAAAATCACAAAGATTTTCTGAAAAAAAGAAGAAAGAATTTTAAAATGCAAGAAGAAAAGACGAACGAATGAAAAGAAGAGACTCAACAAAAATTATAAACAAGCAATAAACCCGCAAATATCACAGTGTCAAAATGTGCTCACAAGGCGACTAGTGAGACAAGAAAAATAATTAAATTGGAAAGATATTTACATGATGACTCCAAACAACCACTGTAAGATCGAAATGATGTGTCTGTTTTATGGATGGTCGCTTTGTTTTATGGCACGTCAACCCATTTATGGTCATTTTATGCCAAAGACCTTTCGTTTTACTCATTCTTGATGGGTACTCAATCTTTTTAAAACTCAATTTTTTAAAACAATTTTTAAACTCAAGTTTAGTCTATTCAGCTCATAGACGGGACCCTAAAAACTACAACCACTCCGGGTCAGAGTTGTGATGAAGTAGTACTCCAAATTTCCCAGAGCTCCAGAATTAGAGCTTGGACATCAGATAGAGTTTAACGTCATACCCAAGACATTAAGTCACCGCATTGTAGCACCCCCCACACATATATATATATATATATGAGTATATATAAAAAGATATGAAAACACCACAAAATGCTGTTAAAGTAAAAACATTTTATAATATAGCTGATATTGAACAATATTTCGATTTTATGAAAATCATCATCAGAGCTTGTTTATAGTCAGTGTTGTTAGAAGCGGAGACAAAAGTCATATGAGTTCAAAACAAAAACCTTGATGTTGCATAAAAGAAAAAAGTTATATATAAAAGTTATGTTTTATGCAACATCAAGGTTTTTGTCTCCGCTCTTAACAACACGGAGTATAAACAAGCTCTGATGAGGATTTTCATAAAATCGAAATATTGTTCAATATCAGCTATGTTATAAAATGTTTTCACTTTAAGAGCATTTTGTGGTGTTTTCATATCTTTTTATATATACTAATACCGTCGGGTTCATTTCCTTTCTTTTAACTTATATATATATATATATATATATATATATATATATATATATATATATAATCCATCCGTACGAGCAGCATGCGACCCAAGCGGAGATAAACAGGTTTGAATTCAGAGTTTTCCTTCTGCACTGTTTTCCTAGCAAAGTTTAAAGAGCCCAATCAAGCCTACTATTTACGCGTGGCTGGATGAAGAGTAGTTGTAGGCATACCTTTCCGACGGTTATCAGTGCTATGTGAAATGTAGACAACCCCGTCCATGATTTGAACTCGGATCAAAGAGTTTATTTCCTACGACCCTTACCGTTACACCACGCGCCTACACTCTAGCACATGATAAAAAGTGAAGGGTGAGTAGAGCGAAACGGTAAGAAGCCAGTAACTTATTTACGGTAACAACAACCGTTGTCTAGAACCATTTTCCCTGTTGTCTTCTCGACCGTAATCATCCTGTAAGAACCATTTGTTCTATAGTTCAGTTGCTATGGCAACTGGCAACCCAAGTTTTTGACACTTTGATTCAGAAAACAAGGAACTGTGACGTCTGTAAAACGACAGCTGTTGTAAAAACAAGACGGACTTAGATGACAAGAAGGAAATATCGGCGAATACTAAATCTCTATGGATTCAATGATAGGATTGAACGAAAAAACAAAGAAAAGAAGAACAAGAAAATAAAGAAAAGAAAGAAATCAATCAGCTGAAAAGGCGGGGCGTATAAAATGGAAGGAAATTGATAGCCTCAAAGTGTTGAATTACTCAATTGTTTTATCAGAACTAAATTTTGATTTCACTTGAAAATGACAATTTTTGATGGAACTTTATAACATCGCTCTTAATATTGCTAATGATGATGGTTAATATATCTATATATCTATATATCTATATATATATATAATATATATATATATATATATATATATTATATATACTAGCAAATATATGCACCCTTCGGTTGCAAGTAATTTAGGTTTTGATATAATAAAATATCGTATCAAATTAGAAACTATTTAGAAATGATAAACTGAGGGGTATAAGCGAAAATAGAACAGCTTTAAATCTAACTCTTCGATCATTTTTCCATCACTCCCGTTTTTCATTTTTCCTAATTAATCTATTTAGTTAGATTATGAAGTATTTAATAAAATTTCAGTTCTTTCGTCTTGTTTTGGGATTTCTTTTAAGATTTATCCCGGATTTTTGCTTCAGATTCGTTAAGAGAAAACCAACAATTAGAAATCAATAATACTAAGCATATATTTATTAAAATCAAATTCTTATATCAATATGCAAATTAGCCTTCTCGTTCACACTGTAACCGATATTTTATTGAATATATAATATACTTGCATGTTGTTAGCATGTAGATTAATCCAACAGTGTTTTAATAAGGTATAAGAATACTATCATAACTGAGGTTTAAATAAAAAATGATTCATGGTGAATGTGATGTCAATAACTAAGGAATTGTGACTTGAGTAGTGATTTAGTTTCGGTTACAGACAGAAAACACTATCTCCATTATGATAAGATATATATATATATATATATATATATATATATATATATATATATATATATATATATTATATATTATTATACATGTGTGTATAAGAGGGACAAAAAGGGATAAGACAAATAGGAATATTTTTGTTATGTTGTTTATTTTACTGAAACTAATTTCGACATTAGGTCCATCGTCAGGAGAAAAATTGTTGTTAGAGAAATTGTTTTTAGAAGTTTAAAAAATCAAATAAATTTTAAATATTTGACAAGCCACTTATTCCGGGCAGGGAAGTGTATTAGAAGTGGCGAGTCCATCTGTTCAGTTGGAAAAAAAACTATATATATATATATATATATATATATATATATATATATGGGTGCTATAATTCGTCTATAGATCCTCTATATTTGAGTTAAGGTAGCATAAATATGGAGCACGCACCTGGCTAGTGAGTGTTTCTTGCTAATGCAATCTTCAGTCAAAAAAGGTGATTACAGTAGGAATTTTTTGTTTTTTTGTTGTTTTTTGGTCTGTAGCTCCCATTGGCGAGAAACTCTCATGTAACATAATAGAAACGTTTGTTGCGTAACGGCCCTTCTTTTAAGGATCATGGATTTTCATGTTATAGATTTTTGTGGTAATCTCGAGTTATAAAGAATCGAACGCTAATCACTTCGTTTGCTTGCCAACGAGCAACTGTAATATCTCCGTTGAAAATCGTTACTAGTAAGTGCCATCGCAAAGGAAAAGGTAGAAAGGAAAGCGTTCTTTACCCGAACAGCTGTCAAATCATAAAATGAGACAGACAAGATATTCTGGCTATTTGTCTGATGTCTTGCGTGTTTCATCTCCCGTCTGTGTGAGGTCTCTCCGGTCTCTCCCCCTTCTTCCAAAACTTGTTTTTATAACCTCAATAAAATTTTAATTATTCCTCAACTCACCCCATTCGGTTTGGCGTATGTCAGCATTTCCGAAAATATCAGCTGATTATTTGATGTAGATTTGTCATTATGTGTTATCTCTCATTTGTAAACAATCCGTTGACACTCGAATGGTTTACATTCCAAAAAAGTACTTTCCAAAAATTTTCTCTAATAATATGTGTAAAATTATTTTTCTTTCATTCAGATAACTATATCATAAATTACAAAATCCAAATATTACTTGCGATCCCTAATTACTTTTTTTTACTATCTACCCATAACTGGAAGGAAAATGATTGTATTCACACCTTTCTCAAGCCTCATCTATTTCCTATGACGTATTTGAAATACAGATAGCCCCGTCACTAATATGAACTCTAATCGCTGTATCGATATCCTATGACGATAGCTGTGGTCCCATGTCAGTCATGATACTTGATAGGATGACTTAGTTCATTGACTACAACATATGTCTCCGGCTAATTGCTCTGTCGATGCCTTATGCGCCCACGTCATATTGCTTTGGTCCGCAGAACTGGAAACGATGCAGCTGCGAAGCGTCTTTGACATTTGAATATCAGTGGAAAAATTTATTAACAACTAAATACGAGACAACACACCTTAATAATAACTGTTTTATTAATATATATAACAATGAATATGTTTTGCACATTAGCTCGGAAGGAAAAGACACGGTGAGGAGCTTTGTCTGGCGTTTTGTTCTATGCTAATGAGCATTGAGTAATTCAGTAAAGTTCTTTAATTGGAGTTTTTCTTTGCGGCAAGGTCTATTTCTTCTAGTGGCAATTTTCTCATTTAATCAATTTCAGATGGCCATGTGACAAGCTTTCCTCAACACATCGGATCTTACTGAATTTCTTAACAATTTGGACCGTCTTTTATATTGAAAAAATATAGCTATTCTACAATCATGACAAGGTCAACGAGTGCTATCCACCAGCCTCCAAAATATATGTCTACACCATGATTTCTGACAGCTTGATAAACATATCACCTTAGTGGGCGCAGTGACCTTTGCTTCTATCTGTAAACACGATAAGTAAAATCAAAATTTATACAATATTTTGATTTTCACATTTATAACAAAACCATTTCCTTTAACTAACAAAATAAATTTTACACTTTTACCTTTCATTAAAAATTAGTTGACGCCAACGAAAAGAACTCGCCGTGTTATAAAGAAAATACACCGCTAGCGCCTCCATTAAACAAGGATAATAAGACATTTAAATATGTCCCTGTACGTCTCAGACATTCTGTTTGGTGATAATTGTATTTATTATTTTGGTGATGATTGTATTTCTTATTATTTCAGGTTGATCACCTTTCTTCCTTGTTGTGAAAAATGAAATAGGAATAATAAGTGGCTTTTAAGAATTAAACTCATTATTCATTAACACATTTACGTCATTCGGGCATTGACAATTTCTCGCAGGCAAGTGTAATTTTTAATTTTGCTCAATTGATTTTAATTTCTATTTTATTATAGGTTAATCAAATATAATTATTTTCAAATTGTTTTCAATATTAATTCCTTTTGCAAATCTTTGAATATGTATAGATTTTCTTCCGTTTTAATACAGTTATTGTTCCATCATTTTCTTTTTTGAACAAAAGTTGGATGCATATAGAACAAAGCTCTTTTACTAGATACCATTTACCGGGAGATATCTGTACGTATATAAATGGCAGTTGTGTATGCATGGGTGTGTGTTTATTCTGCTGAAACTACACAAATAGAACAATTACAATACCTACAAAGTAAATATACATACTCATTGACTATCACCAGATCTTGCATTTCTTTATATTAAGTCACCGTATTGAAATTCTCTGCAAATGAATCTTCAACTATTCATAAGGAATGAATGTATATACCACAGTATGATAATTTAATTATCTCAACATTTTTTATGTTTACTTTAGAGATAGTGAAAATAATTCAATATGTATAAAGTATAATAATCTTGATATAACCCTCTCCACTCTTTTATTTTCTTTCTTTTCATCCTTTCATTATGTTCGATTGAAAGAGTACAGTTATTTCTTCTGTGAGCTCACCCACTATCATTCCCTAACTCACTTATATTTTCTGTGTAGCATGTCCTTTTTCTTTCCTTTCATGATAATAAAAACTGAATGTTCCATTATTTACCCGAGCTGACGACACCCAAGTTAAATATGTATTTGGCGGTCAGGAAATACCAAATAATCCGTATTTACAGTTTGGCATTTCATCTTGGACGATTTAGGCGGTCTTATTTTTAACCAGAAGGGGTTGCAAGACGATAACTGTCGTACAAATAAAGAATACGAGTATGAATATAGAGATATTGCGTGTTACAGAGAGTAATGATAAACAAACATCTCTACAAAGCTAGTTCGCCTAATATGTTTAAGTTTAATCAATATTGAATTTGGATTTTTTTTTAAATACAAAATTTATAAAAATCATTTAAACAGTTCATGGTACCATAATTATTTGTGTATAACACGCACTCCTAACTTTGGATTACCAAATTCTGGTGAAATAAATTCTCGTGCATAATACGCATTGACTTTAGTACAAGGCCGAAAACCTGAGGCACTCGGTGAGAATCACACTCATGAGCAATCATAACCAAGTTAGTTTTGTAAATATTTATAGATATATCGTAAGGTTTCTTTACTCTGGCATGAGCCAGGAGAGTCTCCTTGGTGTTGTGGCTAACGTGCAGGACCGTGACTTCATAGTAAGCGAGTTCGAACTCCAGTCGTGCTATAACGTCCACCAATAATAGTCATTATTTTTAGATATCTACAGGTTTGCCTTTACACTATATCTACATCTCGCCCTGTCAGCTGGGGCGTTAGAATGCACCGACTGCACCTCTGCAGAGGGGTAATACTCCCCCAATAGGGCCACCTGTTGGCCGTGGGTGGCGACCCGTGATGCTTAAGGATAGAACCCAGGTGTATGAGCAGTTCATGACTTGCATTACTCCACTTGGCCCTATCTTGGGCGATCGGAGAGGCCCCCTCCGATCAATCGGCTGGTCACGTCAAGCCCTAGCACCTATATGATTTTTCCAACCCTAGTGCCATTATGGCAAGCCCCTACCCTTTTTATCATATGGGTGCTAGAAGGCGGTGACTGCGGGTCTACATGTCCTGGGAATGACGTTAAACTCTATATGATGGTGAGGTTCCAGTTTTGGAGGATTGGGGATTGTGGAGCACCCCTTCATCACCATTGCTCCTTGGTCCACTCTGACCCGGAGTGGTAGTACCTGTTAGGGTCCCATCTATGGGTTGAATAGAAAAACATGAGTTTATAAACAAAATTGTATTATCCATTAAGAATTGATTTATTTTAAAACTTTATCGGCATTAAATGACCCACTGAGTTTGATATGCCGTAAAACAAAACAAACCAAACCAAATATATCTACATCGACTATAAATTCTATCGAAATTCTATGAGAAAAAGAGACTCCTATCTTGCATGTATCTGAATTTCCTAGTTAAACTTTTTTTAATCCATTAGAGAAATGCTCTTAACAAAGGTTTACTCCAGTTTTTCTTTAGAGCCATTCAACATAAATATAATATCGGTTTTCAGTTTCATTTATTTATTACTAAAGATTGCTTGTATTTTATTTCGAGAATACGCGTATTTTAATTGATTTTCACATTCTATTATACTTAGAGGTTAATAAATTTTTAATTAAAATATCGGGCAGGTGCTTCGCTTGTTAAATTTGTCGCACAATCGACAAGCTTTTCTGCTAAGCCAGACAATGGTTAATGTTTCTAAGACTGCTCTATCTCGTACAGACATAGACAGACACACACAAGCACACCGCCCACAGCGACAAAGATGGGTTGTAAGTCAATAATCTTGCTATTAAATAAAATGAACAAATAGGGTGTGTGCAAAATCTTGGTGCTATTAATATTATTGAATGCTCTTATGGAACCAACAGCTGTATTTGATTTGTTTTAATTAAAATATTTCAAAAATGCAAGCACGAATATGCGACCTCAAGACGTAAGTATTTAAATTTTAATGTAAGGAAATATATTAAATTACAAAGATTAATGATATTAAATAAGATTACAGATAGAAAGATTACACTTATTTGAATTATATTCTAACTGGATTCTATATAAAATAATTCATAGGATAGATTTCAATACGTTGGAGAATAAAACAGTAATATTAGAGGTCAATAACACCAAGTAATTATTTATTAAACTCGGTTTTGGTAAAACTAGTAGGTAAATTAACCACCCAATATATTATGTAAACCTTTATTTCTTAGTGATATACAAGATATGCTGGATTTTTAACGCACTAACATAGGCTGCATTGAGGTAAATCTAATTCAGATTTTTATAGAGACCTCGCTAATAAATAACATTTATTCTAGGTACTAATGATTTTGACTACAAATAAAATACTCATTGACAAACGTACGCAATTTATGAGCGTATTGTGATGTCAGCAGTGACGTAGTTACGCTCACGAACGGACAGATACCGAATCTCTATTATGGTAAGATATCTGTCAGTTTTTGGGAAAATTCTTTTCTGAATATATATATATATATATATATATATATGTGTGTGTGTGTGTGTGTGTGTGTGTGTGTGTGTGTGTGTGTGTGTGTGTATAAATGTATGTACGTATGTATAATTTTTTACACAATTTTAATATTTTAACAATTCTTTTTTACACAATTTTAATATTTTAGCAAGTTCTTTTTTTTATTTCTACCTTTTGTTTTTACTGAAAAGCTTTTAGGACGTTTGCACAACCGTGTAAAAATGATGTAGAATGCCGATACGGACACGAACCGCATATCAATCTTGTTGTATTTAAAACAACTAAAAAATAATCAATAATGAACAAAAATATTTAAAACATGAAATACATTAATAATTATTATAAAGATAGTGTGCCTTATCGTCAGACCTTAGAATACGCTCACTGTATCCCATGCCGGTGGGGGCGGGTACGAGTCTCGCTAAAAACGGATATCCTGAGTATGAAACTACAATTAATGGGGAATTTTCGATTCTTCAGAAATGGGGAGTGTTAGGTACACATTCGTTGCTATTACTTCCGGATTGGTTGTCGCTTTTTTTTAACGGTCTATCAACCCTTTCGGGTGATTTAAAGCTGAATCAAGTCATTTTGATATCTGGTTGATTACAGTATCGGATGTTGTTTAAATGGTCACCCATCTAAGTATTGAACAGATACTTTGCTGCTTAACTTGGTTGATCTAACGATAACCGGTGTTTTCAACATCATTTCACCGTAAGATTACTTCCAGGTCCACTCTGACTCGAAATGGTAGTACCGATTAGGATCCCTTTTTTGGGACAAATAGATATGTTTGAAAAATATTCATAATCTTTATCTGATGCCATATAACTGTAGATTGTATTAACTTGAACCTCTACTTGTTTACTATGGACTACTGATATGGAACCATATAGATGTATGCAAACAAATGGCTCTTATCAAATAAAGATGATTACTTGAAACGATACAATTATTAGAAATAAATAGGAATATTTGAGATTATTATTTTGTGCAAATTATTTGCATTATATAGAAATACTTGATATCATAAAACTGTTACTAAACAAAAAATGTAAATGTACAATTAATGCGATTCCCTAACCTCTAAGAATGAAATAACTCATGACGGTTAGAGTAAATTAATTAATCAATGAAGCAATCAAGCAATCTAAAACTAGTCTTAATATTAACGTAGTGAAAAAATAAAACATATTTTCGGTAGTTTATTTATGTGAAGTTACAGGTGTTGTATACCCTACTTTACTTGCTTTCTTCTATTCTTCTTCTGTTCATCTTCTATCTTCTTCTAGCGTCTTGGATATCTTAAGTTCTCCTAGCGTCTCTTCTAACATCTCTTCTAGCGTCTGGACTTCGTCTTGGTGGTCGGTCGCACTTAACTCATTTCTTCTTCTAGATCAGTCTTGTTACCAAGACATTCACCAAACACAACCCCATGTTATTTTCTTAAGCTTTTTATTTACTTATCTAAACATTTCATGTAACTAAATATCTGACTAACATAGCGCGCGTATGCAGTGTGAGTTCCAGTTAAGGCAGGACATCTTCACTGCCTGACGTCCAACTGAAAACTCAGGACCCAACCAGGTCCCACGTGACTTCACGTATTTCGCGGGCTTTCTGTACTATCCAATGGAAAGTTCCGCCCGTGATATGAAAAGGGCAATCCCTTTAGAAATACAGGGGATTGGCAATAATCTTATGCAACTGCATAGATTATGTAACACATTCCACTAATAAATACTATTTTAGTCATTGTAATTTACTCATCTATTTAGCATTAAATGTTCTTATTTAGTATTAATTAAAATATCAATACTCGTGTTCCTTGATTTTACGCCCATTGTCATTTGCAACACCCTCTAGTAAAAAATGAGACCGTCCAAATCGTCCAAGATGAAATGCAATAAAGCTCAATAATGGACCATTCCGTTTTTTATTAAAAAAGAAAAGAATGGATGAAAAATAACATGCTATACAGAAATAATAAGAAGGAAAGAGAGAGAGAGAGAGAGAGAGAGAGAGAGAGAGAGAGAGAGGAAGTGAACACACGGAAGCGATAACGCTAATCTGTTTCAATGGAGCATAATGGAAAAAGTAAAAGAAGGATATATAAAAATGAGAGAGAGAGAGAGAGAGAGAGAGAGAGAGAGAGAGAGAGAGAGAGAGAGAGAGAGGAGGGGGGGTGGAGAGTAGGAGAAAGGTGGAGCGAGGAAGTGAACGCACGGAAGTAATAACGCTAACCTGTTTCAATGGAGCATAATGAGAAAATTAAAAGAAGGATAGATAAAAAAATAGTGTGTGAGTGAGTGAGTGAGTGAGTGAGAGAGAGAGAGAGAGAGAGAGTTTAATAAAGATTATTATACTTTTTACATATTGAACTATTTCGCAATAGCTCTTAAGTAAATATATAAAATGTTCTAATAATTAAATCATCATACTGTGGGAAATCCGCAGGTCCTGCTAATTTGATGTTTAACGTTTTTAATAAGTATTTTGTAATACAGGTGCCTTGTTCACTTGAATATTTTATAATATTAATGAATTGGGCAGCAACTTATTTTTTTATTGGATTATTTTTATTTTATTTCATTGATTTTTTAAATACAAGATTTCTTTTAGAGGAATCAAACTTTCTTTTGTCGCCTCAGTCGGAAATATCGACCTTATTTTTTAGCCACTGTAATCTTGCCACTGACTGCATAATCAACTTTTTTAAAAAAATTATCATGTTCTTAATATACGCTCGTACAAAAATAACTGAATGTAACTAAATTATTCAGTAAATATTTTTCATCTAATCAATACAAACACATTAGCAGAATTTGTGTTGATTTTTTTTATTCATCGGATGACTAATCAACTTAATGCATCAATTAAATAATTAAATATTTTTGCAAGAACTGAAATGTTTTGATCGTTGAATTTCTTTTAGATAATCGATAAAAGATATATCTTGTATAAAGAATCAATGTATGTTCTGATAAACTGAGTTTTTTTCAAAAGAATTTCTCAAATTGTTTAACTAAATAATCATTTCAAAGTGTAGTTTCTTCATCAATCTCATATTTTAAAACAAAAGTTGTATAACACCATTAATGTTACTAGCAAATATATGCACCTTCCGGGTGCAAGTATTTATGTTTTAATGCAATAAAATATCGTATTAAATTAGAAAGGCTAATGAAACTAAATAAGAATGCAGATAAAAAGACTTGAAATAGAGGGGGTGATAATAGATAAATAGAACAACTGAAACGTACTCTTCCATCACTCTCGCCTTTCCTTGTTATTTTTTCTAATTTAAGTATTTAGTTAAAAGAGGAAGTAAAGAATAAAATGACAGTTATTTTTTCATGTTAATAGATTTCATTTAAGATTCATTGAAGAGATTTTTGCTTATATTCATTAAAATAAAACCAAACGGCTAGAAATCAATAATACTAAGCACATTTTTATTAAAATCACATTTTTAATATCAATATGCAAATTAGCCTTCCTATTCACACTGTAAACTGCTATTTTGTTGTTCATATGAATATAATTGCATGTTTTTCGTATGTATATATGGTCAACAGTATTAATAATGTAAAACAATTTTATTAATAATTGAGGTTAAAATTAGAATAAAATCATTGATAATGTGATCTCAATAACTAAGGGAATTGTAACTTGAGTAGTAATATAGTTTCGGTTACAGACAGAAAAACACACAATCTCCATTATAATAAGATAAGATATGTTGACTGGCGATATTAAATTAAATACTTAACATTATGATATTTTATTAAAAATTTTGAGGGATCTTCTAAGTAAAATGATCCCCCAATTTGTGCCTAGCAACATCTACACTTGTTTTTTTTTTTGTTGTTTCATTCATAACATAAAAAATCAACTGTTTTTCAATCTTTTAAAATGTTATTACTATTACAGCTTTGATAATGAGGTAAAAAGCAACATATCAG
Organism: Doryteuthis pealeii; assembly: GCA_023376005.1. Classification (NCBI taxonomy): domain Eukaryota; kingdom Metazoa; phylum Mollusca; class Cephalopoda; order Myopsida; family Loliginidae; genus Doryteuthis; species Doryteuthis pealeii. The sequence goes on along the minus strand of CM042147.1, from coordinate 45,485,817 downwards.
GTGTCTGTGATGATGAGGGGGGTATATTTTCAATTTGAATTCTAGTTATAATATTTTAGTTGGTCCATTTTGATAAAATCACAATATTTTCAATCATAAACATTTAAATTGCTAAATCTTCTAACCAATTCCAATGTCAGATGTTGCAAGAAACCTCATTATTTATTACTTCAGGTACCAACAAGTTTGATGTCATAGACATATTTTACAAAATCAAATTAATACCCCTGATTGACAAAAACATTCTAAAACACTGGGAATTATCAGATTTTTAATGAATTAATTTTATAATGCATCAATTATTATATTTAAAACTTTTCTGATTTTTTCAGGTCACTCAAGTTTGATCCCCCCCCCTTATTTTGGTGGGGGCTCAAAATATTGATGGATTTATATAAAGGCGAAATTAATAATAATATAATTCTTACTTTGTGCCTAGCAACATCTATACTTGTTTTTGTTTTCTTTCATTCACAATACATTTGATAAGTAAACACAAAATAAGAACAAAGTATTTCTGGTAATACTGTCACTGTTCATAACAATGTGTTCAAAAGGTAAAGATTTATAAACATTTATATGAAAATGCCATTTTTAGCAATTTTTGTGGTAAATTCTTATAGAAATAAGGCTCTGGACTCTGGAAATTATCAACAGGATGTTAAGAGTTAAGTAGCGACACGCCTGTTTAGTACTTAGATGGGTGACCATTTAAGTAATAGCAGGTACTGTAAGCAACCTAGAATTAAAATGAATAGATGATTCAGCATTACATGACCCAAAAAGGGTTTATGTGCCATAAAAAATCCAAACAACCAAATGCCAAATTCATCCATAAAAAAGCTTATTAGAATAATCATAAGAATTGTTGGTTTTGTACGTGTAAATATCACCGAATTAGCACGGGAATCTAGGTTCATTTTACTTTATATGGCTTTATTTACGATTAGAAAATATTACTTAAACCGCAAATTTTATTAATCATGTTGGTATATATATATATATATATATATATATATATATATATATATATATATATATATAAGGGTTTTGTAATTTGCTTGAAGCATTGTGTATATATTGGTTTGTTGGTTGGTTTTGAAGGCTGTCACAATGCGAGTGTAAAGAAAAATGATGGGAATTTTCATCCCGAAATATTAAGGAATAAAATGACAGGTTAACAAAAAACATCATAGTTACCTTCTTTTTTCTTTACACTCGCATTGTGACAACCTTCAAAACCAACCAACAAACCAATATATATATATATATATATATATAATATATATATATATATATATATATATACAGGGTGAGTCATAAAAGTAGCGCGATTGAAGCTGTATTTACCACGATAGAAATGAACAATGAATGGAACGTTGTTTTTTTTTCAGAATACAATGTGTGTCAAAAAGTACAAAAAATCTCAATACTTTTTGACATACCTTATATATATGTATAAATATATATATATAGAGAGAGTGACAGACAGACAGACATACAGACAGACAGAGGATATATGCCTGTGTGTATTTAAGAGAGGGTCATCTATAATCAAAAGTCTCCAAACTTAGTAATTTCGTCTTAGTTTTACAAAATAAGAAATAAAAATTTAAAAGATGAACTTTTGTTTGCTAAGTGAAATTTTGAGTAATTTAAAGTTAAGTGTTTTTAGCACCTCTATGTAATGTGTACACTTTACACATATACGTTATACACAAAATGTCTGAACAAATTTCGGACATCTAAATATATCAAAAATACATAAATAAGAACCATTACACATTGGGAAATTGTTTTCAATTTAAAATAAAAATTCTTAGATTAAAAATGATGTTTTTTTTAAATAGAATTCAAATTGTAATTTAAATACAACTTATATTTATACTTAACAAGTTTTATTTATTAATAGAATCTGTGTGCGTGTGTGTGTTCATTTTCTTTAAACAGGAACAGCTATAATTAAAAGATCCAGAAATATATTTATTCTATCTTTTTTTCTAATTTAGAAAAAAAAATTAAAAAGAAGTGAGATTTATAGTAATTTTTTAGCTTAGTATTTATTTTTACCATATTTGTCCCAGAAATAGGTGTTACATTTATATATATATATATATATATATATATATATATATATATATATATATATATATATATATATATATATATCGCAATTAATTTGGGACAGTTAAATGTATGTGCCATTATATGATTGAGAAGATATATTTTTATTTTATAGTTTTACATTTAAGATAATGAACACAGTCTGGTTTAAACATGCTCAAATATCTAATCAGTTGTTTATTTTTTTGTTATTTCTTTTTTTTTTTCGTTTTTATAATCACCATGTTATTTTGCAACAGACACCTCCTTATTAAATGAAATTATTCTACACATTTGGTCGGATGATAATAATGGGCGCTTGCGTATGTTTTTATTGTTTTGTTTTTGTTGAAAGGAATGTGTGTTTGTGATGGTGAGAGAGACTGAAAGAGGCCGGAGATGTTGGAATCAATTTTTAACACTAATCTCCATAATTGAATTGCATCACACTGCACAACTGACGCTAATCAACAAGTACATCAAGGCGCGTTCTTTTTTTTTCTTTTCTTTACCAGAACGGACATTAATTGAATAAAAATTGTTTAGCTAACAAGGTTAGCCAATCTGTCTTTGTTTGTATCAAAAACAGTAATGTTTCCTTCAAAATAGCCAGGAAAAGCATTGTATCGATCTTTTGTTTTTTCTCTCGCTGCCTCTCTCTCTCTCTCTCTCTCTCTCTCTCTCTCTCTCTCTTCCTCTCTCTCTCTCTCTCTCTCTATCTATCTATCCTCCCTCTCTCTATTCTCTGTCTCTGTCTCTGTCTGTCTGTCTATCTGTCTGTCTGTCTGTCTGTCTCTCTCTCTCTCTCTCCTCTCTTTCTCTCTCTCTATCTATCTATCTATCCCTCTCCCTCTCTCTATTCTCTGTCTCTGTCTCTGTCTGTCTGTCTGTCTGTTCTCTCTCTCTCTCTCTCTCTCTCTCTATATATATATATATATATTATATATTATATATATATATATATATATGATGTATTGAAAAAACAAAGGATGTTTACAAATGCATGGGCTCATCAGGAGAGAATGTGCAAACCGTTTCGGGGCCTTCCTCTCTACGGTTTGCACATTCTCTCCTGATGAGCCCATGCATTTGTAAACATCCTTTGTTTTTTCAATATATCATATTTACACTGTCGGATTAAATTCCAATTTTATTTCACACACACACACACACACACACACACACACACACACACACACACACACACACATATATATATATATATATATTATATATATATATATATATATATGATAAAGATGTTGACTTATCGGGGAATAAAATATCGAGCTAATCGCAATATTGACGGTCGATATAAGTATTAACCGAATAAGTCAGTGTTATAACGAATATAAAGTGCTAAATACGTTAGTAGAGCGGATTTAGTATTAAAGTGTGTATAGAAATAACCTACTCAAGTTTCACCATAAAGGATCCTCATGGTTAATTGCAATGAATTAATCAAGATATTGATTAATTACAGGTAATTGCGAAAGTGAATATAACAAATGCATTATTCACTTCCGCAACTGCCAGTAATTAACTTGACTTGAGTTGGTTATTTCTATACACACCTTTATACTATATATATATTATATATATATATATATGTTGTGTGTGTGTGTGTGTGTGTGTGTGTGTGTGTGTGTGTGTAAACTTTGGGGGGTGTACAGAATTGTATTAGTGCTTTAAAAAAATCTAAAAGTTTCTTTATTTTGGCGAATTTCCAGTTCACTTGGGTGAGGATACAAATAAAGACCTCCTGGTCAAGTTTAAACGGAGAAAAAGCTTGCAACAAACGTTGTTGCGACCTTGCAAGTGGGTAAAAAGGAATCGTAACCTTAGGTCTAGTAGAATTAGTCCAGAAAATAACGTTAGTCCGTCGTGAGTGGTGACAAGGTATTTATTTACCAATTCGACCAATCAAAGGAAAGTAGACACCAACCACATGTATATATTACTACGCAATCTTTATTCCTGCTTTCTTCCCTCAGAAGATTGCAGGTGAGTAGTTTTCATTTTTTTTCCGACATCATAAAAAAAATGTATATATTTTAAAATAGAATGCCCACCTCCTTCTATTGTAAAATATATATATATCTTATTATAATGGAGATTGTGTGTTTTTCTGTCTGTAACCGAAACTAAATCACTACTCAAGTCACAATTCCTTTAGTAATTGACGCCACATTCACCATGAATTTATCCTTATTTTAACCTCAATTATTAATAAAATTGTTTTTCATTATTTATACTGTTAACCATATCTACATACCAATAACATGCAATTGTATTTATATATACAACAAAATAGCGATTTACAGTGTGAACGGGAAGGTTAATTTGCATATTGATATTAAAAATGTAATTTTAATAAATATATGCTTAGTATTATTGGTTTCTAACTGTTTGGGTTTATTTTAATGAATATAAGCAAAAATCTATTCAATTAATCTTAAATGAAATCCATTAAGAAGAAAAGATAACTGTAATTTTATTCTTTACTTCCTCTTTTAACTAAATAGTTAAATTAGAAAAAATAACAATGAAAGACGAGAGTGATAGAAGAGTAAGTTTTCAGTTGTTCTATTTTTCGATTATATCCCCCTCTGTTTCAAATATTTTTATCTGCCTTCGTATTTAGTTTCATTAGCCTTTCTAATTTAATGCGATATTTCATTACATTAAAACTTAAATACTTGCGCCCGGAGGGTGCATATATTTGCTAGTATTTTTAATAATGAATCTTTTAGTGTGCCTTTTAAAGCACTAATATATATATATATATATATATATATATATATATATATATATATATATATATATATATATATATATGGGTGCTATATTTATAAGCAGATTATGCTCATTTTCATTGATAGAGCGTTTATATTTGAATTAAGGTAGTATGGACATGGATTCACCGCCTGGTTACTGACAGTTTCTTCCCTGTGGGATCTTCAGACAGCTTTATATATGAGTCTTCATCGAAAGAAAATAAGATAAAAGTGAAATTGGCGGAGGGTCTATTGTCAATATCAGCCGGGCTCTATTCCTTTTCGCTAGGGCTAGACATGAGAGATTGATTTTGCTGAAGTAGAGCGCCACACCTTCCGTCAGCAACCCACTTTATCGCACAGATCAGATTACCCAATCTGTGCTACTCATCCGGAGATTATTAGGAGAACATCTGTGCTACAGATGTGCTGAGTTGGCGGGGACAGATATCGAACGTTGAAACTTGCAATTCCTAGGCAAGAGCCATACCGACTTAGCTAAACCAGTCCTTAAAAGAAAATACATAAACCATATTCACTCTCATACACACACAAATTTGAGGAACGCTTTTTCCTGACTAATCTAATTATTCATAATCGTGTCCCTTAATTATACGACCGTTAACTTGAGATGAAATGCAAAAATATAAATCCTGGTTATATGGTGTTTATTCTCCGCCGGATTCTTATTTCCAATGAGTGTCCCTGCCTCAGCTAAATAATAGACCATTCCGTTTTTATCATTAAGAAAGAGAAAAAGGACAGGATACACAGAAAAATATAATAGGAAAAAAAATAGAATAGGAGAGAGGGCCGGAGCCCTCGGATGCTAAAACGCTAATCTGTTTCAATTAAAATTTATGAAACGATGAAAAGAAGGAAAGAGAGAAAAAAGAGTTAAATAAAGTTTATTATACTTTTTACCTATTGAAGAATTTCAATAGCTTTTAAGTGACATCAAACTTTGTAATAAATTATCATGTTCTTGGAAATCTAAAGTTAGTTTATAGTATACCTACTAGTTTTAGTGTATTTCCCGTAAGAGGTTGTAATTCTCCACATTCCCCAAACAACCAGAATTAGAACCTCACACTCAGTTAGAGATTAACGTCATACCCGGGACATGAAGACCCTCAGCCACCGCCTTCTAGCACACATAGGATAAAAAGGTTTGGTTTGGTTTGGTTTGTTTTGTTTTACGGCATATCAACCTCAGTGGGTCATTTAATGCCGATAAAGTTTTGAAATAAATCAATTCTTAATGGATAATACAATTTTTTATAAATACATTTTTCTATTTAACCCATAGATGGGACCCTAACAGGTACTACCACTCCGGGTCAGAGTGGACCAGGGACCAATGGTGATGAAGGGGTGCTCCACATTCCCCAAACCTCCAGAACTGGAACCTCACCATCAGATAGAGTTTAACGTCGTTCCCAGGACATGTAGACCCGCAGACACCGCCTTCTAGCACCCATAGGATAAAAAGGGTTGGGTCTTGCCATAAGAGTAATAGGGCCAGGACACTCATATAGGTGCTAGGACTTGACGTGACCAGCTGATTTATCGGAGGGGCCCTCTACGACCGCCTGTCTAGCTCAAGTAAGAATCTAAGTAGAGTGTTACATGTCACGGATTGCTCATTCTCCAGGATTCTGTCTTTAAGCATCACATATCACCACGCACGGTGGTCCCATTAGGGGTTCTTACCCTTCTATAGAGGTGCACTCAGTATATTCTAAAGCCCCAGCCAATAGGACTTCTTTGACTAAGCAAAATCTAATACGTCATGCAGACAGTTACGAAACGCCATCTGTTAACAATTCATTAACGTTTATCTTACAATTGTACAACAACTGGACGCATTAGGTGAACACTTAGTAAGAATGACATTTACAAATAAACACCTGTCAACCTTAATTGCATCGCACTAGAGAAGGCGTCTTAGTTCATTACTTGGTCTGCTGTAAGACACCAATTTTGGAACATCCCCAGGGGATTTAACTTATTATGTCCTACTGTTAAGTACTCTTCCTGACATCTATTGAAGACGAAAAATATTTAATTGGTGGATTTTATACAGTCAAGGTAGGCCAAAAACTACACTAGCTGAAATGTTTTATCAAGAACAAGTATTTCAAAATCTACAGACAATAATCAATATGGTAGACATCTGTAGCGAAAAGCAAAAATTAATAAATATATAGTTTTGTCAATGTTTCAGTTTTTATGTATATTAGGTATATTAACCATCATCAAGGCAATGTACAGGAGTGATGTCATGAAGCTGTCAAAAATGTTATTCTCAAATGAAATGAAATGAAAATGTGAAACATTTATTTGGTTTTTAATAAGAACAATTCTTTTTTGCAAAACTTGGTGACGTCATGACATTAAAATATATACATTTGAATAAGAGTGTAATGTATAAATAAATAAATGTAATGTATAGTTAAATCAAGATCATTATTCTGTTTACATATTGACCTATTTAGCAATATCTTTTAAGTTAATTTATTAAACGTTTTAACAATTAAATTATAATACTGTGGTATATCCGCAGGTCCCACTGGTTATTAATACTTATTCTAATTGATAATTAGCATATGCATATAATTAAACTAGGAATTATACAAACAATAGTGTGAGACTTATTATTCTACTCCCACTGATACCCTCTTATTCCAGTTACTACTACTACTACTACTACTACTAGTAGTAGTAGTATATTTGGTTTGGTTTGTTTTGTTTTACGGCATATCAATCTCAGTGGGTCATTTAATGCCGATAAAGTTTTGAAATAAATCAATTCTTAATGGATAATACAATTTATTTATAAATAAATTTTTCTATTTAACCCATAGATGGGACCCTAACAGGTACTACCTCCGGGTCAGAGTGGACCAGGGAGCAATGGTGATGAAGGGGTGCTCCACATTCCCCAAACCTCCAAAACTGGAACCTCACAATCAGATAGAGTTTAACGTCATTCCCAGGACATGTAGACCCGCAGCCACCGCCTTCTAGCACCCATATGATAAAAAAGGGGTTGGGGCTTGCCATAAGGGAAATAGGGTTGGGATAATAATATAGGTGCTAGGGCTTGACGTGACCAGCCGATTGATCGGAGGGGGCCTCTCCGACCGCCCGTCTAGCCCAAGATAGGGCCAAAGTGGAGTATTGCATGTCATGAACTGCTCATTCACATGGGCTCTATCCTTAAGCATCACAGCTCGCCTCCCACAGCCAACAGGTGGCCCCATTGGGGGAGTCTTACCCCTCTGCAGAGGTACAGTCGGTGCATTCTAACGCCCCAGCCGACAGGGCGGACTCCTAGTAGAATTACTAGTAGTAGTACTACTTCGACCAGTACATCTATAAAAGCTTATTTTCTATTGAGTTTATTCATTTATTTATTAACTACGTTCTGCATATGTTAAAGCTAAACTTCTACTCCTTGCTTACTACAAACAAGAAATATCTGAGTAAATAACAAGAACTGTCGAGGTATCATTTAAACAAATCCGACAAAATAAATAAATCATCTAACGCTACATTTTTCCTCTGTCAGAGTTATTGCTGAGAACTTCTGAAGAACGTTTAGAAAGGTCTGCCTTTTACAGCAAAGAGACCAAGAAATGCTTCAAGGGGTGAATTTTTAATAGGCCGGATATTTCCCAACAGAAGAGAATGACTGCAATTTTCTAGGAGTCAAATCTCCGCAGAGCAAAACTAAAACTAGATATAAAACGTCGACGCAGACACATCCAATGCCAGGAAATTGATGTGTCTGCTGTAGTTATTAAATCGAATAATGTTTCTGGAAAAAGAGAACCTTTAATATCCGAAATAGCCTTACCACGAAAAAGAAAACAACAAAAACCAACGACCCAGTCCAGGCGATATTCTTCGAGATTGTCAAATCGAGTGGTCGGGATTGCTGCCCAAAATAATCGAGTATCTCGCTGCAATTACTTACCTGCAAAGAAAGAAAAAGAAAAAAAATGTCAGCGTTATTCAACCAAAACACAGTGAGATTTTATTCATTTCAACAATACAAATAAATGCATTAGACAATTATACATCTTATTTTAATGGAGATTGTGTGTTTGCCTGTAACCAATACTATATTACTGCTCCAGTCACAATTCCCTTTGTTATTTATGTCACATTCTCCATGATGTTATTCTTATTTAAACGTCAATTATTAATAAAACTGATTTACATTATTAATACGGTTGACCATATCTACATTGTATTTACCTCGTACCCGACTTGTACGGGTTAGGCACAAGCTCCTATTAACGTGGGACCACCCACAAACCGAAGCTCATGGGTGGTGGGTGGAAAAATTGCGTCGATCCCGTCGGCATTCCCCCTTAAGGGGGCGCCTCAGGCGCTGGGCAATAAACCCAGCCCTGCGTTGGCCGGATCTACATTGTATTTACCTCGTACCCCACTTGTACGGGTTAGGCACAAGGCCCTATTAACGACCCACAAACCGAAGCTCATGGGTGGCGGATGAAAAATTGCGTCGATCCCGTCGGCATTCCCCCTCAAGGGGGGCGCCTCAGGCGCTGGGCAATAAACTCAGCCCTTCCCCTTTAAATCGAGGGGGCAGGTGTTGCCTGGGGGATGGCCCCCTGGGATCGACGCCGTTAATTATAGCACTCCCCACCCGTTGGGCGGGGCTGCATGATATTTTCCACGTACCCCACTTGTACGGGGCAGGCACGAAGGCACTATTTATGTGGGACCACCCACAAGCCGAAGCTCATGGGGTGGCGTGTGAAAAATTGCGTTGATCCCGTCAGCATTCCCCCTCAAGGGGGGCGCCTCAGGCGCTGGGCAATAAACCCAGCCCTGCCCCTTTAAATCAAGGGGGCAGGTATTGCCTGGGGGGATAGCCCCCTGGGATCGACGCTATTATTATAACAGAACCAGTCCAGCGGCCGAAGCTCACCGGACCCCCGGTCGAAACCGGGCGCGGGCTGCATAGTATTTACCACGTACCCCACTTGTACGGGTCAGGCACAAAGTCCCTATTAACGTGGGACCACCCACAAACCGAAGCTCATGGAGTGGCAGGTGAAAAATTGCGTCGATCCCGTCGGCATTCCCTCAAGGAGGGGTGGGGCGCCTCAGGCACTGGGCAATAAACCCCAGCCCTGCCCCTTTAAATCGAGGGGGCAGGTGTTGCCTGGGGGATGGCCCCCTGGGATCGACGCTATTATTATAACAGAACCGGTCCAGCGGCCGAAGCTCACCGGACCCCCGGTCGAAACCGGGCGCGAGCTGCATGATATTTACTGCGTACCCCACTTGTACGGGTCAGGCACAAAGTCCCTATTAACGTGGACCACCCATAAGCCGAAGCTCATGGAGTGGCAGGTGAAAAAATTGCGTCGATCCCGTCGGCATTCCCCCTCAAGGGGGGCGCCTCAGGCACTGGGCAATAAACCCAGCCCTGCCCCTTTAAATCAAGGGGGCAGGTGTTGCCTGGGGGGATGGCCCCCTGGGATCGACGCTATTATTATAACAGAACCGGTCCAGCGGCCGAAGCTCGCCGGACCCCCAGTCGAAACCGGGCGCGGGCTGCATTTATTTGTCTCATACCCCACCTGTATGGACTGGGCACAAGGCTCCGTTTTAACGTGGACCCACCCACAAGCCGAAGCTAATGGGTGGGAGAGAACAAAAATTGCGTCGATCCCATCGGCATTCCCCCTCAAGGGGGCGCCTCAGGCGCTAGGCAATAAACCCAGCCCTGTCCCCAAAGGGGGCAGGTATTGCCTGGAGGGATGGCCCTCTGGGATCGACGCTATTAATATACCATCACCGGTCCAGCGGCCGAAGCTCGCCGGACCCCCGGTCGAAACCGGGCACGGGCTGCATTTATTTGTCTCATACCCCACCTGTATGGACTGGGCACAAGGCTCCGTTTAACGTGGACCCACCACAAGCCGAAGCTAATGGTGGGAGAGAACAAAAATTGCGTCGATCCCATCGGCATTCCCCTCAAGGGGGGCGCCTCAGGCGCTGGGCAATAAACCCAGCCCTGTCCCCAAAGGGGGCAGGTATTGCCTGGAGGGATGGCCCTCTGGGATCGACGCTATTATTATAACAGAACCGGACCCCCGGTCGAAACCGGGTGGCGGGCTGCATACTATTAACATGCAATTGTATTTATATATACAACAAAATAGGGCTTTACAGTGTGAAGGCTAATTTGCATGTTTATATGAAAAATTTATTTTGATAAATATGTGTTGGTTTTATTGATTTCTAATTGTTTGGTTTTGTCTGAATAAATATAAGCAAAAATCACTGGGATAAATATTTTAAAAAATACATTAACAAGAATAAATAACTGTAATGTCATTCTTTATTTTTTTTATTTTAATTAAATAAAGTAGGAACATTTAAAAATAAAAGTCGGGACAGAGGGAAGGGTAAGTTTCAGTTGTTTTATTTTCGATTATACACCCCTCTTTCAAATGTGTATTCTTATTTCATTAGCCTTTCTAATTTAATATAATATTTTATTACATTAAGAATTAAATACCTCCACCCGGAGGCTGCATATATTTACTAGCATAAATAAAAGGCAGTTGATGTGAGTGTAAGTATGTGTATCCAGATAAATCTTCAGCAATTGTACATCTCAAAAGTAAACAAATAACTACACCAAGGATATTTGCTTCACGTCTACCCAGTTGATGCTGGGTAGCCGCTTCTAGTGCCTATATAAAGTTGGTGTGTATACATGTATGCATGTATGTTCGGATGAAATTACGAAAAAAAGAATAACGTAAGCAAATATATATACACATTAAATATCATCAGTTCTTGATTTTGTGCAACAATATGAAGATTTTATTTATATTCAAGGGTGTTAGAATATACATAAATATAGCATTACAATTCTACCAAAAAATGTCCACCGTTTTTAAATCTCAAAAGTAAACAAATCAATACACCTCGGATTTGTGTTCTTTTCTCTACCTAGTTGATGCTGAGTAGCCGATTTTAGCTCATGTATAAAGGGCAGTCAGTGTGTATGTATGTATGTTTGTATGTATGTGTGTATGCATGTGTGAAACTATGAAAATAAAACAATTAACGACAAAGTATTTATACATACACATTAAATATCACCAGATCTTGTTTTTTTTTAGCAAAAATTATGATGATTTTGTTTTATATTCCAAGATATTTAAAATTAAAATATACATAGAAATAGCATTGTAATTAAACTTAGAATGTCTCGTATGTTTAGATTTCAAAAGTAACAAATCAATGAACCAGGTTTTTTTGCCCCGCCCTTCTACACAGTTGACGCAGGGTAGTTGATTCTAGTTTAAAACATAGCACAGGAAAATGTATTAGAGATATATTATAACATATACATGAATATTGAAAACTTGTTCAAATATGTCACACAAATGATATATTTCTCAAGTCTAAGGTAGCTGCTTACAATCAAAAAGTGTTAATAAAATCCTCGGACTGTTGTTTTTAGATTCATTATCATAGGCACAACTTTTTAGCCAATGTACCCGCAGAGCTTCTTGAAGTGGGACCATATAACCTTTAGGCACCCCTTCCGCGATCTCGACTCAGAAGGACACTTTTCTCATTTACACCGTCAGAATCCGGTTGCTTGTTAGGGTTAGGGTTAGGATTAGGGTTAGGGTTAGGTTAGTTTTATAACTAAAATAAAACCTCTAAAAATTGTCTGTTTACAATTAAACGGATTTTGACGATGTAAATGGAAAAATGTCCCAAGAATCGAGATCGTAAAAGGGGTACCTAAAGGTCATATGGTCCTTGAAGTGTAACTTGTCCAAATCGGGAACCTTGTTGTCGAACTTGAACATTTTTATGTCGTAATCGATAGCCTTCATGGAACTTCTATCCAAGCCCTTTATGTAATCCATTGGAATAGATGGCTCCCATTCCGTTAACCATCATCTGATATAAATGTTAAGATCAGTTAAATATACTATGTTATTAAAGGTTCGGTTCAAAGTTCCGTGATATTTTATTAATTTTATCAATACAAATAAATGCATTAGATATTTAAAATATGGCACAGAACCATATATCTAAGATATATAATATCATATGAATAAATAATGGATACTTTTTAAAAGATATAACATCAATCTATATATTAATACTCGCGTTCCTAAATTGTACGACCTTTATCATCTTGCAACACCCTCTGTTTAAGAATGAGATCGTCTAAATCGTCCAAGATTGAATGCAAAAATGTAAAACCTGATTTAGCCATTTTATCTATGACAAATCATCACTAGAATTGTGACAATACGTACTTGTTAACTAATGTAAAGGCCACCCATTCATGCAGTTATTAAACTAGACATAATATTGATGCTCATGTTCCTTAATTGTACGACCGTTATCATCTTGCAGCACACTCTGGTTAAAACGGACACCGTCTAAATCGTCTAAGAATAAATGAGAAAAATTAAATCCTGATTATATGGTGTTGGTTATCCAGCGAATTCTTATTTCTTATGAATGTCGTTACCTCAGTTAAATAATGGGCAATTCCACTTTTATTATAAAGAAAGGAAGGAAAAGGACATGCTACACAGATAAAAACTATAATAACAAAGAAAGCGAGAAAGGGTAAGATAGAGATAGAGGAGGTAAGCGCGCGGAAGCGAAGAAGCTAATATGTTTCCATTAAACATAATGAAAACATAAAAATGAAAGAAAGAAAAGAAGAGTGAGAGAGTTCAATTCAGATTATTATACTTTTTATATATTGAAGTATATGGGCCGGGTTAGCTCAGTCGGTAGAGCGTTCGACTACCGGTTCTCGCCAACTCAGCGTATGAGTAGCACAGGGATCTGTGCGGTAAAGTAAGGAGCTGATGGTAGGTGTGGCGCTCCACCCAGATGCTAAAAACAATCTCCTTGGTCTAGCGCTATTGAAAAGGGGATAGACTCCCTCGCTGATATCGACTTTAGGCCGACCGTCGACTTTACTTTACGACTTTACAATAGCACTTAAGTAGACATACCAAACGTTGTATTGAATAAATGATCATACCGTGGTATATCCACAGGTCAAGCTAGTATAAAAGATTAATGAATACTTTTAAAAGATATAGCATATATGATTTCTTAAGTCTAAGGTGCATGCGTACAACCATCAAGAGTCGGAATAAAATCTCGCGATTTCGATTGTTGTATTTCAAGGAAATAAGCCTTCTTTCTTTGAATAATTGGCGCGTTATCTCTATTAGCTAACTAGCAATAATTATGTTTCGTATTCAAATTAGATTTCTAACTTGCTCAAAGATAAGATCAACTAAAAACTCTTCCCAGAATCTATCGCTACGGTGAATAAGACGTAACCATTTTTATAAAATAAAAAAAAGTTGTTGAACCTGTACTCGTACATACACGCATAGAATGTGTCAGTATCGGTTTCGCCATTATACGGGTTCAGTTGTTTTGTTTTTGTTCATAGAATCCAGTTGGTTTCCTTGTAATATATATTGTTACATGATTTATGTGGGAGCATAAATTGTTGTCAAACCCTGTAGCTAAATAAGGGGCCATTGGCTTTCAGATCAGCCAGTGGAAAATACCAGGACTGTATTTCTAGGGTCAACGGGGTTGTCTGACCCCTAGAAAACACGTCACGAGAAACACGTGACTAGAGTTTAGATTGAGTTTCAACCTGAAAATGAAAGCAGAGTAGACGTGCTACTGCTGAGTTTAAATCTCACCCACGCGGCGAATAAAAATGGGTTAAATAAATCTTGATCAAGAAAATAAAAGTCTTGTGACAGTATTAATTGCATCACTAAAACCTAGCCCTTAAAATAAGCCCTTAGAAGAGACTAGACAAAACAATAATTCTCGCACGATTCACTTTAGTTTGGTCCGGACTAGTTTTACTTTATTGATTTACTTTGATATAAAATTTTGTTTGATTGGTGTTTGAACTAGTTGCATCTATATCATATTAATAATGGAGATTCGCTTCCGGTTTTTATCTGTAACAAAAACTACGTCACTGCTTACGTCACATTACCCAAAATCGTCATAACATAGAATAAATACACTCAAAATTTGAACATGCAACATTAGACAGTCCTCATTGTTTTTTCAAACAAGTTTTAATAAATACATGACTGGTATTATATATCTATATATAGTTTGTTTTATTTTAATACATATTTAAAGTTTACATTTCGCTATTGTTTTATTTTTTTAATCCTTTAATGAATTTGATGATTTTACTTACATAGGGTACAAACTCGCTGACATGGAATTTTTTACTCCCACTCCTCAGCAATATGTTTCAAAAATTTACTTTTACATCGCCCGGAGGGTGTTTTTTATTTTGTACCAGTACTCTTTATTACACTCTTTGGTTCTGAATCCAAGGCAACTGTAGGAATTTCGAATACGTTCCCAGGCCATAAATAACTTTATCTTGTTAACATTTTCCTTGTTTATTTATCTATTACTTGCAGGTTTATATGACTAAAATGATTCTAACTAGAATGTTTACAAACTTTTGAAAAAAATAAAATTTATGAGCAAGTTAAGAAAATCCGTTACATTCGAGAACATACAAGTTGAAACGCAGTGATTAAAAATGGTTTGGTTGTTTTACGGCATATTAACCCTTTTCGAGTCATTTCATGTTGACTCAAGTCAAAGGACTTAAATTGCTTACGGTACCTGCTGTTGCTTAAGTTGTCACTTAATTAAGTATTGAACAGACTCGTGACAGTTTAACTTTAACTGTAGTGATCTATAGCGAACCGGCGCTTTCAGCTTGACCAGAATGCAGTTAAAAAATATGAGTATATTAATTTAACTAATAAATCCGATAGTACATACACTCATTTTTAGTGCTAGTCCTGTCGGCCGAGGATATAGATACACCGACTATCCCTCTACAGAAGGCTATGACCCTTTCACCAATGTGGCCACCTATTGACCGTGGGTGGTGAACCGTGATGCTTACGGTTGGAATCCTGGTTGATGAGTAATCAATGACATGCAAAACTCCATTTTTACCCTTTCATATGTTAGAGGCCACCTCCAATCAATCGGCTAATCATGCAAAGCCTTAGCAACTATATGATTGTCCCAACCCCCTTGGCCTTACAGCAAACTCCAAACCTTTTTATCATATATGTACAGGAAGGCGGTGCCTGGGGTATTATTGTACTGGGTATGGCGTTAAACTCTATGTGATGGTGAAGTTCCAGTTCTAGAGGTCTGGCAAATATGGAGTACCCCTTCAACACCATTACTCCCAGGTCCACTTTGACCCTGTTTAGTAGTACCTGTTAGGGTCCCATCTATAGATTGAATAGAGAAAACTGAGTTTTAAAAATGTGTTTATAAAATTGAGTACCCATCATGAATGAATAAAACAAAACGACTTCGGCTTAAAATGACCCAATGCGTTGACATGACATAAAATCATTTTTAATACATAATCCTAGCCTCGGAATTTGTCAAACAAATTAATCGACCCGACTTAGAAACAACAATTTCGTACCTAACAAGACTGTCTTTTCTTCGGCTCTTATAAAAAGTGGCATATAGGAAATTTTGTTTTTGTATTAGATGTATTGATAGAGAAATCAGTGCATTCAGATTAAGCGACTTTGAAATTACGTAAAGAAAATTCACACATCGTTTTTCAAAATCTACAAACTGGAATGAAGTGTAATTATGGTGAGTGCTTCGATTTAGCTGAACAAATTTCACATCATCGAATACTGACGCGTCAAATGAACGGAGAAATCGGAAAGAGAGAGAGACACTAATTACTTGTTGTCTTGTTTCTTAAATCAACACCATTAGTACAAGCAGACTGTGGCTAAAACTTAAATGCTAGAAAGAAAAAAGATTTTGCAATCGCTATAGAGTTAGTTTGTACTATCAAGCAAGTGATTTCTAGTGTATTGTATATCAATCTATCTCTGCATATATATATATATATATATATATATATATATATATATATATATATATATATATATAAGAGATTTATCCAAAACTTGGTAGTAAGGGATGATTCTATATGTGATTTCTAAGATCCACTGTACTAATATTGATGATCCAGTATGTATAAATACAGCGAATCTTTAAATCACTGAAGAGAGCTCAATGTATAATAACCTTTTAGATTATATACAGAGCAATATTTATCAATAAAGGAAGGAAGAACTCAACACCGTAATTCCATAATAAATTTATTTCGACCAAAATCGGGGCCTATATAAATCTAAGTTGATTTAAAATGGCTCCCCAAATTTTCGTCTATTGATACGAAAATTTGGGGAGCCATTTTAAATCAACTTAGATTTATATAGGCCCCAATTTTGGTCGCAATAAATTTATTATGGAATTACGGTGTTGAGCTCTTCCTTCCTTTATATATATATATATATATATATATATATATATATATATATATATTATATATATATATATATATATATATGAAAATAAATGGAAAATAATCCGACAGTATGAATTTAACATTTTTGAAAAAACAAATGATGCTTATAATTGCTGACAGAAATCTGATTCGACCGTGTTAATAGATCGGTCTTCATCAAGAGCAACATATGAGAGAAAGACGGGAAAAATAACAGTTAGAAGAAAGGGTACAAACAAAACGCTATTATTCGATGCAGGAATTTTAAAAAATGCGTGTTCTGTGTTAAAAATAAAACAGATTTTATTTTTAAAAAATCAGAAGCATTATAGTTCATAATAAAACTCAAAAGAGTTTGATGTAAAATTATATAAAAGTGTATAATGAGTATCAAAATTGTTCATGATATATTCCAGCTATTAGAAAAGTAATTTACAAGTCCACAGCGTAATTGAAGAAAGATGTAAAGTTTCAAAGAATTTGTGGTGTTGATAAATCCGTAGTGTTGCAGATAATAGGCTTCAGAGGTGTAAAAATCTTGATATTTTGTTTTTTCATTAGACAAATATGAAACTAAATGGAAATTAATCCGACAGTATGAATCATATCAGATATATATATATATATATATATATATATGTGTGTGTGTGTGTGTGTGTGTGTGTGTATGTGTGTGTGTGTTGTCTGTCTGTCTGTATGTATGTATGTATGTATTTATGTCCATGTCTGTAATGTAATGGAAGTACACAGAGGAAGTAGAGAAATTACTTGGTTATAAAAGATAAAAATATCTAAGAATGTAAGCATATACATTCATATATATATATATATATATATATATATATATATATATATATATCTTTTCGCAAAGTGTTATAGTATTAATCGATTATTTCCGGTTGGTACGACCCCCTTGGTCTTTCCTTTTTTCCTTTTTTTTTTCCAGGTTAAGTTTGGTAGTATATTTTTACTATCAAACTATTTGCCGGGTTTTTTTCTTACCACAAGGGTTTACCAATAAGTTTTTTATATATATATATATATATATTATATATATATATATATATATATATATAGTCGTAAAAGAAGTTGTTTCCCGACCGCGGTTCGGTGTTATTCCAACACCTTCATAGTAATACATAAATAATCTATCTATCTATATATATATATATATATATATATATATATATATATATATATATATATATATATACCAGGCATGGCATATATCATATATGACAATTGCGATACCAGAAAATATTCTCAGCAGTTACGTATCTGCGAGACTAGATTGCTAACCATTACCCCAGGCTGGGACGCTTGTGACATTTTAAAGACATGTGTTAATGCGTAATTTAGTAATTAAACCAAACTAACTAACCTGGGCAATAATTACAATTAAGAATATGTTTTCTCCTAAATTTGGAACAAAAATATCTTCATAGAATGTCCCTTATCGAAATAATAATTATGCCAAATTTTATCAAACAAAAATAATTACCGTATTTGACGATATATAGGACGCACTTTTTTTTCAAAAATTTTGGCTCAAAAATTGCCTGCGTCTTATAGACCATAGGTGAAGTTTGAAACCTCCCGTAGGCATAAGCTAATCTTCTCTACCAGGCTCACTAACCCAGCTTACGCTCAGTACTTTTACCTACCCTAAACTCCATGCGTCCTTATTTTATTGCTTTTATACAGTTATGTTTCTGCTTGTGTAATGCACAGCTAAACTGTTTTCAACAATATATGCTTAAATACACTAAAAGCTTTTTTTCCTGAATCTGACCTGCTGAAATGGGGACGCGTCTTATATGTCCGTGCGTCTTATATGCTGTCAAATGCAGTACTTGATATTTGTTTATT
Organism: Doryteuthis pealeii; assembly: GCA_023376005.1. Lineage (NCBI taxonomy): Eukaryota > Metazoa > Mollusca > Cephalopoda > Myopsida > Loliginidae > Doryteuthis > Doryteuthis pealeii. Next base: position 45,466,611 of record CM042147.1, on the reverse strand, counting down.
TCCTTAGAAATATCATAAAAATCGAATAATTAGTTAACTTTCGGGATTATTTTTTAATAGTGTTTAATAGATTATTTTTTAATAGTGTTTTTTCCCTGAAAGTTGTCCATGTAGTGTAATTATTGTGTTCTACGTGCATTGAAAGAGAAAGAGCAAACAAAGGTTGAGGTTTGGAGGAGTGGGCACACAACGGGATGCCAGTAACTTGACAGAGGAATGACCCCGGAAGGGGATTGAAAGTAAAAACGAAAGTTTCGGGTGTTAACCGGAAGCGGAAGTGACGTAGTGACGAGTAATGAGGAAGAAGAAAATCGCCCTCTTTTCCTTTCGGCCGTAGCAGGGATCAGACGGGCTCCTGGTCCCTCGTGTGGCATAGCAGGAGTGGATATGATTTACAACCAATTCATTTAACTCTCTTTCTCTGTGTCTTTACTTCTTTCCGAAAAAGAGCCCATGAGCCTGGAAATAAATACTAAGCCCCTTGTAACTATACAACTTAAGTGTATGTTGTTCCTTGACCTAACGGCTACTAATAACAACGACTACTACTAAAACTTGAGTTGGCCCATACTACATATATCGTTCCGGAGTTTGCCACAAATACACTTTGGTACTGTGACCACACCGTTATACTACATCCATGTAAATCAAGATTTCACAGCAAAACATCTCCAGTTCTTATTTGTCGGTATGTTTTAGATGAGCTTGAATAGAAATTTCAAAATATGTCGTATTAGCGTTCATTACGACATATTTTCAAATTTCTATTCTAGAATATGTAATTTTTCTTCCATTTTTTTCTATGTTTATCATTTAATTGAAGTCACTATAAATTTAGATCAAGCCAATATATTAATCCCATTTCTGTCAATAAGTCTAGTGACATTTTATACAGCTAGGAGCGTCCTAGATTAGTGGTGATGATATTAAACTCCGAAACCACGCTCGATCTCAGATTGTCTTCTGATGATAATTTTAGTCGAAGCTAAACAGGTAAGAGCTGAATAAGGCCAAGGAACGTTGCTTTTATACATGCCAGATTAAAAATTAGGAATTCTGCAGACTTTCTGCTATAAAGAGTATCTACTTAGACTACTCACATTTCTTCCTGGGATTTAAAAAATACTACTTTCTGGTACAAAATGAATCTCCTGATACCACACCATAGGCCGAAAAACATAGGATTTCAAGGAACGCTCTCTCTCTCTCTCTCTCTCTCTCTCTCTCTCTCTCTCTCTCTCTCTCTCTCTCTCTCTCTCTCTCTCAGACTAATTTTTTTCTTTCTTTCCTTCTTTTGATTTTTCCTTATGCTCGATTGAAACAGGTTAGCGTTATTGCTTCCGAGCGATCATACCCTATCTCATCTTTCCCCTGCATTCATTCTTTCTTGTTATATTTGTTTATGTGTAGCATGTCCTTTTCCTTCCCTTTCTTTCTTCATAATAAACATAGAATGGTCCATTTTCTTTTTCATGAAGTTGACATTGTTTTGTGAGTTTCGCAAAGAATATTTAAAAAAAAAAGGATTTAATGAGTGAAATATTTAGATTAATCGATTAAACATTTTTACGCGCTGTTAGGCCTAACTAAGCAATAATCTAATGTAATCATTTTACATGTTTAACGTGAGGAACGACTTGTAAACGCCAGTTGTAATGTATAATTAACTGTAATTAATTTAGTAAGACAATTAGTTCGTTGTATTTCTTTATTCGAATTTTGGTAATTTACATTCTGCAGAAAATATCTCCTTACTGATTATTTGTTAATTATTAGGAATCTTAAAATAATAAGATTCTCTTTTTCTTCATTAGAAACACACATGCTGAGGTAACCTGCGATAGATTGAAAAAACGTACTCATCCCAACAAACATAATATGAACCACAGGTAGTCCGATGTGCTTCGGCCACTGGACCGGTGTGTTCAATTAATAGCGTCGGTCCCAGGGGGCTATCTCCCAGGCAATACCTGCCCCCTTGGGGGCAGGGCTGGGTTTATAAGCCAGTAAGAGAGAAATATTTCGTCCTTCTCACGCGAAGAACATCTTCAGTCTGACTTTATTCAAAGCAAAATTCTCTTCGCGTGAGAAGGACGAAATATTTCTCTCCTACTTCAACTTGTTTGAGTCATTATTTTTGTTCACTTTTCCTTTTACCTCACCTCATACTGTCGGATTTAACTCCAACCCTCCTCTCTTCATATATATATATATATATATATATATATATATATATATATATATATAATTCAGGATACTAAATGCAGACATTATACAGTCATTGGCAAAGGTCTAGGTTAGAAGTGGTTGTGTCCGAAACTTGATTCTAATTCGGGGGAGATTAATTTCCGAGTGTTTAAAATAAGATCACATTAAAAGGTAGGAGATTTACGTAATGCTTCTTCATAATAATCTCTGGCAAAGACCGCTTTCACCGTGATAAATATATCACACTCAATTGGACTGAGTGGCAGGCCGCCATTTACACTTCGTTAGCTTATTTTGTTCTCTGATTAATTCCGTAATTTACAGATTTTTGATAATTATTTTTCTTCGCTAGATATTCTTTTATATATATATATATATATATATATATATATATATATATATATATATATATATATATATATATATCTACAATGAGAAGACTAATACGAAACATGCACTCAAATCTATAGCCCAACATCCCGCCCACACATACAAACACACAAGCCATTGCACACTAGTTGTTAAGGAAAAAAAATTAAATAAATAAATTAAATATATATATATATATATTTAAAAATATTATTAAATATAAAAAGATAAATTGAATTAGATATAAATAAGTAAATAAACAAATAATAATAATAATAATAATAATAATAATAATAATGATAAAAATAATAATAATAAATGATTAAATTGATTTTACATCCAACAGGAAACATCACCATGGTCACAAAACAAAAATACGCTTTTTCATTCGCACATACATACGTACAAAATTCCGCGCTGGGATACAGTCTTAACGTCACAACCAACACGCATTTTCAATGCCACGCGCATTACAACATACACACACGTACAAACAAAAATAAACGCATTCACGCTCACACGGGAATACAGTTATTTAAAAAATAACATCATTTTCAAAAAGAAATTCATTTGTGAAGAAATGCCATAGTTGTACTGCTTCAGTTCAATTCTTTTGATAAAGAGGTATTACCTCGAAAATTCAAGAAATAATAAAAATACAGGTCAACACGCAACACCATTGTTACCGTATTATTATTTTTTATTTATTCCAAACTGCATTGTGATAGCCTTCTAAATCAACCTCCTAACCAATATATATATATATATATATATATATATATATATATATATATAAGATAATGAGTCAGATAAACCTACTAAGAGTTTCGCTTAATGCTCTTCAGGGCTTAAATCTGACCAGAGAGACTTGGAGCAAACGCATTAAATATAGTACCTACCACCGTGAATCAAATAAATTAGCATAAAGTAAAATGACCAACGGTGGTAGGTACTATATTTAATGCGTTTGCTTCAAGTCTCTTTAGTCAGATCTTAGCCCTGAAGAGCATTAAGCGAAACATTTAGTAGGTTTATCTGACTCGTTAGATTTATCTTTATTATTTGCTCTACTTAGGTATTGAGCACTTTTTACTTATTAGCTTTAGTTTCCTGGTGATTTTGCATGAATATATATATATCTTACACACATATATATATATATATATATATATATATATATATATATATATATATGTATATAAATTGTTTTTTTTTTTTGGCCAAATATTATACCAATAGATTTTTTTGGTTGGTACGATTATCTTGGTCTTTTCTTTTTTCCAAAAATGTTTTTTCTCCCCGGGTAATATTTTTGCAATCAAACTATTTGCTGTTGTTTTTCTCTTCGCGAGGATTTACCAACACGCTTGGTATATTAAATATATATATATATATATATATATATATATATATATATATATATATATATATATATAGTTCTAATCGTTGTCTGTTTAAATTCAATATTCTTGAATCCTTCATGGTTGTATAATAGAAGATGGCTCCTGATACTATTCATAATGTCAGAAATATCTCAATTATTTTGGCCTTGTAACGAAGAAAACTTAAATGGTTGTTACGATTAATTTACCTGTATGTGTATCTTTTCACCACCAAAACTTTATTAAATCATAAAACCACCTCATCACAAAGATTTAGCTTACTGTAAATTCTCGTTGAAAGCCACAGTTCCTGCTAGTTAACAGAAGTTAAGCAGTGCTTAACCTGTTCAATACTTAGATGGGCGACCATTCAAACAACAGCAGGTACTGTAAGTAAAGCGAATATCAAAATTATTTTATTCGGCATTAAATAACCCGAAAAGTATTGATATGCCGTAAAACAAACCAACCAACCATTATAAAACAATCTTGTCACAAATCCTTAACTTTACTTCTGTGTTGTAAAGGTACAATGCAAGTTCAATCTCAAGTTTAATGACATGGGCCGTCCCTGCTACAACTAGCAGTCCATACCTTCCATATACGTATGTTAAAGCCTTTTGCTTTACCATATATATATATATATATATATATATATATATATATATATATATATATAAATATATATCATAGTATATATATATATATATATATATATATATATATATATATATATATGAGGAAAAATGAGTAAAGAAAAGAAATGTAGATGGATAAAAATGAATTTTATCGATATCACTTTTAATCGATATCACTTACACATGTGTTTCGGTCCGTTTATCAAAATGTATACGGATTTACGCTATTATTATTATTAAAAATAATCAGATGGAGTTGAAATGATGATAATAATAATAATAATAGGAAAAATGTAAAAATATTCCGTAGACAGAGAGATTTTTTACGACCTTCATCAGAGTGAATTTTTTTTATTTTTTGAGTAGAGATAAACGGACCGAAACACATGTGTAAGTGATATCGATTAAAAGTGATATCGATAAAATTCATTTTTATCCATCTACATTTCTTTTCTTTACTCATTTTTTTCCTCATATCGTCGGATTCAATTCCTTTCCATTCTTACATATATATATATATATATATATATATATATATATATATATATATATATATATATCATAGTCACCATATATATATATATATATATATATAT
>CM042147.1:45428918-45456418 GCA_023376005.1 Doryteuthis pealeii | reverse complement strand
GAGTTTTTATAAAAATATAAAACAACAAACAGATTAAATATAGATGCCGCTGATGCTTAAGCGAGGAAGATCTGGTGACTGAGCAATTCATGCAACGCTCCACTTTGGACTTTATTTGGGCTATACATGCGCTTGGAGAGGTTCTCATCAATCAATCAGCTGGGCATTAGCGCCTATATGATTGTCCGATCCTATCTCCTTATGGCTAGCCTCAAACCTTTTTATCATATGTGCTAGAAAGTTATGACTCAGGGTCTTATTGTCCTGGGTATAGCGTTAAAAGTTATCTGATGGTGAAGTTGCAGTTCTGGAGATCTGGATAACGCGGTGTACCACTTCATCACCATCACTCCCAGGTCCATTCTTCCCCGTAGCGATAGTACCTTTTTGGGTATACTCTATGAGATAAATAAAAATAAGTTTAAAAAATGTGTTTAAAAATTGAATTTAAAAATTGAAATGCATCTAATAGTTTAATACCACTTTATTGCCATTACCTCCAGGTCGACTCTGATCCAGAGTGATGGAACCTGCTAGAATCCCATCTATGAGTCAAATAGAAAAAAATGAGTTTAAATATAATGTTTTAAAAAATGCTGTTTAAAAAAATGATTGGTTGGTTGTTTTGTTTTAAGGCATATCAACCTCGGTGGGTGATTTAATGCCGACAAAGTTTTGAATTAAATTCATTCTTAATGGATAATCAGTTTTGTTTATAATCTCCTGTTTTTCTATTTAACCCATAGATGGGACTCTATCCAGTACTACCACTCCGGGTCAGAGTCGACCAGGGAGCAATGGTGATGAAGGGGTGCTCCACATTCCCCAAACCTCCAAAACTGGAACCTCACAATCAGATAAAGTTTAACGTTATTCCCAGACACCGCCTTCTAGCACCCATATGATAAAAAGAGCATGGGGTTTGCCATAAAGGCAATATGATTGGGGCAATCATATAGATGCTAGGCTTGACATGGCCAGCCGATTGATCGGAGGGCCTCTCCGACCGCCCGTCTAGCTCAAGATAGGCCAGTAAGAAGTAAGAAGTAAGGGTCTGAATGGAGTGTTGCAGGTTATGGATTGCTCATCCACCAATACTCTGTCCTTAAACATCACGGATCGCCACTCACGGCCAACAAGTGGCCTCATTTTAGGGAGTCTTACCCCTCTGCCGAGGTGCAGTCGGTGTATTCTAACGCCCCAGCCAACAGGGCGGTAAAAAGTTGAGTACCCTCAAGAATGAATAAAACAAACATCTTCAGCATAAAATTACCCAACAAAGGTTGGCATGTCAGTGAAAGTAGAAATAGAGATATCGTTCCATCCTTGCTTGAGAAAATGTCTACCTTACACGCGAAGTGATATGCGTAAAATAGCGGGTTTGTGTTCAGTGAGTGCGGTGGAGGATGGCAATCATAAAATGTTATTAAAACTATAAAATAATTGATTGATGGGGTATTTTAATGGAATTTATTTGGAATTTAAAACCCAGGAATATTTATGAGACGATTAGCATCTTTTTTGTTTCATTTTCATGTGCATTTAATGCTATATCTGCGAATACCCGGAAGTATTCATTAGAGGGAAATTACATGCAAATGCACTTCTGCTATTTAAGATTAGAATATATTTGCACTTTGCCTGTCAAATGTTTTATAAAACATGCACATACGCGTATATATATATATATATATATATATATATATATATATATATATAAAGTAATCCACAGTCAACGTGTTTCAACTCATACCGTCTTAGCAGTATAGATAGACACAGCAAGTACATTTGCGAGATCCGACTGACTTTTCATCAGCCCAGTTCATTAACCTCGGCCGTCGACAGCAGCCATTATATATATAAATATATATATATATATATATATATATATATATATATATATATATATATATATATATTATATATATATATATATATATATATATATATATATATATATATATCAATATAATATATAATTATTATATATATATATATATATATATATATATATATATATATATATATATATATATATATGATAGAGGAATTATATATATAATTGATAATTTTGAATCATATATTTGCGACATCCGGAGCACTGGACAGCTGTTTCGACCTTTGGCAATATATGTTAAGTGAGACTAGATGATTTGGCATTCGCTCTATAAACAGCTAGTGCTCCGGATGTCGCAAATGGTGTTTGCCGAGTAATATGATTCAAAATTATCAATTATATATATATATATATATATATATATATATATATATATATATATATATATATATATATATATTCTATAATTCCTCTAACGTAAAGAAAAGTAGATGGTGCAGTTAGTAAAAAAAAATGTACAGGTTGACGTCTGGGAAAATAATATATAAAAAAGTAAAGCCCAAATCAGCCGTACTTTCTGAAAATAATCATCGGTATCGTAATGAATGACCAAAGAAAAAAACATTGAAAGAATTTCCCTAATTGAATATTTAAAAAGTCCTCGATACACTAAGTAGATATAAATTAGTTTTCACCTAACGGCTCATGAGTATAATTCAGTTAATATGTATATAAATTAGTGACTATCAACTCTCACAAACAAGACCACTACTAGTGTTACTGTATAGGATTACAAGGATAGAATAGAATGAATGTGTTATTACGTAATTGATAAGTCGGTTTTTAAAACATTTACAAATAGGCAAGTACGTATTTAAACCAACCTGCCACAAGTGGGTTGTGATGCAAGTCAAATTTCGTAGTGAAATAAAACGGTTTGAATTCAGAAATTTTATTGTCTTAGACCGGTTGTTATACCAAGTTTAAAGAGCCCAATCTGCCCTACTATTTACCCATTGTTGGGGAAATGTAGGATCCATGTTTTTTTCATAGACATTAACGCGAAATGAAACGAGAAGTTTGTTTAGGATTTGAACCCGGGTCAGCAGTTCCAATTTCTAACCGTTACGCAATTCGTGGCTCCTCAAATTGGAAGTAAGAAGCATGTTGTTTTTCCTTAGCTATATCCATGTTCTCCAGCTGTTTTGAAAGCTTTATTGCTTCCGGGGCATTGTATTTCATTTACCAGATTGTAAGTTATGGATTCTGTGGGTTTACCAGATCTCGGTTGATTTTCTGCCTTAAAAACAAAAGCAATAAACAAATAAACAAAAACAAAACAAAAAAATCACCTACAAACAAACACCTACACAATTTCAAACATCTCAATGACAGAACACGCTTCATTTATCATTATCTGCACAATTATGAGCTACACTTTTCAGTTTTTGGTAATCAATCCGTTTTATTTTCAAACAGTTTGACGATTCAGATGAAATATATCTTAAGGCGACATGTGCTTGTTATTCCCAGTGTCCCACTGATATAATTGAACCCTTAAGGCATTTACATAGAAATATCTTTGTAACATATATTTTTTCTCAGTTGGGAGCCGATTAGCAGCAGAACAGTTACTTTGAAATTGTTGTTTGTGGTTATGAGGATCCCCCATTCTAAGAAAGTGTCCACACAGTCGGAGACAAAACTCGAGAATAATATTTCCCATGATTAGGAGTCATCATTTTAATGATCATTTTTTTCCGATATAAAGTAGATTAATTTTATTATCAGAATTCAATATAAAGAATATATATATATATATATATATATATTATATATATATATATATATATATATATATATATAAGAGAGAGTTTTTATAATTTGCTTGAAGCATTGTGTATATATTGGTTAGAAGGCTATCACAATGCAGGTGTAAAGAAAAAAATAATACGGTAACAATGATGTTGTGTGTTAACCTGTATTTAATTCTTACACACACACACACACACACACACACACACACATATATATATATATATATATATATATATATATATATATATATATATATATGCGACAGTGCAAATATCATATATTACATATACTGCACAAAACATCAACACCTTTTAGACTATGTTAAATGACCATAAATACCAGAAAACTCAAATCACCACAAAGTAAAATCACACATCACTTTAAGACCCCATCACACAATCTAGATAATCTTAAATGTGTCTTGATCAAGCATGGGTTTCCATCAACTCAATCAAGAAAACTAGCTGAATTAAAATGGATAATTAGATTAATCACCCACACCAAAGGTCTACACAGCGATACAGGAACACTAAAAGCTTACAAATATTTCCAAAATACCCCACCACCACCGAATCTATGATCCCCAGCAGAACACAAGGGATACAGAGTACAAACACATAAAGTACCAACTGACCAATTAGCACCATGTACTCCCACACAAAGATGACAGCTACACTACCACTAGAAGCAGATAATCCCACTACAAAAACCAGCAGCCGGCAACACTACTGTCCTTACACAGTCTGAAGAAGGGAGCCATAAAAATCCTGAAAATTTACTACTACTAAAAAAACGGAACTCTACTCAAAAACAACCAGAGTTCCTTATATTTATTGAATATATATTTATTGAATACTTCATACAAATATATATTGTGATAATGATCGACCTATAAGTTCATGTCTGTGTATGCACGTATATGTTAGATTGTATGAGTGCCTGTGTAAGTGTGCGTATGGATATTAACTTAGTGTATATTAATTTAGCTCAGACTGTCCCAAGTATGAGTCAAGGTAAATTTGATTTTGTCAATTATTTTGTGTTAGTCAAGTTTATATTCCATGGAAATTAGCATTCGATTTCCTTTCGAACTAGACAAAGATTTAAACCAAAGGATGAAATATTGGAAATTCAATAAGATTTCGCTTGTCTACCAAATAGACACACAATTTTGCACAATAGTGTGTGTCTGTATATCGAACTCACTACACTGGTGAATATTGCTGATATCGATCACGATACAGCAAATATCGGAGTAGAAAATTTATTATACAAATATGTTTGGAGAAGCTGGACACAAAAGAAATACAAAAGACAAGACTCTTCATCTACATCGTGCTGTCTATCCTTTCATATAGAATCGAAATCTGAACCATCTGTGTCATCTACCCCTATTTGAAAGCTTTTTAACTTCACACAAATGAAATCAATCGACTGGCCACGTCAAGCCCTAGTACCTATATGATTGTCCCAATCCTTTTACCCGTATCATATATTTGGAAGAAGGCGGTGACTGAGAGTCTTAGAGTGCTGGGTATGACATTAAAATCTATCTGATGGAGAAGTTCCAATTCCGGGACGCTGGGGAATCATTTGTTCCCCTTCATCACCATTAATCCCAAGTCCACTCTTCCCCGGAGTTATTGTACCTGTTAGCGTTCTATCAATGGGTCAGGAAAAAATAAGTTTGAAAAAAGAGTTTTTCAAAAATGTTTTTAAGGTTGAGTACCCATTAAGAATGAATACAACAAAAAATTTTTTATCTCGATTTCAACCAGAAAGTTCCCAAGTTCAACCAGAAATACTTGAAGAAGGCCAGAGGGCACATCAGCCGAAACGTCGCGTACATAACAATAAAGATGAGGACAACAGTCTGAAAAATCTAAATAATACAAATTATCAAGCCTCATCTTAAAAATTCAGACAAAGAAAAAAAATTTTCTGTGTACCAGAGAAATTTTATTTTCTATCTTTTTAGCAATTTTATCAAAAAGCAACACAAAAAAATTGTTGATACATTAATGAATAAAAGATATAATATGCCATTTATTTTATTTAAAAACTTTTACATTTCTTTCAGGTCATTAACTTTGAACACGTAGAGAATCTGTGTTACACCTCAAAGATACATGGTTCAAAGTTAACTGGCCTGAAATTTATTCATTATATCAACACTGAAAATTTCATTAAATTCGGTTAATTCCCTGATTTTGGGTATTTTTCTTCTTTCGGTGGGTGAACATAGGATGGGAATTTAGGTCCGTTAAGTTCGATTTAATAAAAAAAAAAGAAAAACAACAAAATAGTAAATGTAGACTTTGCGGTAATAGAGATGAGACTGTAAACCATGTACTATGCGAAAGTTTTAAGCTTAACAACATAGAATTTTTGTTACAACATAGAATTAACAAATGGGTTGATATGTTGTAAATCCAACCAAATAACCAAACAAACAACCAAACAACCAAACAACCAAAAAGGAAAATGTAAACTATGTTGTATTGTCCTCGCCCGGAAGATGGAACTTCCGGCTGAGGGACAAAGAGAAAGATAAAAATATATATTTAAAAAGAAAGAGAAAGCGGAAGAGATGGTTTCCGGTCAAGGAAGCAGGGTGAAGATAAAAGAAATATATAACAAGGGTCCGTTATCAGATCAAAAGATAAAGACGTATAGGCGTGTCGTCAATACAAAATGCCAGAGGGCAAGCCGACAGCAGTCAGACGCCAGCCGGCAGCGGGAAGGACACTTCACGTCTCCCATCAGCAACCACTCCTCGTGCACTCATTGTAAGCTCTGTGCATTCACCACCACACACCGAAGAAAATAAAGAAGGGTCCTCTTTTGTACATACGTATCTGTTGTTATTGAAGTCCAATAGTCGGTAGTAGCTGACTACTAACATACATCGCTTTGGGTACTGTGACCATACCCTCTACGTATACAGATACGCGATTTAGCAACGTGAAGAAAAATCCGCTATATAACATATAGAACTTGATGCCAGTATACAACGACTAGATAGTTTTAATTCTTAGCAGGAAATCCTTTTCGAAGACTACAAACATGCTCAAACCTTCACCTTCAATTATGATATAATGGAATGACCCATCTCCCCCGTACCTCAACAGTGGCGATGGTTCTAGCTAAAAAGTATCTATAAGTTGGGAACAAGGACATATCCTCCAGGAGCAAGGAGATCGGAGCGACTGCAACAATTACCGGGGCATTTCCCTCCTCAGCATAGTTTGAAACATTTTGCGCGTGTTACACCGGCGCGTCTGCAGACTCTTGTATCTCGCATTTATCCAGAATCACGGTGTGGCTTCTGGGCAAACCGGGCAACTGTGGACATGATTTCTCCCTACGCCAGCTGCAGGTAAAGTGTCAGGAAGCAGATGCCACTCTACACAGCATTCATAGACCTAACAAAGGCATTCGACCTGGCCAGCCGAAGTGTACGCAGTCACTGGACCAGAGATTGCCATTCAAAAATTGGGTTGTTCAGCCACTCACTCAGTTGCAGAGAAAAGGTTGACACTACGCCATCGTCTTTAGTAGACGGAAAGATGCCAACAAACAACAAAGAGAATGCCCATGAATATGTTGCAGAACTAGACAACCTACTTTGCAGAAGTTGCTATTAAAGAAGAAAAGCAAATATCACCAAAAACGTTCATCAAATAAAGGAAAGAAAAGTATGTTTTCCATTTTCTCACTTAGTAATAAAACAAATATTAGATTTGCTAAAACCTTTTTACCAAATTCCTTATTGTTACAAATTATGATTTACTACTAATAAAATAATGTGTTTAAAAGCACAGCGCACAATGATAGTGAGAACGAATTGTCTTTTATATTTTATTTCACCTGCTGCCAATATTATATATTTTTAGAGTGACTATATGTACAAGTAGAATAAAGTGATCTGTCCCTGTGTTTAGGCTGAACAGAGTGATCTGCCCTTGTCAGATAGGTATTATAAATAAAACCGTAGAAGCGGCCATTTGCAATTCGTCTCTTGACGGCTGAAAACTACAGACCACATATTTCACACTTTATATAAAGTAAAAGTAAAGTCGACGGGGTGACCTAAAGTCGGTATCAGCCAGTGAGCGAGGGAGTCTATCCCCTTTTCAATAGCGCTAGACCAAGGAGATTGTTTTGGCGTCGGGGGTGGAGAGCCACACCTACCATCAGCTCCTTGCTTTACCGCACCGATCCCTGTGCTATTCATACGCTGAGTTGGCGACGGCCGGTTACGAACTCGGAACCTTGTGGTTTCTAGCCGAACGCTCTACCGACTGAGCTAACCCGGCCCCAATATAATATATATATAGCGATTAATATACACAAAGTTATTTTTTATCAAACAGTTTTGTTTATCACGAGAAGTGATTGTATGTATTTGAGGTAACACGGTATCTAATCGTGAGGGAAACTCACTGGGCGTGCTTTAACGTATAATTTCCCGCCGTGATAATCAGTCGGCAGTGATATGAAATTGAGTAAGGTTATGTACAATGTGATCGTCTCTATCACAATAACAGAAAGGGTAGACATTTATGAGCGCAACATGCCGTCTCTAGTTTATTGCTAGAGAATATGAATAGATAATGCTGGTAACAATGTGGGACAAATATTATTCCCTAGAGGGGTTTGCCCTATCCAGCGGTGGCATTGTGTAACCATATCGGAGTTTGTTTACCTATATATATATATATATATATATATATATATATATATCACGTAAGGTGACTGAACGCCGATATCGGAATACTCCGTTATTACAAATATTTTACAGACGCTGCCGCTGTCAATAACAACAAAAACAAAAGATCCATTGAACAGTAACGACATTCATTTGAAAAAGGGTATCTAACGATCCCGAAAATGTATGATAACAAATAATAAAGAAATAAGTGACCCAGTACTCCATAACATCGAGTTCCTTCATTTATTTTTAAATGATCCATAATAACGCCCAACTTCAACATATATATATAAACAACTACGAGAGTGAATGAGCTCTGATGATGGTTTTTGTAAAACGAAATATTGATCAATATCAGCTATGATTATATTATAAATGTTTTCTTCTTTAACAGCATTGTGTGATGTTTTCATTCCACCTTTTCTTACTCATATATATATATATATATATATATATATATATATGTGTGTGTGTGTGTGTGTGTGTGTGTGAAGAGAAAGTGGAATTGATATAGAAAAAAACGACAGAAATGTTTAGTATACAAAGAAATAGCGACCTTCGTTAGAGTAAATCCTTATTGTTTTATATGAAATCCGTTGAAATACGGAGAATTTCCGAGATGTTCGAAAAAATAACTTTTTTGAAATCGCTTGAAGAAAGTGTTCTAACGAGATGGAGAAAACTGTTATGATGACGTCATGATCGCATGCGACAGATTTTGAAACGGAGAGAAGATGGCTGGAGAATATAAGTAACAAAGTCATTAAGAATTTTAATTTTCAAAGCATTAGGAATATTTGATTTTTTTTTTTGAATATCTCGGAAATTCTCCGTATTTCAACCGATTTCATTTAAAACAATAAGGATTTGCTCTAACGAATGTAGTTGTTTCTACATTTCTGTAGTTTTTCTATTATTGTTATTTTATTTAATTTTGTATTTGAAATAATAGATAGAATACATGTATGCATAGATAAACTCCTGCCGAAACAAGTGTCAGTAAAATAAAATAAAATAAATCCTATCTTATCCATTCAACATCTTCTTTCCTTTATTTTTCATTTCAACACACACACACACACACACACACACACACACACACACACACACCACACATGGGTCGGGTTAGCTCAGTCGGTAGAGCGTTCGGCTAAAACCACAAGCATCCTAGTTCGATACCGGTCCTCGCCAACTCAGCGTATGAGTAGCACAGGGATCTGTGCGGTAAAGTAAGGAGCTGACGGTAGGTGTGGCGCTCCACCTCAGATGCTAGAACAATCTCCTTAGTCTAGCGATATTGAAAAGGGGATAGACTCCCTCGCTGACTGGCTGATACCGACTTTAGGCCGCCCCGACGACTTTACTTTACTTTTTACTTATATATATATATATATATATATATATATATGGGAGTAAAATGTGGAAATCAATCCGACGGTATGTAGAGAATTGTCTATAAATACGGGATGTTATATCATTAACATCCTCTTGCGAATGCTAATCAACGAACGGTTATCAACCTTACATATTTCCCAAGTTCAACTCATTAAAATCATCCACCATCTTTTTAACAACAAACAACTTTTTTCCTTATATGTTTCATATTGTCCTGAAGAAGGTTTATTTGAAAACTGAACTGTTTGAACATCGACACTACGACCAATAATAAACTTCAATCCAGTGTAACATAACATAAGTAATTGGTAATTTGCTTGAAGCATTGTTAAGTATTATATTATAATATATATATTATATATATATATATATATATATATATATTATATATATTATATTATATTATAATATATATATATATATATATATATATATATATAAACTGAAAAATTTATAGGTATTTTAGGTATTATATTATAATATATATATATATATATTATATCATTATATATACTAGCAAATATATGCACCCTCCGGGTGCAATTATTTAAGTTTTAATGTAATAAAATATTAGATTAATTTAGAAAGATTTGAAACAGAGGGGATATGATTGAAAAATAGAACAACTGAAATTTACTCTTCCATCACTCTCTTCTGTCATTGTTATTTTTTCTAATTTAAGTATTTAGTTAAAAGAGGAAGTAAAGAATAAAATGACAGTTATTTTTTCTTGTTAATGGATTTCATTTAAGATTAATTGAAGAGATTTTTGCTTATATTCATTAAAATAAAACCAAACAGTTAGAAACCAATTATAATAAGCATATATTTTATTAAAATTACATTTTTAATATCAATATGCAAATTAGCCTTCCCGTTCACACTGTAAACCGCTATTTTGTTGTATATATCAATAGAATTGCATGTTATTCTTATGTTGATATTGTCAACAGTATTAATAATGTAAAACAATTTTATTAATAATTGAGGTTAAAATAAGGATAAATTCATGGTGAATGTGATGTCAATTACTAAGGGAAATGTGACTTGAGTAGTGATTTAGTTTCGGTTACAGACAGAAAAACACACAATCTCCATTATAATAAGATATATATATATATATATATATATATATATATATATATATATAAACTGAAAAATGTATAGGTATTTTAGGTATTATATTATAATATATATATATATATATATATATATATATTATATCATTTATATATATATATATTATATATATATATATATATATATATATATTATATAATAAACTGAAAAATTTCCCGATTGCCTGGGTGAAATTGACGCTATTACTTGTGATCACTACGATATTCCATTTCCCACAATCGTTAAAAAATGAAATATAATAAAAAATATCTGTGAATGTATAAATCAGCAAAATATTGGCAGTATAAAAACCATCGACAGATTCATTTTACTTCTTTTGTTTTTACAGCCATTCCTCTTCTCTATAAAGATTTATAACATCATCTTTTTTTTTTCCTTTCTGACTTAAGTTTTTTTTTTTTTTGTAATCATTTTATTTATTTTCTTTTTTTTTTGACGATCTTCATTCCATTTTCCTCTTGTAATCGTTCTTTTCATTGTTTAGCATCTTTTATTCTTCATATTATTATTATTATTATTATTATTATTATTATTTATTATTAGTTATTTTTCCTATTAACTTTATTTTCATATTTTTTCCACGTTTTTTTTTTTTTCTTTCTTTCTTTCTTACATGTTCTTTCCATTTATTGCTTTTCCTCTGACTTTCTTCGCGATGAAAGAAATAAAACGTCAACTTCAATACCAAAATATCTCTAGATATTTATCTACGTTTATTTTTTCTAATGATATCTTTTATCAGAAGAATATTATCGATTACAATTGTTCATTGAAAAAGCGAGAGTAAAATGGAATCTAAAGGGAAACAAAAGTGTTTGACAATGGCCTTTTGTGCGATTGCGCATGCGCGACTTGATTGTTCTTGATTCGTCCATCTGAGAACACAATTTTCCCAAAACAGATACAGCAGAATAAAATACAAATAAAAAAGATTGAATTTATCCTCCTAAGAAATTACCTTCATTACATTTCTGACCGAAAATACATCAATCGAAGTGCGATGACGAATGTGATTAGATTAATCATATAGAAATCTATACATCAATACATATTTATCAAATCATCAATTCTTTCGGGTGAACGAATCGCCATCTTTTTTAAAAAGTTGGTTCAGCAGAAAGTTCGCTTGTAAACTTGTACTCACGAAAATCTTAGCGAATCTGATATTCTCAGTGAGTGAGTCATTTTGTATTGAATTTGGTTGGTTTGGTTTGGTTAGGTTTATGACATATAAACCTTTGTTGGTCATTTAATGCCGACAATTTTTTTGTAACAAATTCATTCTTAATGGATACTCAATATTTTTATATAAACACAGTTTTCTATTTAACTCACAGATGGGACCCTACTCAAAAAAGTGTTACAATGATATGGCAATGAGATGTTTGTTTGTTTGTTTATTTTTGTTTTTTGTCCTATCAACCTTAGTGGATCATTTAATGCCAACAAAGTTTTGTAATAAATTCATTCTTATTGGATACTGAATTCTTTTTATAAACACGTTTTTCTATTTAAGCCATAGATGTGACCCTAACCGGTACTACCACTCCGGGTCAGAGTGGACCAGGGAGCAATAGTGATGAAGGTGTGCTCCACATTCCTCAAACCTACAGAACTGGAACCTCCTCATCTTCATTAACTTCATTCCCAGGACATGAAGACCCTCAGACACCGCCTTCTAGCACATATATGATACAAAGGGTTGGGTATTGTCAAAAGGGCAGTAGGGTTGGTGCAATCATGTAAGTGCTAGTGCTTGACATGGTCAGCCGATTGATCGGAGGAGCCTCTTAAGAGTTTAAGTGGAGTGTTGCGTGTCATGGACTGCTTATCCACCTGACTTCCACCCTTAAGCATCACGAGTCGCCACCCACGACCAACAGCTGGCCCCTTGGGGGTATCTTACCCCTTTGCAGAGGAGCAGTCGGTGTATTCTAAAACCCCAGCCGACAGAGCCGATTTAAATTTAAATATAGAGATATTCAATATAAACATGATATCTACATTAGACTGCCGCAAATGTTGACCGAGTGTAATGAAACTGAGGTCAGTATCTTAGATGTATTTCAATGGCTGATTGATTTAACGACATATCAACCCGTTTAGGGTTATTTTATACGTAGAGTTTAGGGAACTGTGTTCATTATCCGTTCATATTTACATTTCCTTGAGAATCTTTTTGTCATACATTCCTAATAAATGCAAAACAGATCTATTAAAACTCGTTGGAGTATCTGTAGTATAAGATGTATGTTAAAACGACACTCCTATTTGTGAGCATTTCCAACATCAGCTGCAGGTAATTTGAGTAAAAAACTTGGCCAATGAGAAAAGTATACAGAACACATTTAAGATCGTTGGTAACTGTTCAGCTAATTGAAGTTTCTGAGAGCAAGACCTTCGTACAAGGATTACAAGAAGAGGAGAACTATTGAGACTACACTCTTTTCTATCTATAATACTACAAGATTATACTACAGGGGTTACAAGGATTAACCAATTGACCCAAATTCAATACCGTCTTGGATTTACAAATAGAAGAACTAGAGAGAGAGTAAGTAAGAGTCGTCGGGGCGGCCTAATGTCAGTATCAGACAGACAGCGAGGGAGTCTATCCCTTTTTCACTAGCGCTAGACCAAGGAGATTATTTTAGCGTCTGAGGTTGAGCGCCACACCTACCATCAGTTCCTCACGTTACCACACAGATACCTGTGCTATTCATACGTCGAGTTGGCTGAGGCCGGTATCGAACCAAGAACCTTATGATTCCTAGCCAAACACCATACCGACTGAGCTACACCGGTCCCTCTAGAACTAAACGCCTAAAATGTCATTATTTTCCTTTTTGGTTCGTGTTTATGCGGTTCGCACTTTCAGCTTGACTGGTATTTTCTATATTCAAATATAAAACACTCATGTTTATTTGCACCTCTTTTTCCTCAGACTGTGTGTCTCTTTAAATGGCTTCTCTAGCGTTAACTGTTCGCATTCTTCCAACAGTTTGCGTTCGGTATACGCCGACCGGCAGTTCCACAGAATGTAATCCATTATTTGGCTTAGCTTGTCGACGCTGGTCCACGGCAATTTTCTGGAGCCGTGTTAGGAATTATCAGCAATTTTCTGTTTATTGTAGTTTTCTTTCATGAAACGCTTGTCTTGACCCGGCAATATACCCACGCGGTAACGTCAAACCCAAGTACCTATATGGATTTTCCGACCCTATTGCCTTTATCTCAAGCCCCAACCCTTTTTATCATATGAGTAGTAGAAGGCAGTGGCTGAGAGTCTTAGTATCCATTAAACTCAATGTGATGGTGAAGTTCTATATCTGAAACTCTGGTGAATGTGGATTACCCCTTCATCACCGTTACTCTGACCCGGAGAGGTAGTACCTGTTAGGGTGCAATGTATGTGTTAAAATGAAAAATAATTTACAAAATGTGTTTAAAATAAAACTGAGTTTAAAGAAATACCCATGAAACATATATGAAGTAAAACGTCTTCGGTATAAAATAACCCAACAAGGTCTGACATCCAACGAACCAAACAAAACAAACCCACGCGGTGAGAAGTATTTATCTTTGTGCCACAATAGCTATTGGTATAATCGTTGTATATAAAGTGT
This sequence comes from Doryteuthis pealeii, assembly GCA_023376005.1. NCBI lineage: Eukaryota > Metazoa > Mollusca > Cephalopoda > Myopsida > Loliginidae > Doryteuthis > Doryteuthis pealeii. The sequence continues at coordinate 45,441,888 of CM042147.1, read as the reverse complement.
GCCGGAGGTCACAACTTAAATTTATAGACTCTTCGTGGCTGCGTGGATTCAATCAGCCAATCAATACGCTCGAATACGTAGTTGGTAAATATTTAAAGGCCTTGGAAGAAAGGCGTTCAGTTGCTCGAGCTTAACATGAACGAACCAACAAACACGGAGTTTGCTTAACACGGATGAATACAAGGATCATAAGATTCAAGTTACACGGACCAACGGAAAATTATTACAGGATACTACACAACACGGATCAAACTTAATTCCACAAGGGATCTCCACTGTAAAGGGTTCCATCTGCAACCCCATAATGGCTACAAGAATCTTAAGAACAGCCAAGTTGTAATCTTGATAATTTCCTGTGTCGGGTAGTGTCGCAAAAATGTCTACTACTTCTGGCTCTGCTGAACGCAATATCAGACACCATTTTCTTAGTAGCACTTTGCTTTGTTCTGCGTTATGTGGACGGATTCATTTGACGAATTCATTCAGGAGCAATCCTTTTCCATCTACGCGTTCATAGGCGTTTACCCCAAAGAATCCATTATTACCTAACATTATTGCGGTCATTGTGTCGAAATATACGAGGGTGATTCAAAACGTAATGCCATTTTGTTTAGAATAGGTATAATTACCAACACATGAACATGTATCATATATCAAAGTGAAGCCGGTCCTCTGTGGATCATATCGCTACTTCTCGATATGGTCACCGTTCTTGTAAATTGCAATGATCCACCTTCGAATGAGAGCATTTATCCCTGCCTCGTAAAATTCTGTTGACTGTTCCTTGAGCCACTTCCTAACTACAGATTTCATTTCCTCGTCACTGGAATAATGTTTGCCTCTTAAACCACATTTGGGTTTGAGAGGCAGACATTATTCCAGTGACGAGGAATTGAAAACTGTCGTGAAGAAGTGGCTCAAAGAAAAGTCAGCAGAATTTTTCGGGGCATTTGAAGGAGAAAATATATCGAGAGACGTAGTGGCTATGTGGAGAATTAGGGATGGGATACACAGAGGACCAGCTTCATTTTGATGTATTGGTAATGATGTTGGTAATTATACCTGTCTAAACCAAAATGGCATTACTTTTTGACTTACCCTCATATAATTGCACTGGTTGAATTTTCTCCTGCCATCTTCTCATTCATTGCTATTTTTAAGTTGTTTGTTTTATACTAGTCATTTTTATTCTCTATAAGGATTGTTACCGTTTGCCTCATTGAATAACAAACACGTTTGTACCCCACGATGACTGTTTTTATGATCCATATATTAATACTAGTGTTCCTTAATTGTACGGCCGTTATAATCTTTCAACACCCTCTAGTTAAAAATGAGACCGTCAAAATCGCCCAAGATGAAATGCAAAATGTAAATCCCTATTATCTAGTGTTACTTATCCGCCAAATTCTTATCCATTATGAGTGTCGTCCATTCAACTAAATAATGGACCATTCCTTTTTTATAATAAAGAAAGAAAGAAAAAGGACATGCTGCACGGAAAAACATATAATAAGAAAATAATAAAGGCTTCAGTATACTTAACTTTTCAACATAATAATATGCTTATCATTGTTTGAATTATGAGCCAATGTGTTCCAGAATTGTTGATTCAGGGCATCGCCGAAAAAGAATTGTCTCAGCACAAAGCTAGGAATGTAAATATTCTTGATTATCTTAGACGATAATGAATATAACATCAGTGAAAGAATACAATGTTATGCTTTCACACGTACGATACGTGTAAATTCTACTAGTAATTACTGGTAAAATTATTCCCCCAAGAGAGTTGGCAATTATTCGCAACACTCCATTTCACTACAAAATATCGTCGGAGCCATTAGTCTTAGAAAAGATGCTTTGTCACATCCAGGGAGAAACAATAATTGAGTCTACAATGGTAGAGTGGCTAAGAGAATAATGCATAATGTTCAACCTCAATAATCAACAGGAAGAAATATATGTATGAGCAGAAACAACACTCCACCGGTAATGGTGTTTATCTATTTATACAGAAATAAGTAAGTCCTCAGGGTTTTCTAAAGTCAGTATCAGCCAAAGATCGAGGGAGTCTATCCTTTTTTAGCTATCGCTAGACCAAAGAGATTGTTTTATAGCGTCTTGGGCGGAGCGATATTAGAATGCTCACATGTTCCAAATATGTTTATCATTAAAAATAAAAGGAAAACATCGAATGTAATCTATATATTAATACTCGTGTTCCTTAATTGTACGACAGTAATCATCATACCCACTGGTTAAAAATGAGACCGTTCAAATTGTCCAAGATCAAAGGAAAAAATGGTAATCCTCATTATCTGGTGTTGCTTATCCTCCAAATTTCTTATTTTTTTATGGCGGTCCTTTAATTTCCTAAAAATGGACTATTCCGTTTTATTGTAAAGAAAGAAATAGAAAAAAATGCTATTCAGAAAAATATGAGAAAGAAAGAAAGAAATTATGGGAAAGATAGAAAGGGTGGGGGCACGCGAAAGGGATAACGCCCATCTGTTTCAATCGAACATAATGATAAAATGAAAAGAAGGAGAAAAAAAAAGAGTGAAAGAGAGTTAAATCAAGATTATTATACTTTTTACATATTGAAGTATTTTACAATAGCTCTTAAGTCAACATAGCAAACGTTGTAATAATTAAATTATACAGTGATAAATCCGCAAGTCCCATTGGCCATAATAAATACGATGGAAAACCGGAAGTTGAACTACTAGTTATGTGCAAAAGTAACCAGCACCCGTTATGAAAACTAGACAATAAAACTATTGAAAACACATATTTTCCACTTGATATTTTATATAACTTTTAATTGCAACAAGGCGCTGACAATATACAATGGAACATATTTCAGGGGGAATCTTTATTTCCTCTTTTTGTATTATAGCATTTATTCAACTTATTTGCATATTAATGGACACACATTTTAGCAGTACGAGAAATACACCATAATGTTGCATTAAAAATTGGAAAGGTTCTTAAAATACTGAGAATTTTCAGCTGAAATATTGGAATGCATTTCGACATCCATCCAATGTTTGCTATGGAGAAATAAATCAAATATAGCAGAATAATGAACTGTGATAAGAAATGTTCGACAAGAGAGAAAATTATATGAAATTTAAAATTCTGGAAGTCAATTGAAGCAAGTAAGTTTAATGAAATATCTTGTGGATATAAAAAAAAAGGAAATATTGGAAACTATATTGAAAAAGACAGAATCGACCAAAAATGAAATAAATCTATGGGGAATATTCATTTCTAGATATCAAGTTGATATCCAATATTAATCAAGAGAAAAAACTGATAACAACTATAAAAACAATCATAGTATCTAGACTTATATTCCAAGAATAACTTGAAGTAACTATTTTTGAAAGATAATGGCACTAGGAATCTTTAGGACTAGAAAGTAATGAATAGTTCATTTTTGATATTCAAATGTACTACCAAGTTTTGGATAAATCTCATATATATATATATATATATATATATATATATATATATATATATATATATATATATATATAAGTGCTGGAACGGGCAAACGTAAACAGCGCACGCCCGCCATCACCTGCGAGAGACGCCTGCGCTGGCTTGGCCATGTCAGGAGGATGGACAAAGGCCGCATCCCCAAAGACCTACTGTATGGTGAACTAGTGAGGGTACCCGACCGGCAGAGAGACCACACCTACGCTTCAAAGATGTCTGCAAGAGACACATGAAGACACGCCACATCGATATAAACACGTGGGAGGCTTGTGCATAAGACCGTGTGACCTGGCGCCTCCTCGTCAAACAAGGAACAAAAAGAAGTGAAAAACAGAGGAAAGAATCCGGCACAGTAAAGAAAGCTAAAAGGACGGAGAGACAACAACACCCCAACACCTACAGGAAGCATCACCTTTTGTTTGCAATCACTGCTCCAGAGACTGCCATTCAAGGATCGGCCTGTTCAGCCACTCACGTAGCAGTAGGTAAGAAAAAAGAAACACTACGCCATCGTATAAAATAGACGCAAGGTTGCCAATCATATATATTGGTACAGCTATAAATTTATTTTATCATTTCTTAACGGCCTCAGTCTGATTTTTACTAATTCGAAGACCTCATACCTAGTCTTATTGGTACGATCTTTCCGGTTCACAGAATGTTTTATTGTTTTTTTTGTTTTTTTTTCACTATTTTTTGAATTTCACTTCCGTTTTTCTTAAATAATCAGCTCACAGGCACGCTCACACTTGCGATTTAAAGAAATGTTATGGTTAGCGTGTGCTGGTTATGTTTGTGAAGTCGCAACTTTTAATTTTTTATTTCTAATTTTTTTAACTTTTGAATATGTATATTCTAACTTCATGTATCTTATGAATTTTATGTATTTACACATAAAATACATGAAATTAAGATAAACTAAATGCAAGGATAATAAATGCATTTACCAATTTAAACAAGGAGATTGCCAGAAGGACTGGTAAGAGATTCCAAAGTCGTCTGGAGACCGTAGTCGAAGCCAATAGGTTAGGTGTCTGAATAAATTTAATTCAAAGTATTAAAGAAATTGACAGTGAGGTGTCAATGTTATTTCTATTTTTGCGTAATGTAGATAATCATTTACCCATCGAACCCTGTATATGGTAGATAGTTTCTGAATATACTGATGTAACGTTTGAGGTCAATTGAAAGCATTTTATTGTAATTTTAATACTTCTATAATTATCTTTTCTGTTCATCAATTCTCTTGGCTGGATCTTGATTGGTACTATGTCTGTCTATGGTTTCGTTAGGCTATTTTATTTCTATAACAATGTGCAAATGTTAACCATATTTCTACTTAAAGAAATACAAAACCAATTTTTATTTTGCTTTCAGTTTCTAGATTTTAAAAATGATGGCTCGAGAAACAGTGTGCCTATTATTTTTGCTACAATGTTTTGTATTATTTCTGCTTATTATTGTGTATAATACATATGTTCAGTTAGTATTTTAATGATCATGTATGACCGCCAATTTAGCTTAATAATTATTTTGCATGTTACCAATCCTTGATACAATAAATAAAAATCAAACAAACTTTCCACTCTGTGAAATCAAACACTTTGAATCATGTTTATAAAACTCATTAAATTATTTTTTATTTTACCAATAAAAAAGGTGCTTTTCTTTCTCTCTTTCTTTTTTTCTTTCTTTTTTTTTTTCTCGAAGGTATAAGATTCTTTTTTGTTCTTTTTATTTCCCCCTGAAATGTTATTCTCCGAGTCTAGAAAACATTTTGGAATCTTTTGGGGATATCTTGTCTTGTGTTGTTGATAGTTTTATTAACATACACAGGACGTTCTTGTTTTTTGTTTATTCTGAACTCATTCATTTTCATCCTAAGTAAAAATGCCTTGGAGAACTGACACTCATCTTACGGCTGTTTACATAACCACAGCCCAGACTGCTACCTCTCACCTCTCTCTGTCTCTCACTCCACTTCTCGCCTTGTGCTTACCAATCAGAAATCGACAGGTAGCCTTTGATACGTCATCCCCAAAATACTACTAACTTTTTTCTCTTATCTACAATTTTTGTTTTTGTCCATCTCGGGCCGTATCACCAAAGACATGCTATATGGTGAATTAGTAGAGGGCATCCTACCGGTAGAGGGACCACGCCTTCTCTTTAATGATGTCGTCAAGAGGGACATGAAGACATGCCACATTGACACATACACATGGGAGGCTTAGGCAGAAGACCGTACGACCTGGTGCCTCCTCGTCAAACAAGGAACGAAAAGGAGTGAAAAAGAGGGAAGCCGCCGAAGAAAAGAGAGGCATAAGGAAGGAGAGACAACAGCATCTCCAGCAATCATCAACGTTTGTTTGCATCACTGCACCAGAGATTTCCATTCAAAAATTGGTCTGTTCAGCCACTCACGCAGTTGCAGATTAAAAAAAGTGGAAACTACGCCATCCTCTTTAGTATACGGAAGAATGCCAACAATAATAAACAACATATTAATTGAAAGATTTACGCGTATTTATTTGAATGTACATACATTTTTGGTTGATTGGTTGGTTAGGTATTACGATTGTCAAACCTTGTCGGGTTATTTTATGCTGTAGGTGTTTTTTTTTTTTAATTCCTTCTTGATGGTTACTAACTTCTTTTTAAAGTCCCCGAAAACCTTGCTGCGAAATGCTGTGTCATTGTCAACGAGTATTTTAGCCGGCGCCCCACGCTCGCAGAACAGGCCTTCCAAGTGGTTGATGATGCTTGCTGCGTTTTGTCGTCTCAAATGATGCCAGATCCGGTCCGCAGTCAATGACCGACAGATAGTGTCTACCTTGGTAGTGGGTCACATCCATTTCCACTCGAAATCAAGTGTCGCTGACGTCCAGCCAACGCGTGGATGGTGGGTCAATCGTCTGGCACTTCTCACAATTTCTTACCACGGCCCTCACCGTGGTAAAATTTTTAAACAAATTTTTAACTCATTTTTTATATTTAACTCATAGATGAGACCCGAACAGGTACTACCACTCTGGGACAGAGTAGACCTGGAAGTAATAGTGATGAAGGGGTACTCCACATTTCCCAGAGCTCTAGAATTAGTTAGATAGAGTTTAACGTCATACCCAGGAGACTAAAACCCTCAGTCACCGCCTTTTAACTCGTAAATGATAAAAAGGTTTGGGGCTTGACATAAGGGCAATAGTGTTGACACAATCAAGTAAGGGCCAAAGAGTAGTGTTGCATATCATGGATTGCTCAGCCAGTAGGGTTCAGTACTTAAGCATCACGTGTCACATCACGTGTCACCACCAACTGCCAGCAGGTGGCCATATGCCGGGGAGGTCTTAACCCACTGCGAAGGGGAATTCAATGTATTTTAAAGTCCCACCCGACAGAGCTGATATACATTATTGATTATACTTGTATGTCACTTTCATTTTCTGTCGATCAATACAAGAAAGACATTAGGAAAAAATAAGAATCTCTCCCCAAATAGAGAATTGTTTAATCTTTGGTTCTCTAATAAAACGGATATTTTCTTTGCGCATTTAAAAGTTTAAGATCTGACAGAATATTGCGGTTAGGCTAAAAGTTTTGTTTTTTTTTTTTTCATAATTTAAATCCTTCCAAGGTCGTTGTGATCCCGACAGCGAAGAAATGTTTAATTATTTTCGAATGAAGTTTTAATTTCCTTTTGCTCTTGGCTTTCTATAACAGAGCAAAATGTTCGATCGTAATTTGACATATTTGGGCTAAATCTCTGAGAAAAAAAGGCATCAAGACATTGGCTCATCTTTTCAATTTATTTCAAGCCATGACATTCTTTTTTGGAGGCTTTTGAAATTGGAATGCTGGAAGCGGGCAATCATTAAAATATCCGGGTACAAACAAAAATGAATGAGAGAAAAAAAAGACAATCTTAAGATAAGTTTCAGACGAAATTGGAACTGAGAGAATTGAAAAGTCCGGTTGAAAATTGTGTGATAAGAACATTTACTTCCTGTAGAGAAAATGCGCAATAATGACAAAATAAAAAAAATAAAAAAAACATAACAAATTATTTGTCTTTCTAAGTGCCCTTATAGATACAAGGATGAAACCGAATGATTATATATATATATATATATATATATATATATATATATATATATATATATATATATATATCATCATCATCATCATCATCATCATCATGTCGCGCAAGCAGCACGGATATCCATAACTATCTCTCGCCAACCTTCCCTATTACTCATGGCCCCTGGGAGGTCCTCCGTGCAGCATCCCGAGTCCTCGCATAGTTGGTCAATGTAGGTCCTTAGTAGACGTCCTACGTTAGCATGTCCATGTATTGGCTTCACAAGGAGAACGTCGCTGATGAGCTCGTCCTCGCTTCTCCAGCAGTCCTGCATGCTAGTCCGTCTCACCAGGATGGTCTGTGAGATGGGGGGGGGGGGTAAAAAAACGAAGTGTTCTAAAAATAAGAAGAATAGATAAATAAATTCATCTTATTTTTGGAACACTTCGTTTTTGAAATTTCTTCATATTGTCGGATTTATTTCCATATTTACCCCCATATATATATATATATATATATATATATATATATGAGATTTATCCAAAACTTGGTAGTAAGGGATGATTCTATATGTGATTTCTAAGATTCACTGTATTGTATAAGTATGTATAAATACAGCGAATCTTTAAATCCTAAAGAGAGCTCAATGTATAATACACTTTTTAGATTATATACAGAGCAATATTTATCAATAAAGGAAGGAAGAACTCAACACCGTAATTCCATAATAAATTTATTTCGACCAAAATTGGGGCCTATATAAATCTAAGTTGATTTAATATAGCTCCCCAAAATTCAGTCTAATCAGATGGGGATCAATTTACTTTAAGTGACTGTTTTCATGGACAATTATCAACGAACCTAAATGAATCCTGTGTCGTTTTTCATTGATCAATGCCCCCTGATGTTGGTAATATCCATTAATATGTGGCAATTTCACGTTATCTTATATGTTTTCTTGTGTCTCTAGTATAAAACTGAAAAATATAATACAGCCATTCTGAAAGAGAACGAAAGAAATTGTAACGAAAATTTTAAATCGTACAGCCCCATAATTAAAATACAAGAAATAATTCAAATATCTTTTCAGAAAGAATGAAACAATTCGAAATATGAAAGAAAATACATTCCTTCAAGAATATTATTGAAATCGATAAGGCACCTGAGACTCGTATATGAGCGTCAAAAAGAGTTCACGTCCGTTGATCAAGACTGAAACTCACCAGAGAACAGTGATGTAAAAAATATAATATTACTCATACAAAAGTGCGAGGGAGATTGTTGGCTTGAAAATTCTATAGGAAATTCAATTATGTAATTTTCATGTTCCAGTATACATTATTTCCAAAATGTAATAACGTATTCGAAATTTTGATTGAATCAAAATTGAAATAGAGCAGGAAAGTAAAAAGAAAAGTATCCAACGGTTGATAAAAAACTTGGCACCAAAAATCTCTAAGAACAATGGAGACATGTCATTTAATGATAGAGCCATTAGTGTATTAAATGAAAACTAGCAGGACCTATGGATATACCCCATTATGATAATTTAATTATTACAACGTGGGATATATTTGTGTAAGTGCTATTGCATAATAGTTCATTATGTAAAAAGTATAATAATCTTGATTTAACTTTTTCATACTGTTGTACCGGCCGTTCCTACAGTGGAGAATATACACCGGTTCTCACGATAAATAGTGAGACACCGAGTGAAAAGGTTGTACTGTTACCGTTTAGCGGCAAGCTAGCCGTTCTTGTACCTTATTGTAAATACACTTGTCTCATTTTACCCTACCTCGACTTGACTTCTTTTTTTACTGTTGAACTAACATCATAATACATACTCTTTTTTATTTCCTTCCTCTCCACTGTTTATTATTTTCGACTGAAAAATATAGCGTTATCACCACCTTTCTCTATTTTTGCCTTACACTATTTCTTTCTTTCATTTTATATTTTTCTGAGTAGCATATCCTTTTTCTACCCTTTCATTCTGTAATTTAAAAACGGAATTTTCCAATATTTAGCTATAGGGAAGACACGCATAAGAAATAAGAATTCGGTGTATAAGCAACACTAGATAATCAGGATTTACATTTTTGCATTGCAGCTTGGACGACTTTGGTGGTGTTATTTTTATTTTTATTTACTGATGATCGTAGAATGATGGTGCGAAATCTATGATTATAATCTCCTGAACTTAAAATGAATGAAATATTGTTTGAATAATTAATGTAGCGTAATTAAGATGGTCTACAGAGAATTTGAATTGAAAAGAAAACGGTAATCGGATTTCTGGGTAAAGAGAAAGAGAAGAAAAATAAATTAATAACAAAGAGATAATACAGTTTAGTATGTCAGCCAGTGACCGGTTAATGTCCATTCCCCCACCCAGGGACCGTAAACGAGAGTAAAGGGAACTCGACCTCTTTTCGCTGGGATCCCATAGGAGACGGATGTGGGCTTTTGGGGTTTATTTTTTATGTGTTTCGGCTGTTAGCGAACTAGCGCGCATATAGTAGTAACGAAGTGATTCATATAGAACAGTTTGACCTTACCCTTTCTCTCTCTGACCCCCCCCCCCAAAAAAAAAAAAAAAAAAAAAAAAACACGAGCCTAGAAATGAATAAATAACCTTTTTGACTGCGACTTTCGTATGTTGTTTCTTGTTGGAACGCATGGCCTATGTGAATATTTCTGTGACTCACGAGCTAACGACTACTGCTACTTGACTTGAGTCTTTACCCTACAATTAATAACTAGTTAAAATTATTCTAACAAGAAAATAGAAATTATGCACTAAAAATCGAAAAAGAAAATAGATAATTTAGAACGATATGTCAGACTGATTGGTTTCTACTTGCCCGAGCGAAGCACACACATAAAAATAAAATTGAATAAATCGTTATAATATCCTTGAGAGACATCATTAAAATTATTGCCAAGGTGAAATGGATAAAAACAGAAATGGTGACGATATGAAGAGACTAGATTACAAATAGGTAAATACAACAGATTGGATAAAAGACAGTGAAATGTGCAAAGTTCACAGTGAAATAACAAACATCGGAATAAATAATACTAGCAGGACTTGCGAATATACCAGAGTATAATGATTTAATTATTACAACCTGTGATATATTTACATAAAAGCTATTGCTATATATGCATATCTATGCGGTTGCATAAGATTATTGTCAATCCCCTGTTAATTCTGAGGGGTGACCCTTTCATACCATGGCCGGTCCTTCCATGGAAAATTACAGAAGCCGCCAAAATACGTGAAGTCACGTGGGACCTGTTCAGTCCCCAGTTTTTCAGTTAGACGTCAGGCAGAGAAGTCGGCCATTTTAGGTCCTGCCTAAAACTGGAACTCACGCGCGCTATGTTAGTTAGCAAATGTCTGGGTTGGGGATTTACCAAAATCTTGATGCAACCGCAAGAGTATGTAAATATATAGCAATAGCTTTTTATGTAACATATCACAGGTTGTAAATAATTAAATCATTATACTCTGGTATAATTCGCAAGTCTCTAGTATATTTTATTCGGGGTGTTTTGTTATTTTCATGTGAACTTTGCACATTCACTGTCTTTATCAATTGCTGTATTTACTATTTGAATCTAGTCTCTCATATCGTCACCAATTTCCTGTTTTTTATCCATTTCACCTTGGCAATAATTTTAATGATGTCCTCTCAAGGGAATATTATAACGATTTATTCAATTTTATTTTATGTGTGTGCTTCGTCGGGCAAGTAGAAACCAAATCAGTTGACATATCGTTCTAAATTATCTTATTTTCTTTTTTCGATTTTTAGTGCATAATTTCTATTTCTTGTTGAATAATTTTAACTAGTTATTAATTGTAAGGGTAAAGACTCAGTCAAGTAGCCAGTGTCGTTAGCTCGTGAGTCCCCACAGAAACACAAAAAATATTCACATAGGCCATGCGTTCCAACAAGAAACACATACGAAAGTCGCAGTCAAAAGGTTATTTATTCATTTCTAGGCTCGTGGTTTTTTTTTTTTTGTTGTTCTTTTTTTTTTTGGGGGGGGTCAGAGAGAGAGAAGGAGTAAGGTCAAACTGTTCTATCATGAATCACGTTCGTTACTACATATGCCGCAAGTTCGCTACAGCCGAAACACATAAAAAGGAACCCCAAAAGTCCACATCGTCCCTTATGGCATCCAGCGAAAAAGAGGCCGAGTTCCCTTTACCCCGTGTATGGTCCTTGGGTGGGAGGAAGGGACATATCCGCTTCCGGTCTCCTGCAGACAATTTGGGATTTTCTTTTCCTTGTCTAGTTCAGGGATCTTTAACTGGTCACTGGCTGACATAGTAAACTTTATTTTCTCTTTGTTATTATTTATTTTTCTTCTCTTTCTCTTTACCCAGAATCCGATTACCGTTTCTTTTCAATTCAAATCTCTGTAGACCATCTTAATTACGCTACATTAATTATTCAACATATTTCATTCATTTTAAGTTCCAGGAGATTAAATCATAGATTTCGCAACATCATTCTACGATCATCAGTAAATAAAAATAAAATAACACGACCAATCGTCAAGCTGCAATGCAAAAATGTAAATCTGATTATCCTTAAAGTTGTTTTTGCCCTAAATAAAACACCGAATTCTTATTTCCTTATGAGTGTCTTCACCCCAGCTAATAATTGGGAAAATTCCGTTTTTAAATTAAGAAGAAGGGTAGAAAAGGGATATGCCTACCTCAGAAAAATATAAAATGAAAGAAAGAAATGTGTAAGGCAAAAATAGAGAAAGGTCGGTGATAACGCTATTTTTTCAGTCGAAAATAATAAAGTGGAGAGGGAAGGAAATAAAAAGAGTATGTATTATGATGTTAGTTCACAGTAAAAAAAAGAAGTCAAGTCCGAGGTAGGGTAAAATGAAGACAGTGTATTACAATAAGGTAAGAACGGCTAAGCTTGCCGCAAACGGTAACAGTAACAACCTTTTCAACTCGGTGTCTCACTATTTTCGTGAGAACCGGTGTATATTCCTGTGACGGCGTACAACATAAGGAAAAAGTAAATCAAGTTATTAACTTTTACATACCTGACCTATTTTGCAATAGCAATTATACAAATTTCCAAATTGATATTCACATTATTATGGGTTATCCAAGGTGCTGTTATTTCTATCATACACTAATGGCTCTATCTTCTGATCTCTCCATTGTTCTTGGTTTTGGTGCCAAGTTTTTTATCACCGTTGGATACTTTTTCTTTTTACTATTCCTGTTTTCATTTTGATTCAAATCAAAATTTCGAATACGTTTATTCATTTTGGAAATAATGTATACTGGAACATGAAATTACATATTGAATTTCCTAAGAATTTTCAAGCCACAATCTCCCT
>CM042147.1:45419334-45428818 GCA_023376005.1 Doryteuthis pealeii | reverse complement strand
TTTTCCATCTTTCATATTCTATATTTTCGATTGAAACAGATTTAGCCTTATCGCTTCCGTGCGCTCACACATAACTATAAATATTTCCCTAGTTTCACTTTCTTTCTTGTTATTTCATTCATTTAATTATAATTGTTTTATGTATCATGTCCTTTTCTTCCCTTTCTTCTTTATAATAAAACAGAATGGTCCATTATTTAGCTGATGTGACGGACACTCATTAAAAATAAGATTCTGCGGATAAATAAAGCCAGATAATGGAGAATTCACATTTTTGGCATTTCCTTCAAGGACGATTTGACGGTCTCATATTAACTAGAGTTTGTAGCAAGATGATAACAGTTGGTACTTTAAGGAACGGATTATAAAAGTAAAAGTTAAAATCGTACCGGAGCGGCCTAATGTCGTACTAGCCAATCAGCGAGGAGTCTATCCCCTTTTTTCACTAGCGCTAGACCAAATCAGATGTTTTTGGCGTCTGAGGAAGCGCCCACACCTACAGTCATCCCTGACTTTACCGCACAGATCCCTGTGCTACTCATACGCGAGTTGCGAGGCTGGTATCGAACTAGGAACCTTGTGGTCTCTAGCCAACGCTTACCGACTTTGAGCTGACTCTGAAATGAAGAAATAGCACAGTATGCTTCTAAGAAGACCCAAATTATATCATTATAATAGAGATTGTGTGTTTTCTGCTTAACCGGAAATTACTACTCAAGTCACAATTCTTTTAATTATTTAACTCATATTTTCATTCATTATTTTATATTAACCTTAGTTATTTTATAAAATGTTACATTATCAATTACCGTTTGACCATATCTACATTAATTATTCTCTACCCCACTTGTAAAGGTCAGACAAAAGGCCCTATTTACGTGCGGGACCACCCACAAGCCGAGACTCAGGGTGCGGTTTAGGAAAAAATTGCGTCGATCCCGTCGGCATTCCCCTCAGGGGCGCCTCAGGCACTGGGCAATAAACCAGCCCTGCCCCTTTAAATCAATGGGACAGTATGCCCGGGGATAGCCCCCGGGATCGACGCTATTAACTGTAAATGATCAGGGGCCGAAGCCACTGGAATATATTTGTCATACCCCACTTGTATGGACTGGTGCACAAGGCCCGTTTAATGTGCCCCCACAAGTCGAAGCTTCATGGGTGGGAAAGAATAAAAAATGCGTCTATCCACTCGGCATTCCCTCAATGCGTGGAGCCTCAGGCGCTGGGCAATAAACCACCCCTGCCCCAAGGACAGGTATTGCCTGGGAGATAGCCCCTGGGATCGGACCGCATTAACTTGAAAGATCAGGGCCGAAGCCACTGGACCCCGCGTGCCGGAGCTACATTGTATTACCTCGTACCCCACTAACCAGCTCTGCCACTTTAATCGAGGAAGTAGGGTTGCCTAGGGGTCGACCGCCGTAATTATAGCAATCCACACCCGTGGCGGGCTGCAAGTATGTACGCTTACCCCACTTGTACGGGCAGGCACAAAGTCCTATTAAGTGGGACCACCCACGAGCCGAAGCTCATGGAGTGCAGCAAGTGAAAAATTGCGTCGATCCCGTCGGCATTCCCCCTCAAGGGGGCGCCTCAGGCGCTGGGCAATAAACCCAGCCCTGTCCCCAAAGGGGCAGGTATTGCCTGGGGGATGGCCCCCTGGGATCGACGCTATTATTATACCATCACCGTCCAGCGGCCGAAGCTCGCCGGACCCCCAGTCGAAACCGGGCGCGGGCTGCATTTATTTGCTCATACCCCACCTGTATGGACTGGGCACAAGGCTCCGTTTTAACGTGGACCCACCCACAAGCCGAAGCTAATGGGTGGGAGAGAACAAAAATTGCGTCGATCCCGTCGGCATTCCCCCTCAAGGGGGGCGCCTCAGGCGCTGGGCAATAAACCCAGCCCTGTCCCCAAAAGGGGCAGGTATTGCCTGGGGGATGGCCCCTGGGATCGACGCTATTATTATACCATCACCGGTCCAGCGGCCGAAGCTCGCCGGACCCCCAGTCGAAACCGGCGGGCTGCATGATATTTACCGCGTACCCACTTGTACGGTCAGGCACAAAAGTCCTATTAACGTGGGACCACCCACAAGCCGAAGCTCATGGAGTGGCAGAAAAAAATTGCGTCGATCCCGTCGGCATTCCCCTCAAGGGGGGCGCCTCAGGCACTGGGCAATAAACCCAGCCCTGCCCCAAAGGGGGCAGGTGTTGCCTGGGGGGATGGCCCCTGGGATCGACGCTATTATTATAACAACCGGTCCAGCGGCCGAAGCTCACCGGACCCCCGTCGAAACCGGGCGGGGCTGCATTTATTTGTCTCATACCCCACCTGTATGGACTGGGCACAAGGCTCCGTTTTAACGTGGACCACCCACAAGCCGAAGCTAATGGGTGGGAGAGAACAAAAATTGCGTCGATCCCATCGGCATTCCCCCTCAAGGGGGCGCCTCAGGCGCTGGGCAATAAACCCAGCCCTGTCCCCAAAGGGGCAGGTATTGCCTGGAGGGATGGCCCTCTGGGATCGACGCTATATACCATCACCGGTCCAGCGGCCGAAGCTCGCCGGACCCCCGGTCGAAACCGGGCGCGGGCTGCATTTATTTGTCTCATACCCCACCTGTATGGACTGGGCACAAGGCTCCGTTTTAACGTGGACCCACCCACAAGCCGAAGCTAATGGGTGGGAGAGAACAAAAATTGCGTCGATCCCATCGGCATTCCCCCTCAAGGGGGGCGCCTCAGGCGCTGGGCAATAAACCAGCCCTGTCCCCAAAGGGGGCAGGTATTGCCTGGAGGGATGGCCCTCTGGGATCGACGCTATTAATATACCTCACCGGTCCAGCGGCCGAAGCTCGCCGGACCCCCGGTCGAAACCGGGCGGGCTGCATTTATTTGTCTCATACCCCACCTGTATGGACTGGGCACAAGGCTCCGTTTTAACGTGGACCCACCCACAAGCCGAAGCTAATGGGTGGGAGAGAACAAAAATTGCGTCGATCCCATCGGCATTCCCCCTCAAGGGGGCGCCTCAGGCGCTGGGCAATAAACCCAGCCCTGTCCCCAAAGGGGGCAGGTATTGCCTGGAGGGATGGCCCTCTGGGATCGACGCTATTAATATACCATCACCGGTCCAGCGGCCGAAGCTCGCCGGACCCCCGGTCGAAACCGGGCGGGGCTGCATTTATTTGTCTCATACCCCACCTGTATGGACTGGGCACAAGGCTCCGTTTTAACGTGGACCCACCCACAAGCCGAAGCTAATGGGTGGGAGAGAACAAAAATTGCGTCGATCCCATCGGCATTCCCCCTCAAGGGGGGCGCCTCAGGCGCTGGGCAATAAACCCAGCCCTGTCCCCAAAGGGGGCAGGTATTGCCTGGAGGGATGGCCCTCTGGGATCGACGCTATTAATATACCATCACCGGTCCAGCGGCCGAAGCTCGCCGGACCCCCGGTCGAAACCGGGCGGGGGCTGCATTTATTTGTCTCATACCCCACCTGTATGGACTGGGCACAAGGCTCCGTTTTAACGTGGACCCACCCACAAGCCGAAGCTAATGGGTGGGAGAGAACAAAAATTGCGTCGATCCCATCGGCATTCCCCTCAAGGGGGGCGCCTCAGGCGCTGGGCAATAAACCCAGCCCTGTCCCCAAAGGGGGCAGGTATTGCCTGGAGGGATGGCCCTCTGGGATCGACGCTATTAATATACCATCACCGGTCCAGCGGCCGAAGCTCGCCGGACCCCCGGTCGAAACCGGGCGGGCTGCATTTATTTGTCTCATACCCCACCTGTATGGACTGGGCACAAGGCTCCGTTTTAACGTGGACCCACCCACAAGCCGAAGCTAATGGGTGGGAGAGAACAAAAATTGCGTCGATCCCATCGGCATTCCCCCTCAAGGGGGCGCCTCAGGCGCTGGGCAATAAACCCAGCCCTGTCCCCAAAGGGGGCAGGTATTGCCTGGAGGGATGGCCCTCTGGGATCGACGCTATTAATATACCATCACCGGTCCAGCGGCCGAAGCTCGCCGGACCCCCGGTCGAAACCGGGCGGGGCTGCATTTATTTTGTCTCATACCCCACCTGTATGGACTGGGCACAAGGCTCCGTTTTAACGTGGACCCACCCACAAGCCGAAGCTAATGGGTGGGAGAGAACAAAAATTGCGTCGATCCCATCGGCATTCCCCCTCAAGGGGGGCGCCTCAGGCGCTGGGCAATAAACCCAGCCCTGTCCCCAAAGGGGGCAGGTATTGCCTGGAGGGATGGCCCTCTGGGATCGACGCTATTAATATACCATCACCGGTCCAGCGGCCGAAGCTCGCCGGACCCCCGGTCGAAACCGGGGCTGCATTTATTTGTCTCATACCCCACCTGTATGGACTGGGCACAAGGCTCCGTTTTAACGTGGACCCACCCACAAGCCGAAGCTAATGGGTGGGAGAGAACAAAAATTGCGTCGATCCCATCGGCATTCCCCTCAAGGGGGGCGCCTCAGGCGCTGGGCAATAAACCCAGCCCTGTCCCCAAAGGGGCAGGTATTGCCTGGAGGGATGGCCCTCTGGGATCGACGCTATTAATATACCATCACCGGTCCAGCGGCCGAAGCTCGCCGGACCCCCGGTCGAAACCGGGGGGGGCTGCATATTAATAACATGCAATTGTATTTACATATACAACAAAATAGTGGTTTACAATGTGAAAGCTAATTTCCATATTGATATTTAAGAATTTCATTCTAATAAATTATTGCTTAGTATTATTGATTTCTAATTCTTTGGTTTTATCTTAATGAATATGAGTAAAAATCTCGGGGATAAACCTTAAAAGAAATCCAGTAACAAGAAGAAATAACTGTAATTCTATTCTTTACTTCCTATTTTAACTAAATAGATAAATTAGGAAAATTTAGCAATGAAAGACGGCAGTGATGGAAGTGTAAATTTCAGTTTTTCTATTTTTCGACACCTCTCCATCTCTGTTTCAAATGTTTTGATCTGCATTCTTATTTAGTTTCATTAGCCTTTTTTAATTTAATATAATATTTTATTACATTAAAACCTAAATACTTGTACCCGGAGGGTGCATATAATAGCTAGTTATTTTAAATAAACATCAGGATATGTGTCACATGGTAGATGTGGTTGTTTCGTTTTGTCATTTGGATGTACATGAAAAAAATATATGTTGAGATAAGAGAAAATCATTAAAATGCAGATTGTGTCAAAGATAATTGAGATTATAATATTAACGACGAGAAAGACACTTTGGTAAAAGACATGTAGTATTAGCGAACCAATGATAATCCATGTTGATTTAATCCATGAACTTGCAAAAATCAATAAGATTACTGGAGAAGTGCAGAACATTACTTTCACTTTAACCCTGGATTTGGCTGGTTTGAAAATACAAAACATACGACCACCCTGTCAGCTGGGGCGTTAGAATGCACCGACTGCACCTCTGCAGAGGGGTAAGACACCCCCGATGGGGCAACATGTTGGCCGTGGGTGGCGATTCGTGATGCTTAAGGATAGAACCCAGGTGGATGAGCAGTCCATGACTTGCAATATTCCACTTTAGGCTTTTCTTGGGCTAGACGGGCGGTCGGAGAGGCCCCCTCTGATCAAACGGCTGGTCACCTCAAGCCCTAGTACCTATATGATTTTCCTATTGCCCTTATGGCAAGCCCCAATCCCTTTTTATCATATGGGTGCTAGAAGGCGGTGGCTGCGGGTCTACATGTCCTGGGAATGACGTTAAACTCTATCTGATGGTGAGGTTCCAGTTCTGGAGGTTTGGGAAATGTGGAGCACCCCTTCATCACCATTGCTCCCTGGTCCACTCAGACCCGGAGTGGTAGTACCTGTTAAGGTCCCATCTATGGGTTAAATAGAAAACATGAGTTTATAAACGAAATTGTATTATCCATTAAAAATGAAATTATTTCAAAACTTTGCCGGCATTAAACATTTTTGAATACCAAATTACCAATAGAAGTATTCGGCATAAAATAACCCAAGGATTTGACTTGCCGTAAAACCCAACCAACCAAACAAACAAACAAAACATACGAGGGTTATTCAACGAATAATGTGATATTTTCCAAAAGGGGTTGACAATAGGAAACACTGTTTACCGCTGCAGCTTTTTGTTCAAGGAAACCAATGACGGTCTCTTTCAAAGTCTCAGATGATTGTCAGCATAACCTTCTTTACTGAAAGGTGCACCTAGAACTACTTTCTTTATCAGAGAGTAGGTTGGTTGGTTTATTGATTTTAACGGCATATCAACCCGTCTGGGGTTATGCCATGCTTAATGGTTAGGAAGTAATACATATCGTGTATTTATATTTATACTATTTGGTAATTGTTTTTTAAAATGTGTTAGCATTATTGGGGATTATGTTGTATGGTATTGATTAGTTTCATGGTTATATTCTGTGGTATAATTTTATTTCCCTCAAAAAGGAGAGAATATCTCTATGCTGACATTTTCAAATAGATCTTTCATATTGTTTTCTTTGAAATAACGGTTTGTGATGTGAGCAAAAAACCTGCATTCCATGAATAAGTGTTTAACTGTTAAAGGTGTTTGACATGTTTCACATTGTTGTTGTTGATCTTGTTTAAGTTTATAGGAGTACGTTAGTCTTGTATGACCAATGTGTAAACGGGACAGTATGACTTGTTTCTTTCTAGACTTTCTTAAAGTTGGTTTCCAGCCTACCAAAGTGGGTTTGATTAGGAAAAGTTTATTGTGTATATTGTTATTCAAGTGTTCTTGAGGTGAGTAAGTGTATTACCATGAATTAGACTTTTCGACTCTGTCTCAGAGTGGAAAATCCATGTTTAGCTGATTTGTAAGAGTTCTTTTGATTAATTTGTTCGCATCACACATTCCCCTGTAAATTTAACATTTTTACACTAATCAACTACACAAAATTGTAGACATAACTCTGCTCAAACTTCATTTGCCGATATTTAGAATTGTCTCAAAACAAATATATATCTGATTAAAATAATCTTTGCATTAAATCTATTCCACACAATAGAAAAGTTACATTTATGGAAAAAACATTATGAAAAATTAATATTTTGCGTTTTTTTAAAACGTTTTTCTTATTTATTGAATGCTTCTTACTTACTTCTTGTTAAAGAAATGTATTTCTTGCTTTCGGCAGTTGGGATTTTGGGGGAAATAAAATTCTCTTGAAAAAAGAAGTGGCATTGTGTTTTTACTAAAAGCTCTAAATGACACAAGGCAATATAACCCTCAGCTTCAAGTTGGTTTTCAGACTCTAGACATCATAGAACTGCCAGTCAACTTGTTACATAATCATTAGATACCTAATGATTATGACAATAGTGTAGAAATCATATTAGTGCAGCTGATGGCCTTGAGGGTGAGTGACGGCGCTTGACCTCGATCTCACCTTGCGTTCTGGGGATAAACCGTGAGAAACGGAACCCCAATAGAAGCCCCTTCCGGTTTAAGGGTAAGCAACTCAGTTAGTTAGAGTTAGAAGTTAGAAGCCAAGCTAGCAAGATGTGAGTCTCACTGCGTGATTGTCTGGTCTGGGGATCTACGAATAAAGTAACATCATCGTAAATCGAAGTCTTGTGTTTATTACTAAAAACTATCAATGACACAGGGCTTCTGATAAGGAGTGATCCCCAACAAAAACCAGACACGGAATCCTCAAGAAGACCAGACCTTAGAAGATATACCAGACCAAGATAGATGATAGACGGCCAGAAGAATAGACGACAGAGTAAGAATTAAAGAAAGGTATATAACATATACCTATTTAGTGCCGGGAAAGAAGGACTATGCAACAAACTGAACAGTAGCCCAACAACCAGGATTCCAATATAATTCAAGATACATGTATCATCGGAAAAGCATTATTGGATACTACACAACATGGATCAAACTTTATACCACAAGGGATCTCCACTGTAAAGTGCTCTCACTTGCAGCTAAGAATGGACAGAAGAATATTAACATTCAGAAATAAATAATAAGATTTTTAATAAAGGGAAAGGGAGTTAATGTCGAATCACCCTATAGAAATACACATATTTTCTCATGAATTAAAATAGTATTTTAGCAGTACTAATAACTTTTCAAACAATGGATATAATTTATAATTTTTCTAATTCGCCATACAAAAGATCTATTGAGATGAGGTCTGGTGGAGAGGAGAGTAACCTCGACAGCAAAGAGAGCCAGAAAGAAGAAGAAAAGACAGCAGCCCCTGAAAGCATCACAGTTTGTGTGTTGTCAGTGCACCAAAGACTGTCATTCAGGAATTGGCCCGCACAATCACTTGCGCAGATGCAGATATTTCGTTTTTTTATACTACGTGTTGTATCGTTGAGGTGGTAAAAGATACGCAGAGAAATAGTGTGCTTGAGATATATTTTATTCAGCACTTGTATATGGTGCTAACAGATACCTATTACATTTCTAATGCATTTTTATAGTAAAAATCATTTCTAATGCATTTTTATAGTAAAAATCATCTCTAATGCATTTTCATGGTAAAATTCATTTCTAATGCATTTTTATAGTAAAAATCATTTCTAATGCATTTTTATAGTAAAAATCATCTCTAATGCATTTTCATGGTAAAATTCATTTCTAATGCATTTTTATAGTAAAAATCATTTCTAATACATTTGTATAAATTGGAACATTTACAAATAAAAGAAAGCAAAACTCAATAATCGTGGATGTCTCGTCATGTTGCAAAAGTTAACATTATTGTTTAGTAGTTCATTGTAGCACACTGAACTTTGCAGTCTCGGTCTCATCTAATCTTAGTAAATATCAACAGGTTACCAGTTCTTCTTCACTATGGTCTCAGTCAATTTGGGGACTGAAATAACTGCACATTTCCAAGGGAACTAGAGAGAACGATTTAAACACATATACAAAAGGTTTCAATGTTAATTTTCAATGTAATTTTAACTCGAAAGACTGGCACTATATACTTTTCCTCTCCTTGACTTCTCACTTCCTGACTAAATTCCATAGCGGCAATAAAAGAAAACATGTAAAACAGTTATGTGTGTATCTCACTTAAGGCAGAATTATTACCGTCTAATGAATAAATGTCTTATTGTTCATCAACCCAAAGAAAAAGATGGATTTTTGCAAGTGAAAAATATCTTACATACACTTACAGGTGGTGTATTTTGATGCTGAATCAAATTTTAAAATTTACTTTCTCAAATATATAATGTAAAATGAAGAAGACCCGTGGTGTAAAAGGTTTCAATGTTAATTGTCAATGTAATCTTAAATTGAAAGAGTGGCACAGTATACTTTTTCTATCCTTGGCTTCTCATTTCTTGACTGAATTATATATCTAAAATACAACTGAAATATAAAAGAAAAACATATAAAACCGTAATGTGTGTATTTCATTTAAGTAAGAATTATTACCGTCTAGTAAATAAATTTTTTA
>CM042147.1:45406834-45414334 GCA_023376005.1 Doryteuthis pealeii | reverse complement strand
TTTTAGCCTGTGTTTAGAAGCCTGACACAAGGTCAGCATATGTAAGTACCTCATGATGTTCGATGTCGATTAAATAACCAATTGCTAGTGGAACGTACCAAATATTTAGTCATAGTTTGAGGCCTAAGACCAAAGATGAGACACACAGATTTGGAGAGCCAAAAGAGAGGAAGTAGTTAAGTATCAATCTTATTGAATTCTAGTATCGATTAATAACTAGCTATTTTCTCCCAAGAGTGGAAATGGGAGTACAGCAATCTACTCGTGGTATAGCATCAAACACACACACACACGCACAAAACGAGAGAGAGAGAGAGAGAGAGAGAGAGAGAGAGAGAGAGAGAGGGGGGGCAGACATACACACACAATCACAAACACACACACATACGCACACATACACATACCCAGAAGCACATATACACAGAGGTATATATAGGCACAAACACAAGCGCACCTATACACAAAAACTCACACACATGCACATAAAGGCTTGCATACACACATAAGCACACAGACACAGACAAAGGCACATATACACAGAGAGGCACATACAGGAACACACACAAGGACACATACACATAAAACACACACACATACCATACACACACAAATACACATATACACATATACTTACAAATGTACACATATACACACTTACACAGAGGCACATTTACACACAGACACATATATAGACACACACACACAAGTGCATATTCAAACAAAAGCACATACACACGAATGCACACATACAAATATGCATATACACGCACGCATACACCCAAATTTGTTGTATGGTCAACATTTAATTTTTTGCATAATTCCCAGTGGATCACCTTCCCAGTCCAGTCGTACCTAGCTTTGTATTCCCATTGTGATAGTTTGCTACATTCACTTAATACATGGTTTACAGTTTCATTTCTGTCACCGCACAGTCTACATTTACTGTTTTGTTGCATATTATTATTATTATTATTATTATTATTATTATTATTATTATTATTCTCTTTACGAGTTTTCACACCACTTTATAAAAATGTCTTGTTAGCAAAAGCACGATTTCCGACATGTATAGAAATCTGTGTATATGATGGCATAAAGTGTTAAACAACAAAAGAAATAATATTCAATAACAGATCTCTCTTTTTTTAAAGAAATCAATCAAAATGGCTGAACAACATGTTCAGAAACATTTTAATCGATCCATTTTCCTTCTGCAATATATTTTCATTCATTCACTGTATATTTACTCGTCTACCTCGGAATCTTTAGTGAATTACATTCACTTTTGAATTCTCCTGAAATTTCTTTTTCATTTGCTCACCCACACACACATGCTCACATACGCAAACATACACACACACATACATACACATAAACACATACACATACATACACATATATACGCACAAAAAGCAAACAAATACATACACACTACATTGTTGTTTTTTTGTTGTTTTTTTTGTTGTTTTTTTTTTGTTGTTGTTTTTTTAAATTTCTTTTCCTTTTTTATAACGATCATTCTCGCGTTCCAACTTGTGACTTCTGTTTTGGGCACAATAGTTGTGTTCTCAAATGTATCCGGAACCGAAATCACGCGAACACGAGAATAAGCCCGTGACTTCGTGACAATTATTCGTGACCGAGGCTTTCATCATAATAGTCGTCGAATGTTAAATCTGCAAACGGCTCGCCACATTTCACTGTTATTTTTTCCTTTTCTTTATTTCCAAAAATCGAGAAAGAAGAATATTTAGAAAAAAAACAAACTTTTGTATCAATAAAGATCGATGTATTATAAAGGAATACAGATTAAAGATGTGTGAGAGCTAAATGCAAAAGCAAACGCATTTCTCACTCATTGAGCGATAATCAAAATTTGCGATTTTGCAAAAAAAAAAAAAAAAAAAAAAAAAACAGGAGAAAAATAATTTTGTAAAAGACTCAGCAAAAAAGAAAAGTATACTAGTAAGAGGCTTGGTAAATATTTCGATCAGGAGAGAGATGGTTTCTATACAGAATATGTGAAAAAAAGGGGATAGACTGTTGACTTACCGGTTGTGGCTGCTGATTCGGTTGCGGGAGGTTCTGGCGCTTGTGACTAAACACAACATCATGTTTCTACGTACACCTAATACATCCTTCTCTAAATTTCATATGGTTTACACTTATCGGCTGCCAAATATTTGATGACAGACCTTTGTTCAAGCCTGGAGTACGCTGTTTAATTTTGGCCATTTTGAATAGCCTCAAAAGAAATATTTTTGCGAGATTAAAATAATAATTTTTCTATAAACCAATTCCAAACAATGCAGAGTTTATATTTATGGAAAAAAATTCTGAAAAAAGTAGTTTGCTTTTTTAAAAATATCCCCTTATTTATTAAATTACCTTCGTAGGTATTTACTCAAGCCGTTCACCACATATAGGATGTGACACAAGGTCGCAAGTATGAGGCATCCAGCGAGGATCGAACTGACTATTCAGTAGTTAATGGATGTTACGAAACTAGCTCGTTAACCATTACACCGCGATGGGACGCCAACATTTACACTGGTAATTCCGCATTTAGTAGTTCTCTGTTGAAAGTTGGAGGAGTGAAGAGGTTTACCAACGCCTATAAAATAAGCTTCCCTCCACGTTCAATTACTTTAGCTCACGCTGATCAAGCAAATTGTTGCAGAAGTTTCTTCACATCGAGCATTTAACTCTTTCCCTCCCTCAAAGCACCTTGTTTAGTGTTTATTCACTTGTTGCTAATGGATACGTCCTAATGGATTGTTATGAATGACAATCATTGGACAAATAGGTACCACCAATTTTGCCCTGTGAAATTTACCTCCCTATACTTAACACAAAGAAACATGCAGAAAAATTAATATTTTCTTGAAAACTTTTTCCATTCGAAAGAAAAAAAACATTAAATAAACTCCTGATGATTTAAAAAAAAAATTTTTAGCTTACGGAAATAATGAAAATTATGATTGAAAAACAATGTTTTCATTTTTGTACTGTTAAATCAACTGAAATTTAACGTAGCTAAAAACAAGTTACGATTAGAGTTTTTTTTTTTAATTCTATGAAAAATCAATTAATAGTCTGATTTTCGCGAAAATTTCCATAAATGTTTACCTTTGAATGTAAATATATTTGAAATAGTTTTTTTTCTAAAATATATTAGGGGAAATATTTTTTACAAGGTCTTTTATTTTATGAGATAAAAAAGAATTGACGGGTCAGAAAATTAAAAAAAAAATTTTCTATAAAGATAAGAGTCTGAATAACTATATCAATGAAATTGTATAACGCTGTAGTTTGTTTTTTTTTTTATAAATTAATGAAATCGGAAATAAAAAGTGCAAAAAATGTCATAATATTAATATTACCAGACCCCAGGCAGGAGTGGGACGCAGAAGAGTATTCTTTTGGCAACCCCGACCAGCTCAACCTGGGTCACCAGAGTCAACCATTCTATTTTTTTTACAAATAAAAATTAATAAATTAATAACTGAGTGTTACATAGTGTTTAATGAAGCGATTGATGAAAGAAATGTTGAGCCCCGATTTACGACAATATAACAATTATTAAATCGCAACCAAACAGAAGTCTAAAATAATGAGATGGAAAAACCAAAAATTGTAGATAAGAGTGGAAATTTACAAGAATTTTGGGTATGATGTATGAAAGGCTACTTGTAGATATCTGAATGGTCTATGGATTTCAACAGGTGAAGAGTGGAAGGATGAATAGTTCTCTATTTTGGGGATAGATTCTGACTTTTTCCTTATTTCATTCTAGATCGACAGAAAATGAAAGATGATACAAGGATAATCAGAAATGTATGTACATTCAACTGAATACATATATATATATATATATATGTATATGTATATATATATATATATATATATATATATATATTTAAAAAACATTTTTTAAGTTGGGCGTTATTACGAAGCATTAAAAATATATAAATGAATGAACTCGATATTATGGAGTATTGGATTCACTCATTTATTATTATTATTTTTTGTCATAAATTTTCAGGTTCGTTAGATACCCTTTATCAAATGAATGTTATTCCTGTTTAACAGTTTCATTGTCTCTGTTGTTATCGACAGTGGCAGCGTCTGTGAAATATTTATAATAACGGAGAATTCCGATACCTGCGTTCAATACCTTCACGTGTGTTTGTAATTTTAGAATCCATTTAGTTTCTGATTTTTTTCTAGATTGCGTTGTTGGAAATGCATGTTCTATTAAAATGCATTTGAGGTGTGTAAGGTTGTGTGATAGGGTGTTAAAATGAAGTGCTATTGTACTATGCGGGGATTTGAGATTTATAGTGGATTTGTGGTTATTTAGTCTTAGTCTAAAGGGTGTTGATGTTTCTCCCACATATCCGCTATTTCTGCATTGTGTGCAGTATATATAATATATGATGTTAGCGCTATCCCATGTTATTTCTTCATCATAAATCATTCATATATATATCTAATAATAATATCATAATAAATTTATATATATATATATATATATATATATATATATATATATATATATATATATATATATATATATATATATATATATTATTTATTCCTCGTGTAATATAATGAGATGCTAAAACCAAAAATTATAGATAAGAATTGAAAGTTACAAGAATTTATATATATATATTTAATAATAATATCATAATAATTTATATATATATATATATATATATATATATATATATATATATATATATTAATATAAATTTATTTATTTATCTCGGTGTAATATAATGAGATGCTAAAACCAAAAATTATAGATAAGAATTGAAAGTTACAAGAAGTTTTGGAATGAAGTGAAGGGCTACCTGTCGAAATCTGATTGGTCAGTACATGACGAGGAGAAGAGTGAAACGGTATTGTTCCATTTTTATTAGAAAGAAAGAAAGTGAAGAAAAAGAGCGTGCTACACAGAAAAATATAATGAGAAGAAATAAATAAATATAGAAATAGAGTAGGGGAAATATAGTGGGGGCGAGCGCGTGGAAGCAATAACGGTAATTTATTTCAATTGAACATAACGAGAGATGAAAAAAAGGAAAGAAAGAGAAAAATAGTGAGAGAGAGTTAAACCAAGATTATTATACTTTTTACATTTTGAACTATTTTGCAATAGCTACTATTCCTTTTTCCTATTATCTTGTTATTCTTTTCATGGATTCACAAAGAAATAATCTGTTTCAATCGAGCATAATGGAAATGGGAATAGAAGAAAAGAAAGAAAAAAGTGTGTATATATATATATATGTGTGTGTGTGTGTGTGTGTGTGTGTGTGTGTGTGAAAGAGGGAGACTTATATCAAGACTATTATCCTTTTTATTATCCATATTGAGTCTTTTAACAATAGCTATTGAGTAAACCTATAGAACGTTGTAATAATTAAATTATCATACTGTTGTATATTTCATATATATCTCATATAATCAAACCAAAACAAGTTGTTGAAAAAATGATTTGGAAATGCTATTGAAATTTCAAATGAAAACTTGACACATAAAATGACTAAAAAATATTGACTACATTTGAAATAAACAACAGTAAAAAAAACAGATTTAAATATAATAATAATAATAAATCTTATAATGGAGATTGTGTGTTTTTCTGTCTGTAACCGAAACTATATTACTACTCAAGTCACAATTCCCTTCGTTATTTACATCATTCTCCATGATTTTATTTATATTTAAACCTCAATTATTAATAAAATTGCTTCACATTTTTATTAGTGTTGTCCATATCTACATACAAATAACATGCAATTGTATTTATATATACAAAAAATAGCGGTTTACAGTGTGAATGGGAAGGCTAATTTGCATATTGATATTAAAAATGTGATTTTATTAAATATGTGCTTAGTATTATTGATTTCTAATTGTTTGGTTTTATTTTAATGAATATAAGCAAAAATCTCTTCAATGAATCTTAAATGAAATCCATTAACAAGAAAAAATAAGTGTAATTTTATTCTTTATTTCCTAATTTAACTAAATAGTTAAATAAGTAAAATTCAGCAATGAAAGACGGGAGTGATAGAAGAGTAAGTTTCATTTCTATTTTTCTATTATACCCCACTCTGTTACATATCTTTTTATCTGCCTTTTTATTAGACTTTCTAATTTAATACGATATTTCATTACATTAAAACTTAAATACTTGCACCCGGAGGGTGCATATATTTGCTAGTAATAATAATAATAATAAATGAAAGAACTTGTCAACTGGTGAATTTTGCAGTGCCAGCAGATCACTGGGTGAAGCTAAAGGAAAAGGAAAAAATGGACTAATATCTGGACCTTGCCAGAGAACTGAAAAAGTTATGGAACATGAAAGTGAAAGTGATACCAATTGTGGTTGGTGCACTTGGAACAGTCCCAAAAGAATTAGAAAAGGGTTTGGAAAGTTTGGATATCAAAGAAAGGATTGAAACGATTCAGAACACTGCACTGCTGCAATCTGCCAGAATACTCAGAAGAGTCCTGGAGACCCTGAGGAGACTTTCTGTCACTCAGACTCCAGTGAAAGACCATCAGCTAATGCTGATGTGAAAACTCAAAAGGAGATAATAATAATAATAATAATAATAATAATAATAATAATAATAATAATAATAATAATAATAATAATAATAATAAGCAAATGCAGCAAACAAGCACAAAGAGAGTATAAGACAAGACACGACTTGATGGGAAAGGTAATCCACTGGAAATTGTGCAAGAAATTCAATTTTCAACATACAACTAAATGTCCTGGGTGATGAGACGCATACAATTCTCTAGGACTACGACATACAGACGGATCACCTAATCACGGCCAGAAGACCAAACCTAGTATTGATTGACAAGAAGAAGCGAACCTAACTTCTCGTGGATTTTTCCTGCCGGTCAACCACCGGGGGAAAATGCAAGAAAGCGAAATGATAGACAAATACTTTGACCTTGCCAGAGAACAGAGAAAACTGTGGAACATGAAGGTGAAGGTCGTACCAATTGTAATCGGTGCCCTTGTAACGGTCCCCAGAGGTCTGAGAAAGAATTTGGTTGAATTGGACTTACTTAGACAAGACGGGCATTACTCCCAGGTCCACTTTGAGCGGGAGAAGTAGTGTACCTATTATTGTCCATCTATCGGCTAAATAGAAAAAATGAGTTTGAGAAAATGTGAGTTTAAAAATATTTGAATATCCATATCTAATGAATAGAAAAAAAAACGTCATCGACATGGAATAACCCAACAAGGGTTGACATGCCATAAAATCCAACTATCCAACCAACCAACCAACCATCTAATAAATTCAATTTTACTGAGAAATAAACGAATAAAAACGAATAAGAACGAACATTTCTGAAAATGCCAAATGAATATCGGGCAGTAAATGTATAGTTAGTAAATCCCAATTAGTCGAGCATGCGAAAACGAGGCAAAAATTCACATAAAATATATAATAT
>CM042147.1:45391834-45401834 GCA_023376005.1 Doryteuthis pealeii | reverse complement strand
AGACGTAGAAATTTGTAGGGGGGGGGGCTCTCAAGTGTGTAAGAATGTAAGGGTGGTGGTGGAAGGAGGATTGCCGGGAAATTATAGGCATTTAAGGAAGTGTTGACTGGTCTCAAAATTTATATTGTTTAAGGTGGGTTTGTTCTGTTTGATTTATAAGGCTTCGAGTATTTTAAGTTTTTATTTGTTTTTTCTTTGTTACAAACTTCTGAGCCCCCTCCTAAAAATTTCTACTGCCACTGTTCGTTTAAACGGACTGGGCTGGGAAGGTGATCCACCGGAAATTATGCCAAAAATTAAATTTTGACCATACAACAAAATGGTATATGCATAAATCAGAATCTGTTCTTGAGAATGAAATGCATAAAATTCTCTGGGACTTTGAGATAAAAACGGATCACCTTATCCCAGCAAGAAGACCAGACCTAGTATTGATTAAGAAAAAAGAAATAACTTGTCAACTGGCGGATTTTGCAGTTCCAGCAGATCACAGGGTGAACCTGAAGGAAAACGAAAAGGTGGACAAATACCTGGACCTTTCCAGAGAACTGAAAAAGCTATGGAATATAAAAGTCAAAGTGATTCCAATTGTAGTTAGTGCACTTGTAACGGTCCCAAAAAGCTTGGAAAAAAGACTGGAAAATCTGGAAATCAGAATACACAGAAGAGTCCTGGAGACCTGGGGAGACTTGCTGTCACTCAGACTCCAGGGAAATACCATCAGCTAATGCTGGTGTGAAAAAACTACGATAATAATAATAATTCTGGTTGATTTTGTTACTGCGTTCATCCGGAAACAAGACAGGACTCATATCAATTTTCACTCCGACATATAACACCAGATCTTATTTTCGGTGCATGTCGATTGTTCGTATCGCATGATGTGATTCTGAAAAATGCTTTTCTCTTTCAGCCACTCTCAGCTAGGGCTTATTTTAAGGTAAGGGCTTATATGAAAATCATCCTGTAAAATCACACTACGTTTTATTTTGCAGGTACGTCTTGTTTTCGTGAAAACATGGTTGTAGACAACCTGAAATTTCGATAGACCAATAATATTTGGAAACAAAAATCTTATATTTTCTAATAATTCATTAGCTTCTCTTCACGTGTCATCTTTTTATTCGCTAGCATTTTCTTCTCTCCCTCTATTCATCTCTCCTCTCTCTCTCTCTCTCTCGTCTCTCTCTCTCTCTCTCTCTCTCTCATTATATCTATCTATCTATATATGTCTGTCTCTTTGTCTTTCTTTCTTCCTTGCTCTCTCTCTCTCTCTCTCTCTCTCTCTCTCTCTCATTCTCTCTCTCATTATATCTATATGTCTATATATGTCTGTCTCTTTGTCTTTCTTTCTTCCTTGCTCTCTCTCTCTCTCTCTCTCTCTCTCTCTCTCTCTCTCTCTCTCTCTCTCTCTCTCTCTCTCTTATTATGATGTATACGTACAGCAACATTCTTTCAATGTGTTTTTTCTCTTTCTTTCCTCGTCCTCTATATCTCCACCTCTCTGACTCTCTGTGTCTCTTGTCTCTGTCTCTCTTTCACTTCTGTCTTTTCTTTTTTTTCTCACTCTCTCTCTTTCTTTCTTATGCTGGTGTATACGTGTCATCAAAATCCTTTGAAGCTGTTCTCTTCTCCTCTCTCTCTCTCTGTCTGTGTCTGTCTGTCTGTCTCTCTCTCTCTCTCTCTCTCTGTCTCTCTCACTTCTGTCTTCTTCTTTTTTTTTCTCACTCTCTCTCTTTCTTTCTTATGCTGGTGTATACGTGTCATCAAAATCCTTTGAAGGTGTTTTTTTTTCTTTCTCTTCCTCCGCCCCTCTCTCTCTCTCTTTCACTTCTGTCTTTCTTTCTTTCTCTCTCTCTCCTCTCTTCTTTCTTTTATTCTGGTGTATACGTGTCATCAAAATACTTTGAAGCTTTTCTCTCTCCTCTCTCTCTCTCTCTCTCTCTCTCTCTCTCTCTCTCTCTCTCTCTCTCTCTCTCTCTTTCTCTCTCCTCTCTCTTTCACTTCTGTCTTCTTCTTTCTCTCTCTCTCTATCTCTTTCTTTCTTATTCTGATGTATACGTGTCATCAAAATCCTTTGAAGGTGTTTTTTCTTTCTCTTCCTCGCCACCTCCCCTCTCTCTCTCTCACTCTCTTTCCCCCCTCTCTCTTTCACTCACTGATTTATTTTGCCTAATTCAATGTCTGCAGTTTGACATTCTTTTCATTCATTCCCAGAATGCAACATTCTTTTCTTACTAAATAACACATCAAATTATTTATCTTTTTTTTTTATTCAGTCTCTAAAAGATTCCCTTATCGCTAAAGACAGTCTTTTTTTCTTCTTCTTCTAAATGACATTTACATAAAAGATAATCGAACTATCAAACTTTTCTTCATATTTCACTTTCATTCAAAATGTATTTGACATTTTTGCCGCCATATGTTTAGAGATCTCTTGGCAAGAGTTCGCAATTTAGTTCGTTGTTTATTTGTGAATTTTTCGTCGTCGAAATGATTGTAAATAGAGAGCAGACGGCTGTTTTTTATGCACTTGAGTTGTAGTTGTATTTTTATGCAATACTCGAAAAAAAAAACCAAAAAAGCCAAACACCTACGTCAAATATCTGTCTATGGATAACTATCAATAAATATGTCTCTTTGTCTCTCAATCGACTATTCATTATGTCTTTGCCGTATTATATGTCTATAGCCAATTTACGTTTACTTTTTAACGATCTGTCTTTCTATTTTTCACCCAATAGATCGATCCAATTTATCTTTGCATATATATCTGAATAGTTCACACGATGAACTTCGATTCATGATTACATCTGTATACGCTTTCATATTTTATTTATTTATCAATCAGTTTGTCTTGTTCGATAAAATACATTACAAAAGCATTTCCTGTCCCTTCGGATTCAGCTCTGCTAAGTATTAAACCCCTCCCTAGGCGGTGACTGAAGGTCTTAGTGTCCTGGGTATGACGTTCCAACCCTCGAGCTCTGCGGAGTGTGGAGTACCCCTTCATCACCTTCACTTCCAGGGCTACTCTGAAGCCAGAGTGATAGTACCTATTATTTTCCCATCTATGTGTTGAATAGTAAATAATGAATTTTTCAAAAATGTGTTTAAAAATTGAGTTAAAATATTGAGTACCCATCAAGAATGAATAAAAAATAACGTTTTCAGCATAAAATAACCCAACAAAGGTTGACAGGTCGTAAAATCTAACAAACTAAACCAATAAAAAGGGCATTTCTCTACTTAACATGCAAAACTGTCTTTAAAAATCTATTGTTGCAAATGGGTGTCGTTTATTTCTGGTGTAACACAATGTTCATCTTTCGTTTCCCATTTCTCTTTGAAGCGTGTCGTGATTTTACTGATTTCTTTAATCATTATGATAGAACTTTTACTACAATCAATTTGGAGATCCAGTATGTATATTTAATATTACTAGTACTGATTCGATGATGAGGCCTAATCGGCTGAAATGTACATACAGAGATGACCTTTTTCTCGATTTGTTTACGCTTTACATTTAAACCGATATGCACGCCTAATTCATTTAGTTATAATTAATTAATTACAAAATATAATGACTTTAATTAAGCACATATTCTCCCACCAAATTGTCGGCCTTCGCCATTTTCAAACACACCGTTGGACTACTTCCCTATATATTATATTATATATATATATATAATATATATATATATATATAATATATATATATATTAAATATAACTGTTATACATAGGTTTTAAGGAACATTTACCTTAGGTTTCTGGCTAATGCCGTCTTCAGAATGCTGCAACTCTCCTGTTGGTAAACAAACGATATACGGTTGAAACTAAGAACGCTATTTATTCTAAATTAAGCCTCATATATATATATATATATATATAATATATATATATTATATATATATATAATATATTATTCATTCATATAACCTGAAAAATCAAGATGAAAGTATCTATGGGTGTCTAATTTTGTTCTTTGCTTTAACATTGTATCCAGTTTGTGTGAATTTGCAATATTATGAAGAAAGAAATAGAAAAAAAAAGGACATTCTACACAGATAAAAAAAAAATAAGGATTGGATATGATTTCCAAACACGTTTGGTTATTTCTCATTTAGATGAAGATTAGGACATAGTCCGAATAATCCTAATAATACATTCTATTTTATTATGTTTTATACAATACAGTGCTATTTCTCTTATTTAAAAACACTTAACAAAACATAAGATGTTCGGTGGGGGCTGGAATGGATTAATTGCATTTCAGTTCCATTCAGTGATGAAAATTAATTTGATATACAAGAAAATTGAGTTACAAGATCAGTCAAGCAACAAACTTTTAAAGGTACCACTGTATTAGTTATTTACAGAAATATCATTGAGACATATTTGAAATATATAAAAATCTATAAAACTAGTATAAATAAATATTATAATATTTTGAAATATTAACTACCTTTTGTTAGTTAATCAAATATATAGATCTATTTTATAAGCAATAATTACTTTGTCAGATTACAACAAATTTCGAGTTAGATTCTCTGTGATGTAACAATCTGAATTCTTTTTCTTTTGTTTGTTTTTGTTTTTTTCAATGTTTAAGTTTAATGAAGGCTGACATTTTCCCATTTCTTTTTAGATGATTCTTCTATTTAAGTCAAATACATAAATTCTCCGCCTCTATATTCACATTTTCAAAAAGATTTTTACATATTTCTGCGGCTACATGTCTGGGAATTTGAATTATAAATTCTAGTCACATACTGTACTTAATTCTTTACTGTCTTTTGTATTAATACATTTTCAATGTAAATCTATTTTTTCGTTTGATTTTTATTTGTTCCGAAATTGTTATTTCCATTTCGAAATTCCAACGTGTTATTCATATATAATATTCATATCCCTTTTATAAAGACGATCAATTTTACTTGGGTGTGGTGGATATTTTTTGCTTTTTTTTCTATATAAATGTTTTCTTTTTTTTTTTTCTTTTTTTAAAATAAATGCGTTTTCAGCAGTTATTTTTATCGTTCTCAATTTTAGAATTAAAAAAAAAAAACATCTATTCATATGACGTAAAAAATGTTATATTAGTTTATTTTTATAATTTTATCCCTTTTGTTTTTCAGAGCCAAAATCATGAAGAAACAATAAAAAAGTAAATGATCGACATATATTGTCTCGCATGTGCCAACTGATGTCTTGTTATGCTTTTCAATATAATATAAGAACGTTTTTTAAAATGTCATTTACGCGTTATTTAGAGGATACTAGCAGAACTACCCAGTGTCGATCGGGATTTAAAAATTTTAAAATAAATCTCTTATCTATACTAGCTAATGTATGCGCCCCTTGGCAAATGTATTTAAGTTTTAATGTGTAAAAATATTATATTAAGTTAGTGTTACCTAATGGCCGTCCCAGCACCTATATATTGTGGCCTTGTGCCAGACTCGGACGAAACCTTAAAACAAAAAATGTATTCCCGATTCTTACTTGGGTGGCCTTTGTAGAATCGGCCGAAAAAGAAATAAAATCTTTTAACGAGATATTGGCAAACACAATGACGGGTTTTAACGAAATCCTAGTATTCGTGACGGCCAGTCGTCCTTTGATCTAAGAGGCCGTGAACTCTATTTGACCAGAATGATTCGAAGGAATGGAATATTCTTTTTTTCTGGATTGGTCCTAGAAAAGATCTTTCTGGAAAAGTTAGTTTCACCTCCACTATATAAGCAGAAACTAGCCGATGGACACCTGACGCAAGTAGCAATCGACTCCCACACCAGCGGTCCCATACAGCTTAGCAAGCTAGCAAGTGCATTATACGCGAGTACAACCCCTTCACTATAGCATCTGGCCACTAATCTACGCCTTTCATGCTGTGGACACATCAAACCACATCCATTCCCGCGACATACACCGCCAGATCGTGACCCATGGTCACGAGCGCTCCTACACGCTATCACATGATATCATTCACATCAAAGGAGCAGTCTACTGCATCAACTAATGCTCATCTCGAACGCTGACACGTCACTTCCGAGAGATCCTACGCCCTCTCGCCAAGCTCATAGCCGCGAGCGGATCCGAGCGTGAGACAGATCAAGCATATAGGCAGGTCCACCTGACCGAACGAGTAAACCCTAGACTATTACCGTAACCGCTGAGATATAATGACGCCAGCACCACGCTGCAACGATACAGCGGACCTACTGACCACTGGCCTGTGCATTTTGTTAAAGAAAAGCCCACGCTTACCGGGCAGCGCATCCTTACGATCACGATCATAACTTCCCAACACCGATAGCATCCACAAACAGATACCATACTGCAGCCCGTCACACACTACATTGCCGTGAGTGACTACATGATCGTCAGAACGCTCTGTACTAACTTAGTTACACCTACCAGTGCCAGGCTACCTCTAATGCTATCAAGGATCCTATGATCT
Source organism: Doryteuthis pealeii (assembly GCA_023376005.1). Lineage (NCBI taxonomy): Eukaryota > Metazoa > Mollusca > Cephalopoda > Myopsida > Loliginidae > Doryteuthis > Doryteuthis pealeii. The sequence continues at coordinate 45,395,369 of CM042147.1, read as the reverse complement.
ACAATAACACGTCGCGGCATATACGATCACATCACACGCTGCTTCTCTCGCACCCACGCACATGCGCCTTGCACGTCCAAGTGTGTCGTTCGCTCTACACACCCATACTCACGAAGACGATGGCCCCAACACAGCGGCACCGTCCTACCTACTTCTATGCATCCCTTCAATGATATAGCGCTGCCTGATGCCCAGAGCGCCAGCTAACCGCGGTTGCTATCCTCATCTACATTCTACCGTCCTATGTACACTCTACACTGAGATTACAATGCCCATCAACAGGTATAGATGAATGACTACACATGTACCAAATGCATCAACTCGCGCTCATGTAACTAAGTAATCACGACTCGGGTGCGATAATCGCCTCCACTTTGAAGCCGTCTCTTATACTCATAGATACACATTCAACGTGCGAGACGTGCAATGCCTCGCCAACCGACACAACACAACGTCCTTCAGTCCAGGGTATTATAGATCTTCTCTACTTCGTACGATTCGTGTCGTCCTCACAAGATTATGTGTGCTGATTCACCACCGTCGATATCTCGTGTATGGAGCAGTACCTTCTCGGCCTCCATCTCATGCCTTACCGTCTCCCACGGCCAGCACCGAACACGACGCACACGGGGCCTTCAGCATGATCTATGTGTAGAGCTGTGCTCGTCCATTCTCGATTTCCAGCTCCTGATGAGAACGCCTAGCGCTCACTCTGCTCTGAGCACCGATACCTACTCGCCGCCGCTGTCATGCTTCCTCTTCGTTCCAAGACAGCATGCAACACCGCGCGTCTCTGTCGCTCATAGCGAACTCAGACTACGGTCGCCCATCCTGTATACCTAACGCGCCCACCGGCCCGCCGTCCCACATCACAGCATTATTTCCTGCTACTCGGCATAGCACTGAGGTAAACACGTGACTCACCTCATCCCCTGCCATCTCTCTCATCACGAACACCCACGGATCACCACCCTCAGTAACATCCCGTTCGATACAAGTTGCTTGAGGACCGATAAATACGAAAGTGCACGCAGCAGTGCCGTTGCCACCACCGTAAGGTGATACTCCCTTGACCAAGAACGTGTTTTTGAAAGAATGTTAGGGTCTGGAAGGCTTAGACTAATAGATCTGTGGTGCGTGTGTAAACAGACGAGCGTTGAGTCAACCCTGATACACGACGCGTACAAGTACTACCGTAGTAACGGTAAAACAACCCCCGGCTACGTTACCATTAGAAAGGTTTAACTGAATAATAAGAACGAATATAAAAGCTATATATACGTTTATTAATCTTTAGTTTAATTATTTGCTAAACTGTCACACCAACCATTGCAATAGCCATATATTGCATGCCTTCTATATACATATTTGAGCACGAATAACACATGATTGATTCAAATAAAAAATATGTCAGATCAGTAATATGCAATCCTGAAATACCTACTTTCACTAAACACCCAGTTTTGTTATATCTTTAAGTAAATTTCCCCACTAATAATACCATGTAAACTCTTTACTATTTAAGTACAATAAACACATCATTCAAAATCATTTTAATGATTATATATGGATAAGATTTTTGATCAGCAAATCTACACTCATAGTAGACATTTATATATATGTAATCGTTAATAAAGAAATGATAATACAACCATATGCCACGTAATGACCTATTTCATCAATCATGGAGAATATTAACTGAATATAAGCCAAGGGGAAGAAAGCGTGACCTCAGTTGTGACCAGATTTCTTGGTACAGTACACAGTACCACTGATGTGTTCTTTTTTTTTTTTAATTTTTGCGGCATGTGAGGACGACACTAAGTGCCACGAACCATTCATGAATAAAACACCCTCCGGGATGTCTACACACAATATATTTTTAACATATTTACGCCTGGGGGTGGATTTGTCAGCCAAGTTCTGTGACCGATACAGCGCATAGCCACAGCCAATATGATACATAAAATCCACTCAAAAATTCATTTACACAGGAGAGTAACAAAAATAAAACAATTTCTACACATCATCTGCTTCAATCATTCGACTTCCCATACGACCCCATAATAATATTATTAAACCAAGTTCTAAAACAAACTTATATCTATAGATATATAATCTACCCAGTCACCCTTGTACCTTTCATATAAATATTGGATCTTACGAAAAAAGCATACCATGAGACTGTCGTAATGATTGACGTTGTTCATATTCTTTGAGTGTAGTGTTATGACGATTTGGGTATTGACGTAAGCAGTGGACCGTAATTTGTTAAAGACAAAACCGGAAACGCGAATCTCATTATTAATTATCATATATCCATATTCCTCTGTTTTTTTTAATGCTTGTATTTATTACTTTGTCTATTTGCTTTTATTAAGCTTTTACAATAGAGTACTGATTTCTCTAACAATTCATTTCTTAATTAATTATTTAATTTTCATGTATCTGTATTCCTTTTATCATATTGTTTTATTTGTTATTTTCTCATTCGAGAATGGATGGGGGTAAAGAGTTCCTTTTACATATATCACGGAAAAAATAGCGGTGTTGGATATTTACTCGAAACTTTGTAGAATCTCTCAACGGCCAATGTCCTTATTGAAAACGTGAATCCGGTAGTTGTCTACAAGACAAAATGCTACAAGACACAGAATCACAAATCCAATCATGCTTGGATATATATAATTTTCTTTTTATTAAGGTCTCCACTTACTAAACTGGAATACTACCTTGTAATCAATATCTGCACATCCATCTCGTAACTATCCGCACACATATCATGATCATCGCAGTGACCTCATGAATATATCTTTTGTTAGATACATAAATCTTTTGATAATCACGCACTCCATCGTAAATGTACAGTAGTCTTTAAATCACGGCTTTACGGTCGTTCAGCATCGAGGTTACTGTGTAATCTTTAACTATTCATGTTAACATATTCGTTCTGTTAGAGAAACTCTCCCTAACTGATCATATATGTTCTCATGAAATCCGCTCTAGACATGAATATCCCATAGATTTTCTAAAAAAAGCTTTGAGTTGAACCCCTTCTTTTATTTTGTGTTATTCATATTGTGACTGATAAGAGGTGAAAAAACCCGCAATGCTACATGTATGTCTATAAAATCTCAACAGGCCAACCAATCAAGTATATTGCGCTATAGCATCTTGTCGGGGAAAGGATTTCTGATGCATACCTTTCCAAACTGGTTTAGCTACAACATGAAATGCAAATCAAACCTGTCACAGGATCTGAAGTCAGAAGTCTACCAAGTTCATTCCTACAATCGATAACTACACTATGCTTCACACCCCCCCCACCCCCCCCAATTTACTATATACTATTATATATATAATATACTTAATATATATAATATATAAGATTTTTGGAATGTTTGTTTTTTCTATAGAAGCATTCGTTCGAGTAAATATTATTTATATTTGACCAATATACGCTGTCTGTGGAAGAATGTTGAGTCCAACCGCGATTACAACACCAAATGTAATTGTGAAAAACCCGCGAGATCTA
>CM042147.1:45383148-45391734 GCA_023376005.1 Doryteuthis pealeii | reverse complement strand
GTAGTTTCAATAATGTAAAAAGTTTAATTAACTTGGTTACTAATACATTCTTTGTCTCACTATTTTGCTCATTCTTTTTTCACATCCTTTTCATTATTTCTATTACTGTACTTGCGAATGAAACAGATTTAGCCTTTCAGCTTCTCAGTGCGCTCCCATAACTATAAATAACTTTCATCTGTCACTTCTTCTGTAATTTAATTCTTTTTGTTATTTATTTGTTATTATGTATCATGTCCTTTTTCTTCCCTTTCTTGTATTTAATAATAGAACACACAGAATGGTACCATTTATTTAAGTCTATGATGGTTGTTGACTGTACACTCATTTAAGTAAATATATCAGGATTTTGCGGATATAAATAAAGCCAGATAATGAGAATTCAACATTTTGCACATTTTCGTCAAGGACGAATTTGGACGGTCTCATTTTAACTAGAAAGGGTCATTTTGCAAGATGATTACAGTTGTCTTTTAAGTATACTATAGAGGATCTAATTACTATAAGTAAAAGTAAAATTCGAATCGTGGGCACCTAATTGTACGGTATAATTTATATTTCTCTGATAGCAATCAGTCGAGGGAGTCTATCCCTTTTTTCACTATGCGTCCTAAGACCAAAGCAGATTAGTTTTTGCCGTCTGAGAGTGAAGCGCTCACTACCCCTACAGTCATTCTCTTTAACCTTCACCGGCACTAGATCCTCTATAGTGCTCTACTACATGCTACGACTAAGTTAGTCGAGGGCGTTAGGTATTCGATATCTAGTAAACCTTGTGGGTCTCTTAAGCCAAATGCTCCTATACCGACCTGAGCTGACTCTGAAATGAAGAAATAGCTCAGTATGCTTCTAAGAAGACCAAATTATATCTTATTATATAGAGATTGTGTGTTTTCTGCCAGTATCCGAAACTATATTACTACTCAAGTCATAATTCTCTTAATTATTTACCTCATATTCTTCATTATTCTATTTTATTTAACCTTAGTTATTTATAAAATTGTTTTACATTATCAATACTGTTGACCATATCACATTATATTATCCTCGGGTACCCACTGTGTAGCAAGGTCAGGACACAAATGCCTATTTACGTCGGACCACCCACAAGCCGAGATTCATGAGTGGCAGGGAAAAAATTGCTTCGATGCCCGTCGGGCATTCTCCACTCAAGGGGACAACCTCAGCGCTGGGCAAAATAAACCCACCTACTGCCCCTTTAAATCAAGGGGTAGGTATTGCCTAGGGAGTAGGCCCGCTGGTATCGACGCTATTAACTTGTAAAAGATCCAGAGCTGAAGCCACTGGACCCCCGGCGTTTGGCCGTATCTACATTGTATTTACCTCGTACCCACCACTTGTACGGGTTAGGCACAAGGCCCTATTAACGTGGGACCACCCCAAACCAAAGCTCATGGGTGGCAGGTGAAAAATTGCGTCGATCCGTCGGCAATTCCCCTCAGGGGGCGCCTCAGGCGCGCTGGGCAATAAACCCAGCCTGCTCTTTAAATCAAGAGAACAGGTATTGGCTGGGAGATAGCCCCTGGATCGACGCTATTAACTGTAAGAATCCAGAGCTGAAGCCACTGGAGGCCCCCGGCGTTGGCCGTATCTACATTGTATTTACCTCGTAACCCCACTTTTACGGGTTAGGCACAAGGCCCTATTAACGTGGGACCACCCACAAACCGAAGCTCATGGGTGGCGGGTGGAAATTGCGTCGATCCCGTCGGAATTCCCCTGCTCAAAGGGAGCCTCAGGAGCCTGGACAAAAAAACCCAGCCCTTAATTATAGCAATCCCCACCCGTTGGGCCGCGGCTGCATTTATTTGTCTCATACCCCAATGTATGGACTGGGCACAAGGCTCTGTTTTAACGTGGATCCCACCCACAAGCCGAAGCTAAATGGTGGGAGAGAACAAAAATTGCGCATCCGATCCCGTCGGCATTCCCCCTCAAGGGGGGGCCTCAGGCGCTGGCAATAAACCAGCCCTGTCCCCAAAGGGGGCAGGTATTGGCCTGGGGGGATGGCCCCGCTGGGATCGACGCTATTATTATAACAGAACTGGTCCAGCGGCCGAAGCTCACTGGACCCCCCGGTCGAAACCGGGCGGGGCTGCAATATTAATACATGCAATTGTATTTACATTATACAACCAAATAGCGGTTTACAATGTGAAAGCTAATTTCCATATTGATATTTAAGAATTTTATTCTAATAAATAATTGTTTAGTATTATTGATTTCTAATTCTTTGGTTTTATCTTAATGAATATGAGTAAAAATCTCGGGGATAAACCTTAAAAGAAATCCAGTAACAAGAAGAAATAACTGTAATTCTATTCTTTACTTCCTATTTTAACTAAATAGATAAATTAGGAAAATTTAGCAATGAAAGACGGCAGTGATGGAAGTGTAAATTTCAGTTTTTCTATTTTTCGACACCTCTCCATCTCTGTTTCAAATGTTTTGATCTGCATTCTTATTTAGTTTCATTAGCCTTTTTTAATTTAATATAATATTTTATTACATTAAAACCTAAATACTTGTACCCGGAGGGTGCATATAATTGCTAGTAATTTTGAATAAACATTATGATAAGTGTCACAGGTTGTTTCATTTTGTCATTTGGACAGAAATGAAAGAAAAAAAATGAATATATATTGAGATAAGAGAAAATCATTAAAATGCAGATTGTGCCAAAGATAATTGAGATTAGAATTGTAACGACGAGAAAGACACTTTGGTAAAAGACATGTAGTATTAGCGAACCAATGATAATCCATGATTTAATCCATGAACTTGCAAAAATCAATAAGATTACTGGAGAAGTGCAGAACATTACTTTCACTTTTAAACCCCTGGATTTGGCTGGTTTGATAATACAAAACATAACACCACCCTCTCGGCTGGGCCGTTAGAATGCACCCGACTGCACCTCTGCAGAGGGGTAAGACACCCCCAATGGGGCCACCTGTTGGCCGTGGGTGGCGACCCGTGATGCTTTAAGGATAGAACCCAGGTGGCTTGAGCAGTCCATTGACTTGCAATATTCCACTTTAGGCTTTTTCTTGGGCCTAGACGGGCGGTCGGAGGGCCCCCCGATCAAAACAGCTGGTCCACTCAAGCCTAGTACCTAATTGATTTTCCCAACCCTATTGCCCTCATGGCAAGCCCCATCCCTTTTTTCATATGGGTGCTAGAAGTTGGTGTTGCTGCGGGTCTACATGTCCTGGGAAATAACGTAACTCTTTATCTGATGGTGAGGTTCCAGTTCTGGAGTTTTGGGGAATGTGGGAGCACCCCTTCATCACCATTGCTCCCTGGTCCACTCAGACCCGGAGTGTAGTACTGTTAGTCTCCATCCATGCGTTAAAATAGAAAGAAGTTATAAACGAAATTGTATTATCCATTTAAAATGAAATTATTTCAAACTTTGCCAGCATTAAACTTTTTGAATAGCAAATTACCTTAGAAGTATTCGGCATAAATAACCCAAGGAGTTGACATGCCATTAAAACCCAACCAACCAAACAAACAAAACATACGAGGGTTATTCACGAATAATGTGATATTTCCCAAAGGAGTTGACAATAGGAAACACTGTTTACCGCTGCAGCTTTTTTCAAGGAAACCAATGACGGTCTCTTTCAAGTCTCAGATGATTGTCAGCATAACCTTCTTTACTGAAAGGTGCACCTAGAACTACTTTCTTTATCAGAGAGTAAGTTGATTGGTTTATTGATTTTAACGGCATATCAACCCGTCTGGGTTTAGGCCATGCCTAATGGTTAGGAAGTAATACATATCGTGTATTTATATTTATACTTTTTAGTAATTGGTTTTAAAAATAGTTAGCATTATTGGAGATTATGTTGTATGGTATTGATTAGTTTCATGGTTATATTCTATGGTATAATTTTATTTCCCTCAAAAAAGAGAGAATATCGCTATGTTGACATTTTCAAATAGGTCTTTCATATTGTTTGCTTTAAAATAACGGTTTTTGATGTGAGCAAAAAACCTGCATTCCATGAATAAGTGTTTAACTGTTAAAGGTGTTTGACATGTTTCACATTGTTGTTGTTGTTCTGTTTAAGTTTATAGGAGTACGTTAGTCTTGTATGACCAATGTGTATTAACGGGACAGTATGACTTGTTTCTCTTCTAGACTTTCTTAAAGTTGGTTTGCAGCCTACCAAAGTGGGTTTGATTAGGAATAAGTTTATTGTGTATATTGTTATTCAAAGTGTTCTTGAGGTGAGCAAGTGTATTACCATGAATTAGACTTTTCGACTCTGTCTCAGAGTGGAAATCCATGTTTAGCTGATTTTGTAAGAGTTCTTTTGATTATTTGTTCGCATCACACTTCCCCTGTAAAATTTAACATTTTTTTTACACTAATCAACTACACAAAATTGTAGACATAACTTGCTCAAACTTCATTTGCCGATATTTAGAATTGTCTCCAAAACAAATACATGTCTGATTAAAATAATCTTTGCATTAAACCAATTCCACATAATAGATAAGTTACATTTATGGAAAAACATTATGAAAAAATTATATTCTTGCGTTTTTTTTAACGTTTTTCTTATTTATTGAATGCTTCTTGCTTACTTCTTGTTAAAGAAATGTATTTCTTGCTTTCAGCAGTTGGTATTTTGGGGAATATTAAATCTCTCTTGAAAAAAGAAGTGGCATTGTTTTGTTTTTACTAAAAGCTCTAAAATCACACAAGGCAATATAACCCTCAGCTCAAGTTGGTTTTCAGACTCTAGACATCATAGAACTGCCAGTCAACTTGTTACATAATCATTAGAATACCTAAATGAATTATGACAATAGTGTAGAAATCATATTAAGTGCAGCTGATGGCCTTGATGGTGTAGTGACGGCGCTTTGACCTCGATCTCACCTTGCGTTCTGGGGATAAACCGTGAGAAACGGAACCCCGATAGAAGCCCTTCCGGTTTAAGGGTAAGCAACTCAGTTAGTTAGAGTTAGAAGTTAGAAGCCATAGCTAGCAAGATGTGAGTCTCACTGCGTGATTGTCTGGTCTGGGATCTACGAATAAAGTAACATCATCGTAAATCGAAGTCTTGTGTTTATTACTAAAAACTATCAATGACACAGGGCTTCTGATAAGGAGTGATCCCCAACAAAAACCAGACACGGAATCCTCAAGAAGACCAGACCTTAGAAGATATACCAGACCAAGATAGATGATAGACGGCCAGAAGAATAGACGACAGAGTAAGAATTAAAGAAAGGTATATAACATATACCTATTTAGTGCCGGAAAAGAAGGGCTATGCAACAAACTGAACAGTAGCCCAACAACCAGGATTCCAATATAATTCAAGATACATGTATCATCGGAAAAGCATTATTGGATACTACACAACATGGATCAAACTTTATACCACAAGGGATCTCCACTGTAAAGTGCTCTCACTTGCAGCTAAGAATGGACAGAAGAATCTTAACATTCAGAAATAAATAATAAGATTTTTAATAAAGGGAAAGGGAGTTACTGTCGAATCACCCTATAGGAATACACATATTTTCTCATGAATTAAAATAGTATTTTAGCAGTACTAATAACTTTAAACAATGGATATAATTTATAATTTTTCTAATTCGCCATACAAAAGATCTATTGAGATGAGGTCTGGTGGAGAGGAGAGTAACCTCGACAGCAAAGAAAGCCAGAAAGAAGAAGAACAGACAGCAGCCCCTGAAAGCATCACAGTTTGTGTGTTGTCAGTGCACCAAAGACTGTCATTCAAGAATTGGCCCGCACAATCACTTGCGCAGATATTTCGTTTTTTGATACTACGTGTTGTATCGTTGAGGTGGTAAAAGATACGCAGAGAAATAGTGTGCTTGAGATATATTTTATTCAGCACTTGTATCTGGTGCTAACAGATACTTATTACATTTCTAATGCATTTTTATAGTAAAAATCATTTCTAATGCATTTTTATGGTAAAATTCATTTCTAATGCATTTTTATAGTAAAAATCATTTCTAATGCATTTTTATAGTAAAAATCATTTCTAATACATTTGTATAAATTGGAACATTTACAAATAAAAGAAAGCAACACTCAATAATCGTGGATGTCTCGTCATGTTGCAAAAGTTAACATTATTGTTTAGTAGTTCATTGTAGCACACTGAACTTTGCAGTCTCGGTCTCATCTAATCTTAGTAAATATCAACAGGTTACCAGTTCTTCTTCACTATGGTCTCAGTCAATTTGGGGACAGAAATAACTGCACATTTCCAAGGGAACTAGAGAGAACGATTTAAACACATATACAAAAGGTTTCAATGTTAATTTTCGATGTAATTTTAACTTGAAAGACTGGCACTATATACTTTTCCTCTCCTTGACTTCTCAATTCCTGACTAAATTCCATAGCGGCAATAAAAGAAAACATGTAAAACAGTTATGTGCGTATCTCACCTAAGGCAGAATTATTACCGTCTAATGAATAAATGTGTTATTGTTCATCAACCCAAAGAAAAAGATGGATTTTTGCAAGTGAAAAATATCTTACATATACTTACAGGTGGTGTATTTTGATGCTGAATCAAATTTTAAAATTTACTTTCTCAAATATATAATGTAAAATGAAGAAGGCCCGTGGTGTAAAAGGTTTCAATGTTAATTGTCAATGTAATCTTAAATTGAAAGAGTGGCACAGTATACTTTTTCTATCCTTGGCTTCTCATTTCTTGACTGGATTATATATCTACAATACAAGTGAAATATAAAAGAAAAACATATAAAACCGTAATGTGTGTATTTCACTTAAGTAAGAATTATTACCGTCTAGTAAAGAAATTGATCAGCCCGAGGAAAAGATCTATTTGGGGCAAAATATATTGAATTTATTTACAGGTGGTGTATTTTGATACAGGATTAAATTTCCAAACATATAATGTAAAATAAAACCAAATGTAATGTAGAAAAGTACTCGGAAATTGTTAAAAAATAAGCTAGTTTCCACAAGAGAACGTCGCTTACGAGTTCGTCCTTGCTTCTCAACCTGTGCCCAGCATATTTTATTCGTCTCACTCTTTCCGCTGCTTTCTTCTGGTGTGTGGTTTCCCAAATTTATTTAAGGACGCGCGCAGCATTCTTGTGCAGCTTATTCTCTAGGATCCAAGTGGTTCACCCATACAGTAGCACTGATACAACTACGACTGGGAAGAATTATCGCTTTAACTTGTCAGTGAGATTGGATTTCCATGTGACATAATCTGTTTGCGGCAAACTATGCATGCATTAACTTACTTTCTGTGGGTGTGATATTGCTACCTAGGTACGTGAATTGTTCCTTCGGTTTTTGAGGCTTACCATCGATAGGCAGATTTCTATCTATGAGTATTTCAAGAACCTTAATTATTAATGGAATAACATTTCTTAAAATTAATCGAAAGAAACAAACATTGAGCTTTTCGGTCAGACCCAATTTCACCCGGAAATATCCTCTGCTCACAGTAAAGCTTCGAAGTGGAAGTAATATGATTTGCAGGTGTTCACATGATTAGTAGAACTACGAATTGAGTGATGCCTCGTTGAATTCTCCAAGTTAATTTCTTCTCTTTAGTTTCAATCATGGAAACTGAATTGAATTTGTCCTTTCAATAAGAAAACAACCCGAATCCTAGGCAGCCCTGTTGGTGTGGTTTTAGAATACACCAACGGCACCTCTGCGGAGGAGTGAGACTCCGCCAATGGGGGCACCTGTTGGCCGTAGGTGTCGACCGGTGATGATTAAGGATGGGACCCAGGGGGCTTGGAAGTCCATGATATGCAACACTTCTCTTTTGCTGAACATGTTTGTTGTGTTCAAACTCATTTTTAAGCAAATTAAAAAAAATTAAACAATTTTTTCTATTTAATCCATAGATTGGACTCTAACAGGTACCACAACTCTGGGTCCGAGTAGACCTGGGAGTAATGGTGATAAAGAGGCCCTCTGAATTTATATACACCCCCCCCACACACACACACTATATAATATATATATATATATATATATATATATATATATATATATATATAGGAATTTGTTGCGTATCAACTTTGTTTTTTTTTGGTGGGGGAGATATCACGTAGCATGGAAAAATGAACAAGCGAACAAAAACAAAAAACAGAACAAAACACAGAGTTTCTTTTGCAGGTTTGATTTATTTATTTCAATATTTCGAGTGGCCTTCACCCTTTAACAAGGTATTATAACTGCGATTGTGTAAAAAGGTGAAATGATACAAATGCGAGAAAAAAGATAAACTTAATGTAAACGTAAACATTTAGAATATACCACCTAGGTGTTTGTCAAGTACAAATACTTGTCCCTTCACTGCCATACCAGATATCCCTCCCACTCCAGGTATATTTAAGGAAGTTATTACTTATAAAGGCACTTTTGCTGTGATCAACAAATGTGAAGAAATAGAAGAAGCAGTAGACTGCTTAAATTCATTAAGCTATTGGATAATTTTGTCTCGGATGTTTAACGAGATTTGGCCGGAACAATTTGATATAATTCTGATAAGTTCCTCTTGT
>CM042147.1:45373148-45380648 GCA_023376005.1 Doryteuthis pealeii | reverse complement strand
TCGTTTGGTTAAAATCCCAATATATACAATATAACAATATACAATGAAATTAAAATAATGACGTGAGAAAATAATTAGCTGATTAACGGTAATTATATAAAAGGGGCGAATATTCAAAGAGGAGAGAGGAGTAAGCAAAGGCAGACTAGAAAAGGGTTTGTAGAAGCAAGCATGGCGGAGGCCTGTTACACTATTCGAGAAATGCATGCCGGCATTTATCTATTTCTTTCCTCCCCCAGCCTGACAGTTTAATCACAGTGCGAGAGTCATAAGCTTATTAAATCAAATTATGCCGATTCGATAATCCCCTCTCTCTCTCTCTCTCTCTCCTCTCTCTCCCTCTCTCTCTCTCTCTCTCTCTCTCTCTCTCTCTCTCTTTCTCTCTCACTCTCTGCATAGACAACTGCCAGATTGTCACGGCCATAATAAATGTTTGTTGACAAAAGTTGCGCGAGTTTGTTCTTAATCAGCACAGGTTACCACGGATCTTAATTTAAAGGTCATTTTTACACACGGAAAACCGTGTCCATTTATAAGAACGAAGACCCTACATTATATATATATATATATATATATATATATATATATATATATATATATATATATAGGGTTGTGTATCGTTGGCATATGATTAATATTAATATTAATAAATATACTTAACTCAGTCTAGTACAAATTCCAAAGTCTGAAGAAACCAGTTATGATCAAACCCATTACTATTCCCAATACTTGTGAGACTATCTTGTAGAGAAATTTATACTACAATTATCTGTGTGGTTTTAGCCTGTGTTTAGAAGCCTGACACAAGGTCAGCATATGTAAGTACCTCATGATGTTCGATGTCGATTAAATAACCAATTGCTAGTGGAACGTACCAAATATTTAGTCATAGTTTGAGGCCTAAGACCAAAGATGAGACACACAGATATGGAGAGCCAAAAGAGAGGAAGTAGTTAAGTATCAATCTTATTGAATTCTAGTATCGATTAATAACTAAAATTAATATATGTCTAGCTATTTTCTCCCAAGAGTGGAAATGGGAGTACAGCAATCTACTCGTGTTATAGAATCAAACACACACACACACACGTACAAAACGAGAGAGAGAGAGAGAGAGAGAGAGAGAGAAGAGAGAGAGGGGGGGGAAGACATACACACACAATCAGAAACACACACACACACACACACATACACATACCCAGAAGCACATATACACAGAGGTAAATATAGGCACAAACAAAAGCGCACCTATACACAAAAGCTCACAAACATGCACATAAAAGGCTTGCATACACTCATAAGCACACAGACACAGACAAAGGCACATATACATACAGAGGCACATATACACACAGAGGCACATATAGGAACACATACAAAGACACATACACATAAAAACACACACACGCATACACACACACAGATACACATATACACATATACTTACAAATGTACACATATACACACTTACACAGAGGCACATTTACACACAGACACATATATAGGCACACACACACAAGTGCATATTCAAACAAAAGCACATACACACGAATGCACACATACAAATATGCATATACACACATGCATACACCCAAATTTGTTGTATGGTCAACATTTAATTTTTTGCATAATTCCCAGTGGATCACCTTCCCAGTCCAGTCGTACCTAGCTTTGTATTCCCATTGTAATAGTTTGCTACATTCACTTAATACATGGTTTACAGTTTCATCTCTGTCACCGCACAGTCTACAATTAATGTTTCGTTGCGTCTTATCAATTGTTATTATTATTATTATTATTATTATTATTATTATTATTATTATTATTATTATTATTATTATTATTATTATTATTATTATTTCTCTGTACGAGTTTTCACACCACTTTATAAAAATGTCTTGTTAGCAAAAGCACGATTTCCGACATGTATTGAAATCTGTGTATATGATGGCATAAAGTGTTAAACAACAAAAGAAATAATATTCAATAACAGATCTCTCTTTTTTTTAAAGAAATCTATCAAAATGGCTGAACAACATGTTCAGAAACATTTTAATCGATCCATTTTCCTTCTGCAATATATTTTCATTCATTCACTGTATATTTACTCGTCTACCTCGGAATCTTTAGTGAATTACATTCACTTTTGAATCTCCTGAAATTTCTTTTTCATTTGCTCACACAGACACATGCTCACATACGCAAACATACACACACATACATACACATAAACACATACACACATACATACACATATATACACACAAAAAGCAAACAAATACATACACACTACATTGTTGTTTTTTGTTGTTTTTTTTTTTTGTTGTTTTTTTTTTAAATTTCTTTTCCTTTTTTATAACGATCATTCTCGCGTTCCAACTTGTGACTTCTGTTTTGGGCACAATAGTTGTGTTCTCAAATGTATCCGGAACCGAAATCACGCGAACACGAGAATAAGCCCGTGACTTCGTGACAATTATTCGTGACCGAGGCTTTCATCATAATAGTCGTCGAATGTTAAATCTGCAAACGGCTCGCCACATTTCACTATTATTTTTTCCTTTTCTTTATTTCCAAAAATCGAGAAAGAAGAATATTTAAAAAAAAAAACAACTTTTGTATCAATAAAGATCGATGTATTATAAAGGAATACAGATTAAAGATGTGTGAGAGCTAAATGCAAAAGCAAACGCAATTCTCACTCATTGAGCGATAATCAAAATTTGCGATTTTGCAAAAAAGAAAAAAAAATGCAGGAGAAAAAACAATTTTGTAAAAGACTCAGCAAAAAAGAAAAGTATACTAGTAAGAGGCTTGGTAAATTTTCGATCAGGAGAGAGATGGTTTCTATACAGAATATGTGAAAAAAAGGGGATAGACTGGTGACTTACCGGTTGTAGCTGCTGATTCGGTTGAGGGAGGTTCTGGCGCTTGTGACTAAACACAACATCATGTTTCTACGTACACCTAATACATCCTTCTCTAAATTTCATATGGTTTACACTTCTCGGCCGCCAAATATTTGATGACAGACCTTTGTTCAAGGCTGGTGTACGCTGTTTAATTTTGGCCATTTTGAATAGCCTCAAAAGAAATATTTTTGCAAGATTAGAATAATAATTTTTCTATAAACCAATTCCAAACAATGCAGAGTTTATATTCATGGAAAAAAATCTGAAAAAAGTAATTTGCTTTTTTAAAAATATCCCCTATAAATATTGAATTACCTTCGTAGGTATTTACTCAAGCCGTTCACCACAGGTAGGATGTGACACAAGGTCGCAAGTATGAGGCATCCAGCGAGGATCGAACTGACTATCCAGTAGTTAACGGGTCTAACGAAACTAGCTCGTTAACCATTACACCGCGATGGGACGCCAACGTTTACACTGGTAATTCCGCATTCAATACTTTCCTGTTGGAAGTTGGAGGAGTGAAGAGGTTTGCCAACGCCTATAAAATAAGCTTCCCTCCATGTTCAATTACTCTTGCTCCCGCTGATCAAGCAAATTGTTACAGAAGTTTCTTCACATCGAGCATTTAACTCTTTCCCTCCCTCAAAGCACCTTGTTTAGTGTTTATTCACTTGTTGCTAATGGATACGTCCTAATGGATTGTTATGAATGACAATCATTGGACAAATAGGTACCACCAATTTTGCCCTGTGAAATTTACCTCCCTAAACTTAACACAAAGAAACTTGCAGAAAAATTAATATTTTCTTGAAAACTTTTTCCATTCGAAAGAAAAAAACATTAAATAAACTCCTGATGATTTAAAAACAAATTTTTCAGCTTACGGAAATAATGAAAATTATGATTGAAAACAATGTTTTCATTTTTGTACTGTTAAATCAACTGAAATTTAACGTAGCTAAAAACAAGTTACGATTAGATTTTTTTTTAAAATTCTATGAAAAATCAATTAATAGTCTGATTTTCGCGAAAATTTCCATAAATGTTTACCTTTGAATGTAAATATATCTGAAAAATTTTTTTTTCTAAAATATATTAGGGGAAATATTTTTTACAAGGTCTTTTATTTTATGAGATAAAAAAGAATTGACGGGTCAGAAAATTTAAAAAAAAAATTTCTATAAAGATAAGAGTCTGAATAACTATATCAATGAAATTGTATAACGCTGGAGTTTGGTTTTTTTTGAAAAATTAATGAAATCGGAAATGGGACGCAGAAGAGTATTCTTTTTGCAACCCCGACCAGCTCCACCTGGGTCACCAGAGTCAACCATTCTATTTTTTTTACAAATAAAAATAACTAAATTAATAACTGAATGTTACGTAGTGTTTAATGAAGCGATTGATGGAAGAAATGTTGAGCCCTGATTCACGACAATATAATAATTATTAAATCACAACCAAACAGAAGTCTAAAATAATGAGATGGAAAAAACAAAAATTGTAGATAAGAGTGGAAATTTACAAGAATTTTGGGTATGATGTATGAAAGGCTACTTGTAGATATCTGAATGGTCTATAGATACCAACAGGTGAAGAGTGGAAGGATGAATAGTTCTCTATTTTGGGGGATAGATTCTGACTTTTTCCTTATTTCATTCCAGTATTGATCGACAGAAAATGAAAGATGATACAAGGATAATCAGAAATGTATGTACATTCAACTGATATATATATATATATATATATATATATATATATATATATATATATATATATATATATATATATATATATATATATATATATATATATATATATATATATTAATGTTTTTTTTAAGTTGGGCGTTATTGCGAAGTATTAAAAATATATAAATGAATGAACTCGATATTATGGAGTATTGGATTCACTTATTTATTATTATTATTTTTTGTCATAAATTTTCATATTCGTTAGATACCCTTTATCAAATGAATGTTATTCCTGTTTAACGGCTGCCTTGTATCTGTTGTTATCAACAGCGGCAGCGTCTGTGAAATATTTATAATAACGGAGAATTCCGATACCTGCGTTCAATCCCTTCACGTGTGTTTGTAATTTTAGAATCCATTTAGTTTCTGATTGTTTTCTAGATTGCGTTGTTGGAAATGCATGTTCTATTAAAATGCATTTGAGGTGTGTAAGGTTGTGTGATAGGGTGTTAACATGAAGTGCTATTGTACTATGCGGGGATTTGAGATTTATAGTGGATTTGTGGTTATTTAGTCTTAGTCTAAAGGATGTTGATGTTTCTCCCACATATCCGCTATTTCTGCATTGTGTGCAGTATATATAATATATGATGTTAGCGCTATCCCATGTTATTTCTTCATCATAAATAGTTTATATATATATTTAATAATAATAGCATAATAAATTCATATATATATATATACATATATATATATATATATATATATATATATATATATATATATATATATATAATTATTTATTTATCTCTGTGTAATATAATGAGATGCTAAAACCAAAAATCATAGATAAGAATTAAAAGTTACAAGAATTTTTGGAATGAAGTGAAGGGCTACCTGTCGATATCTGATTGGTCAGTACATGACGAGGAGAAGAGTGAAACGGTATTGTTCCATTTTTATTATAAAGAAAGAAAGTGAAGAAAAAGAGCGTGCTACACAGAACAATATAATGAGAAGAAAGAAAGACATATAGAAATAGAGTAGGGGAAATATAGTGGGGGCGAGCGCGTGGAAGCAATAACGGTAATTTATTTCAATTGAACATAACGAGAGATGAAAAGAAGGAAAGAAAGAGAAAAATAGTGAGAGAGAGTTAAATCAAGATTATTATACATTTTACATTTTGAACTATTTTGCAATAGCTACTATTCCTATTTCCTGTTATCTTGTTATTCTTCTCATGAATTCACAAAGAAATAATCTGTTTCAATCGAGTATAATGGAAATGGGAATAGAAGAAAAGAAAGAAAAAAGTGTGTATATATATATATATGTGTGTGTGTGTGTGTGTGCATGTGTGTGTGTGCGTGTGTGTGAAAGAGGGAGACTTAAATCAAGACTATTATCCTTTTTATTATCCATATTGGTTCTTTTAACAATAGCTCTGGAGCAAACCTATAGAAAGTTGTAATAATTAAATTACCATACTGTTGTATATCAACAGGCCTCGCTATTTCTAATATAATATACAGAAAAGAACAACGTAACTCATATAATCCATTTGGTAATAAGTCAAACCAAAACAAGTTGTTGAAAAAATGATGATTGCACAAAAATGCTATTGAGCAAAAAATGTCATTTCAAGGTGTAAGATTCGACTAGAAAAACAAATGAAAACTTGACACATAGATTGGAAATGACTAAAATTTCAATATTGACCTACATTATGAAATAAACAACAGTAAAACAACAAATTTAATAATAATAATAATAATAATAATAATAATAATAATAATAATAATAATAATAAACGGATCACCTTATCCCAGCAAGAAGACCAGACCTAGTGTTAATAAACAAAAAAGAAAGAACTTGTCAACTGGTGGATTTTGCAGTGCCAGCAGATCACAGGGTGAAGCTAAATTAAAACGAAAAAGTGGACAAATATCTGGACCTTGCCACAGAACTGAAAAAGTTATGGAACATGAAAGTGAAAGTGATACCAATTGTGGTTGGTGCACTTGGAACAGTCTCAAAAGAATTAGAAAAGGGTTTGGAAAGTTTGGATATCAAAGAAAGGATTGAAACGATTCAGAACACTGCACTGCTGCAATCTGCCAGAATACTCAGAAGAGTCCTGGAGACCTGAGGAGACTTTCTGTCACTCAGACTCCAGTGAAAGACCATCAGCTAATGCTGATGTGAAAACTCAAAAGGAGATGATAATAATAATAATAATAATAATAATAATAATAATAATAATAATAATAATAATAATAATAATAATCAATGCAGCAAACAAGCACAAAGAGAGTACAAGACAAGACACAACTTGATGGGAAAGGTAATCCACTGGAAATTGTGCAAGAAATTCAATTTTCAACATACAACTAAATATCCTGGGTGATGAGACGCATACAATTCTCTAGGACTACGACATACAGACGGATCACCTAATCACGGCCAGAAGACCAAACCTAGTATTAATTGACAAGAAGAAGCGAACCTAACATCTCGTGGATTTGTCCTGCCGGTCAACCACCGGGTGAAAATGCAAGAAATCGAAATGATAGACAAATACTTTGACCTTGCCAGAGAACAGAGAAAACTGTGGAACATGAAGGTGAAGGTCGTACCAATTGTAATCGGTGCCCTTGTAACGGTCCCCAAAGGTCTGAGAAAGAATTTGGTTGAATTGGACTTACTTAGACAAGACGGGCATTACTCCCAGGTCCACTTTGAGCGGGAGAAGTAGTGTACCTATTATTGCCCATCTATCGGCTAAATAGAAAAAATGAGTTTGAGAAAATGTGAGTTTAAAAATATTTGAATATCCATATCTAATGAATAGAAAAAAAAACGTCATCGATATGGAATAACCCAACAAG
>CM042147.1:45345648-45368148 GCA_023376005.1 Doryteuthis pealeii | reverse complement strand
ACAAACTATACATTTGTACATATATACATATATATATATATATATAAATAATTTTTTTGCAGGATGTTTTCTTTTAAACGTTTTGTTAAATTCTACTGACAATTCTTGTCAGACGAGTTTTTGTTCGATCGTTTCTTGCTATCTTTTTAATATATGTGTGGAATTGATTTAGCAATCCACCAAATGTTCTTTCACGGGCGATTTCTGCACGTCTTTGTGCCATCATCAGGTGTGAAACTGGTGGAATGTTTCCGTGTCTCGTTTTTAAAACGAGCAGTAGCATTAGAAATTAGTAGGAGGGGCTCACAAGTTCCGTTTAAACAACCAGTACCAGTAGAAATTTGTAGGGGGGCTCCCAAGTGTGTAAGAATGTAAGGGGTTGGAAGCAGGATTGCTGGGAAATTCTAGGCATTTAAGGAAGTGTTGACTGGTCTCAAAATTTATAGTGTTTAAGGTGGGTTTGTTCTGTTTGATTTATAAGGCTTCGAGTATTTGAAGTTTTTCTTTGTTTTTTCTTTGTTACAAACTTCTGAGCCCCCTCCTACAGATTTCTACTGCCACTGATCGTTTAAACGGACTGGGTTGGGAAGGTGATCCACCGGAAATTATGAAAAAAAAATGTTGACCATACAACAAAATGGTATATGCATAAATAAGAATCTGTTCTTGAGAATGAAACGCATAAAATTCTCTGGGACTTTGAGATAAAAACGGATCACCTTATCCCAGCAAGAAGACCAGACCTAGTATTGATTAACAAAAAAAAAAATAACTTGTAAACTGGTGTATTTTGCAGTTCCAGCAGATCACAGGGTGAATCTGAAGGAAAACAAAACGATGGACGAATACCTGGACCTTGCCAGAGAACTGAAAAAGCTATGGAATATAAAAGTCAAAATGATTCCAATTGTAGTTAGTGCACTTGGAACGGTCCCAAAAAGCTTGGAAAAAAGACTGGAAAATCTGGAAATCAGAATACACAGAAGAGTCCTGGAGACCTGGGGAGACTTGTTCTCACTCAGACTCCAGAGAAATACCTTCAGCTAATGCTGGTGTGAAAAAACTACGATAATAATAATAATTCTGGTTGATTTTGTTACTGCGTTCCTCCGGAAACAAGACAGGACTCATATCAATTTTCACTCCGACATATAACACCAGATCTTATTTTCGGTGCATGTCGATTGTTCGTATCGCATGATGTGATTCTGAAAAATGCTTTTCTCTTTCAGCCACTCTCAGCTAGGGCTTATTTTAAGGTAAGGGCTTATATGAAAATCATCCTGAAAAATCACACTACGTTTTATTTTGCAGGTACGTCTTGTTTTCGTGAAAACATGGTTGTAGACAACCTGAAATTTCGATAGACCAATAATATTTGGAAACAAAAATCTTATATTTTCTAATAATTCATTAGCTTCTCTTCACGTGTCATCTTTTTATTCGCTAGCATTTTCTTCTCTCCCTCTATTCATCTCTCTCTCTCTCTCTCTCTCTCTCTCTCTCTCTCTCATTCTCTCTCTCATTATATCTATCTGTATATGTCTGTCTCTTTGTCTTTCTTCCTTCCTTGCTCTCTCTCTCTCTCTCTCTCTCTCTCTCTCCCTTATTCTGATATATACGTACAGCAACATTCTTTCAAGGTGTTTTTTTCTCTTTCTTTTCCTCGTCCTCTTTATCTCCACCTCTCTCTCTGTCTCTCTCTCTGTCTCTCTGTCTCTCTCTCTCTTTCACTTCTGTCTTTCTTTCTTTTCTTTTTTTCTCACTCTCTCTCTTTCTTTCTTATGCTGGTGTATACGTGTCATCAAAATCCTTTGAAGCTGTTTTTTTTCTCTCTCTCTGTCTCTCTCTGTCTGTCTGTCTGTCTGTCTGTCTCTCTCTCTCTCTCTCTCTCTCTCTCTCATTTCTGTCTTTCTTTTTTTTCTCACTCTCTCTCTTTCTTTCTTATGCTGGTGTATACGTGTCATCA
Source organism: Doryteuthis pealeii (assembly GCA_023376005.1). Classification (NCBI taxonomy): domain Eukaryota; kingdom Metazoa; phylum Mollusca; class Cephalopoda; order Myopsida; family Loliginidae; genus Doryteuthis; species Doryteuthis pealeii. The sequence continues at coordinate 45,366,179 of CM042147.1, read as the reverse complement.
AAATCCTTTGAAGCTTTTTCTTTCTCTTCCTCGCCACCTCTCTCTCTCTCTCTCTCTCTCTCTCTCTCTCTCTCTCTCTCTCTCTCTCTCTTTCACTTCTGTCTTTCTTTCTTTCTCTCTCTCTCTCTCTCTATCTCTTTCTTTCTTATTCTGGTGTATACGTGTCATCAAAATCCTTTGAAGCTGTTTCTCTCTCTCTCTCTCTCTCTCTCTCTCTCTCTCTCTCTCTCTCTCGCTCGCTCGCTCGCTCGCTCGCTCGCTCTCTCTCTCTCTCTCTCTCTCTTTCACTTCTGTCTTTCTTTCTTTCTCTCTCTCTTTCTCTCTTTCTTTCTTATTCTGGTGTATACGTGTCATCAAAATCCTTTGAAGGTGTTTTTTCTTTCTCTTCCTCGCCACATCCCCCTCTCTCTCACTCTCTCTCCCCCCTCTCTCTTTCACTCACTCATTTATTTTGCCTAATTCAATGTCTGCAGTTTGACATTCTTTTCATTCATTCCCAGAATGCAACATTCTTTTCTTACTAAATAACACATCAAATTATTTATCTTTTTTTTTTATTCAGTCTCTAAAAGATTCCCTTATCGCTAAAGACAGTCTTTTTTTTCTTCTTCTAAATGACATTTACATAAAAGATAATCAAACTATCGAACTTTTCTTCATATTTCACTTTCATTCAAAATGTATTTGACATTTTTGCCGCCATATGTTTAGAGATCTCTTGGCAAGAGTTCGCAATTTGGTTCGTTGTTTATTTGTGAATTTTTCGTCGTCGAAATGATTGTAAATAGAGAGCAGACGGCTGTTTTTTATGCACTTGAGCTGTAGTTGTATTTTTTATGCAATACTCGAAAAAAAAACCCCAAAAAACCAAACACCTACGTCAAATATCTGTCTATGGATAACTATCAATAAATATGTCTCTTTGTCTCTCAATCGACTATTCATTATGTCTTTGCCGTATTATATGTCTATAGCCAATTTACGTTTACTTTTCAACGATCTGTCTTTCTATTTTTCACCCAATACATCGATCCAATTTATCTTTGCATATATATCTAAAGAGTTCACACGATGAACTTCGATTCATGATTACATCTGTATACGCTTTCATATTTTATTTATTTATCAATCAGTTTGTCTTGTTCTAAAAAATATATTACAAAAGCATTTGCTGTCCCTTCAGCTAGAGCAAAAGGATAAATCGCCTGTGTAAGAAGAGTAACACGAATCGACCGTCTCATACGACGTACGAAGTCCAGAATGCAATTGGTGGCGCCCACCAGTCATTAACTAGAGACTTACTGACGGCCTGCCACTAATATTTGCATAACACCACGAATGACACTCTAAGTTAACTATCAATAAAGGGAGGTTACTCTAACCTACCCACACAGCCTGCAGCTCTGCTCAGTATTAAACCCCTCCCTAGGCGGTGGCTGAAGGTCTTAGTGTCCTGGGTATGACGTTCCAATCCTCGAGCTCTGAGGGGGTGGTGGAGTACCCCTTCATCACCTTCACTTCCAGGGCTACTCTGAAGCCAGAGTGATAGTACCTATTATTTTCCCATCTATGTGTTGAATAGTAAATAATGAATTTTTAACAAATGTGTTCAAAAATTGAGTTAGAATATTGAGTACCCATCAAGAATGAATAACAAATAACGTTTTCAGCATAAAATAACCCAACAAAGGTTGACAGGTCGTAAAATCTAACAAACCAAACCAATAAAAAGGGCATTTCTCTACTTAACATGCAAAACGTTCTTTAAAAATCTATTGTTGCAAATGGGTGTCGTTTATTTCTGGTGTAACACAATGTTAATCTTTCGTTTCCCATTTCTCTTTGAAGCGTGTAGTGATTTTACTGATTTCTTTAATCATTATGATAGAACTTTTACTACAATCAATTTGGAGATCCAGTATGTATATTTAATATTACTAGTACTGATTCGATGATGAGGCCTAATGGGCTGAAATGTACATACAGAGATGACGTTTTCTCGATTTGTTTATGCTTTACATTTAAACCGATATACACGCCTAATTCATTTAGTTATAATTAATTAATTAACAAAATTAGGTATGACTTTAATTAAGCACATATTCTCCCACAAATTGTCGGCCTTCGCCATTTTCAAACACACTGTTGGACTACTTCCTATATATATATATATATATATATATAATATATATATATATATATATATATATATATATATATTAAATATAACTGTTTATACATAGGTTTTAAGGAACATTTACCTTAGGTTTCTGTCTAATGCCGTCTTCAGAATGCTGCAACTCTCCTGTTGGTAAACAAACGATTTACGGTTGAAACTAAGAACGCTATTTATTCTAAATTAAGCCTCACACACACACACACACACACACACACACACACACACACACATATATATATATATATATATATATATATATATATAGACATATATATATATATATATATATATATATATATAATATATATATATCGATTCATTCATATAACCTGAAAAATCAAGATGAAAGTATCTATGGGTGTCTAATTTTGTTCTTTGCTTTAACATTGTGTCCAGTTTGTGTGAATTTGCAATATTATAAAGAAAGAAATAGAAAAAAAAGGACATCCTACACAGTTAGAAAAAATAAGAAGGATTGGATTTTATTTCCAAACACCGTTTGGTTATTTCTCATTTAGATGAAGATTAGGACAATAGTCCGATTAATCCAAATACTACATTCTATTTGATTATGTTTTATACAATACAGTGCTATTTCTCTTATTTAAAAAACATTTAACAAAAAATAAGATGTTTGGTGGGGGCTGGAATGGATTAATGGCATTTCAGTTCTTTTCAGTGATGAAAATTAATTTGATATACAATAAAATTGAGTTACAAGATCAGTCAAGGAACAAACTTTTAAAGGTACCATTGTATTTGTTATTTACAGAAATATTATTGGGACATATTTGAAATATATAAAAATCTGTAAAAATAGTATAAATAAATATTATAATATTTTGAAATATTAACTACCTTTTGTTAGTTAATCAAATATATACATGCATTTTATAGCAATACTTACTTTGTCAGATTACAACAAATTTCGAGTTAGATTCTCTGTGATGTAACAATCTGAATTATTTTTCTTTTGTTTGTTTTTGTTTTTTTCAATGTGTAAGTTTAATGAAGGCTGACATTTTCCCATTTCTTTTTAGATGATTCTTCTATTTAAGTCAAATACATAAATTCTCCGCCTCTATATTCACATTTTCAAAAGATTTTTACATATTTCTGCGGCTACATGTCTGGGAAGTTGAATTATAATTCTAGTCACATACTGTACTTAATTCTTTACTTGTCTTTTGGTATTAATACATTTTTCAATGTAAATCTATTTTTTCCGTTTGATTTTTATTTGTTCCGAAATTGTTATTTCCATTTCGAAATTCCAACGTGTTTATCATATTATTCATATCCTTTTATAAAGACGATCAATTTTACTTGGTGTGGTGGATATTTTTTGCTTTTTTTTTATATAAATGTTTTTTTTTTTTTTTTTTTAAATAAATGCGTTTCAGCAGTATTTTTATCGTTCTCAATTTTAGATTAAAAAATAAAACATCTATTTCATATGACGTAAAAATGTATATTAGTTTATTTTTATAATTTTATCCCTTTGTTTTTCAGAGCCAGAAATCATGAAGAAACAATAAAAAGTAAATGATCGACATATATTGTCTCGCATGTGCCAACTGATGTCTTGTTATGCTTTTCAATATAATATAAGAACGTTTTTTAAAATGTCATTTACGCGTTTATTTAGAGGATACTAGCAGAACTACCCAGTGTCGATCGGGATTTAAAAATTTTAAAATAAATCTCTTATCTATACTAGCTAATGTATGCGCCCCTTGGCTAATGTATTTAAGTTTTAATGTAAACAATATTATATTAAGTTAGTGTTACATAATGTCCGTCCCAGCACCTATATTTGTGGCCTTGTGCCAGACTCGGAGAAACCTTAAAACAAAAATGTATTCCCGATTCTTACTTGGGTGGCCTTTGTAGAATCGGCCGAAAAAGAAATAAAATCTTTTAACGAGATATTGGCGACACAATGACGGGTTTTAACGAAATCCTAGTATTCGTGACGGCCAGTCGTCCTTTGATCTAAGAGGCCGTGAACTCTATTTGACCAGAATGATTCGAAGGAATGGAATATTCTTTTCTTTCTGGATGGTCCTAGAAAAGATCTTTCTGGAAAGTTAGTTTCACATACTATATAAGAAAGCGTAGCAGTAGATTTAGGGTCAGTCAGTTAGATCAGAGCTAGTGGGACAGCCGGCCAGAGAGGGTTAGTCGAGGCTGTACGGAGTTTGGCAAACTGTTGTCGCTGAGGACGATAAGGAATGGCCTGTTATTGTTAAGAAAAGTTTGTCACCGAGAAGTTTATTAAGAACTTAAACCCTAAGTTGAATCCAGTTAAAATGCACCTCTTATTAAGACAGAGATTATTAGGGACCCTCTCTTTCAAAAAGTACATTGAAGTTTTTATTCTAATAAACTTCTGAAAAATAAACACGGTATTATAGTCTTCTCTACTTCGACGAAAGATACTACAACAGTTTCGTGAATGGGACGACCACTAGACACCCGTGGAGAAAGTCAAATTGACCGTGACTAAAAACCAACGGTCTTGAAACGTGATACAAGTTTGCTGAGGACGATAAACGAAAGGCACGCAGCGTGCGTAAGGTGATACTCCCTTGACCAAGAAGTGTGTGAAAGAATTTTGGGGCTTGAAGGCTGACTAATAGATCTGTGTGCGCTTGTAAACAAACGAGCGTAGTCAACCCCTGATACACGACCGTACAAGTATACGATTTAGTAACGGTAAAACAACCCCGCTACGTTACATTAGAAAGTTTAACTGAAATAATAAGAACGAATATAAAAGTATTATACTTATTTTAATCTTAGTTTAATTGATTTCTATATAAAATCATATATATGATTGCTTTTAATACATTTGAGAATAACATGATTGTAATAAAAATCAGTAAATGCAAATACTTATTTACTAAACCCAGTTTTGTTAAAATCATTAAGTAAATTATTCCCACTATATACCATGTAAATCTTTATATCTTAGAGATAAATAACACATATTTCAAATATTTTAAATGTATTTAATATGGATAGATTTGCAGCAAATCTAACTCAGCTAGACTTTAATATATGTAATCGTTAATAAACAAGATGATAATAAATATTAAGTAATGACTATTTCATAATCATGGAGGATATAACTGAAATAACCAAGGAAAGCGTGACCTCAGTTGTGACTGATTTTTGGTTACAGACAGTACAGATGTTTTTTTTTATTTTCATACTAGTACAAAATAAAAAACACCCTCCGGGTGATGTAAACATATATTTTTGAAACATATTACCTGAGGGGTGGGATTTTGTCAGCAAGTTTGTACCCTAAGTAAGTAAAATCATAAAATTCATTAAAGGAGTAAAAAATAAAACAATTTGAAATGTAAATTTTAAATATGTATTAAAATAAAACAAACTATATATAGAGATATAATACCAGTCATGTATTTATTAAAACTTGTTTTAAAAAACAATGAGGACTGTCTAATGTTGCATGTTCATATTTTGAGTGTATTTATGACGATTTGGGTAATGTGACGTAAGCAGTGACCTAATTTTTGTTAAAGACAAAAACCGGAAGCGAATCTCCATTATTAATAGAATATATTCCTGTTTTTTTTTAAATGTTTATTTGTCTTGTATTTGCTTTTTATTAAGCTTTAATGATTTCTAAATAATTTCTAATTAATTATTTAATTTATCATTGATCTATTTCCTTTTATATTTTTATTTGTTTTTTCTCATTGAGAATGAAGGGTAAAGAGTTTTTAACATACTATGGGAAAAAATAGGGTGTGGATTTTTTAAACTTTGGTCTTGGCAATGTTCCTTTATAAAAAGACGTGCATTCGGTAGTTGTACAAACAAAATTATAGACAGGCACAATATTTCGCTTGTATATATATATCATTTCTTTTTTTTTTATAAAGGCTCTCCCTCTAAACTGGGATAATATACCTGCCTGTGGAAGAATTTGAGTCCAACCGAATTAAACACCAAAAATTGAAACGGGCTATTAAAAAGGGCAATTTTCAGCCCAGCAACATTCAAAGTGGAGAAGTTCCAACATGTAGTTTCTGTGGAAGAGGATGTCTCTCCAGAGCTGGCCTGGTGACTCATATGAGAAAACACAAGGATAGAGTGTCAAATGCTACTGGCACCTAACTATGATGATATAAAAAAAATTACATGTAGATAATAATGAAACGGTACAAGGATTTTGTGGATGACGAATATAAGGTGACCTGTAGTTTTTTTTATTTGTCAACATAACGCTACATGTTGATTTCTGATTGGTCAGCACAAGACAAGGAAGAGAGTAAGAGAAAGTCTGGATTGAGCTGTTGAAGAGAACCGACGAAATATGAGTGTATGTTGTCCTCTAGTTCTTAACTAGCATCTTATTTATTAACAAAGTCTCTCTTAAATTCTAACTGCGTTTGATATGCCTCAAAACAGCCCACGTTATTAATGTGTTCAAACTCTTGTAATGTGTGTTATATATCTTTTAAAAAACTGTTTACATATTATATGGTGTGGATAATTTGCATACTAATTTTAACAAGACTAGGATTAATAGATATTTACTTGGTGTTATTGATTTTTAATATTATTGTTTTATTCTCAAACATATTAAAATCAACCTTGTGTATAATTTTATATATTGTTTGTTTGTTTGTTTGTTTATTGATTATAACGGCATACCAACCCGTCTGGTGTTATGTCATGAAGTATACATATCGTGTATTTATATTTATACTTTTTAGTAATTGGTTTTATCAATGTGTTAGCATTATTGGGGGTTATGTTGTATGGTATTGATTTGTTTCATGTTTATATTGTATGGTATAATTTCATATCCCTAAAAAAAGAGAGAATATCCTCCATGTGTACATTTTCAAACAGTCTTTCATGTTGTTTGCTTTAAAATAATGGTTTCTGATGGGAGCAAAATTCCATGAATAAGTGTTTAACTGTCGAAGGTGTTTGACATGTTCTACATTATAGTGGTTGTTCTTGTTTGAGTATATAGGAGTACGTTATAATTTTATATAGTAATCAATTAAAATCAAATCAAAATAAGTGTAATCTTATTATATGCATTCTAATTTTGTTTTATTAGTATTTCTAATTTAATATGATAGTTAATTTTATTGAAACTTAAATATGTGCACCCGGCGTAGGGCGCATATTTGTGATAGTTTTACTAATTAAATGTTATAATATTAGGTTTCTAATTGAGAGATGTGTGTATACGTAACCCGTTAGATTTAAAATAATATTTTAAATACTTTGGAAATACTGTTATTTCTTTCCTGCACAGCGACAGGACCGAGCCGACATGAACAGCATGTTAATCATCCTCTGCAAAAAGCGCCTTGGCTGTCTTATTCATGTCAGGACGATGGACAAAAGCCACATCCCCAAAGACCTACTGCATGGCGAATTAGTAGAAGGCTCTCGACCGGTAGGTAGACCACGCCTATGCTTCAAAGACGTCTGCAAGAGAGACATGAATACATTCCTCATTAACACCAACATATGGGAGTTCACTGCAAAAAAGCCCAAAAAAAACAAAAAACCAAAAACGATCGTTAATTTTAAAAACAACATGAAAGACTGTTTGAAAATGTACACATGGAGGATATTCTCTCTTTTTTAGGGATATGAAATTATAACATAGAATATAAACATGAAACAAATCAATACCATACAACATGATACCAAATAATGCTAACACATTGATAATTGTAATCGACAAAAACACTTTTAAAAAAAAATCAGACATTCAAGTCGTTACAAACACATCCAAAACAATTAGGAAAATAATCAATAAACCAAATAAGAAAGAATATTTCAGAAACAAATATTCTAAGAACTGTAAAAGCATTCATCTCACCGAAACATTCTGACGTCTTAAAAAGCGTTTATATGAATATAGTTATTGTTTGTAAAAAAAAAGACGAATTTAGTATTTCCATGGATTTTCTTATTCATTTATTGAAATTATCTAATTCTAAAACCTATTAATCCATTTTTTGAGTTTTCTTTTTCTTTTCTTGTTAATTATTAATCTGAGATGGGTTAAACATTAGATGCACCTTCACTTTCAATATGAAAGAAGACATGAGAAGGAGTGAAACAGAGAGGAAAGTAGCCTCCGTAGCCAGAGAGACAGAACGAAGGAGAAACAACATCACTCCCAGTCAGCATCATTGTTTATGTGTAGTCAGTGCCCCAGAGACTGCTATTCAAATATTGCCCTGTTCAATTACTTGCGCAGATGCAGATAGAACCTTTTTTGGCACTTAACCATCGTCTTTAATAGACGGAAGGATGTCAACAACAACACAGCGATAATAATAAAAAAGCCTATACAATATATTCTAAGAAAGGGCAAACTTTTACATTAAAACTGATAATCCTAACAAAACAGAATTCAATGAATACGTAATTTTTCCCACGATTTTAACATTAAATGTAATCGACAAAAACACTTTTTAAAAAAATCAGACATTCAAGTCGTTATAAACACATCCAAAACAATTAGGAAAATAATCAATAAACCAAATAAGAAAGAATATTTCAGAAACAAATATTCTAAGAACTGTAAAAGCATTCATCTCACCGAAACATTATGACGTCTTAAAAAGCGTTTATATGAATATAGTTATTGTTTGTAAAAAAAAAGACGAATTTAGCATTTCCATGGATTTTCTTATTCATTTCTTGAAATTATCTAATTCTAAAACCTATTAATCCATTTTTTGAGTTTTCTTTTTCTTTTCTTGTTAATTATTAATCTGAGATGGGTTAAACATTAGATGCACCTTCACCGACTTGAAAAGACCATTTCATGTCTTTCGCTTTTTTTTTAGACCGACCCCCAGGGAAGTTATCCACAGACATGTGTTTCGGCGTTTCACGCCTCTTCATTGTGGCTAGACACAACAACTATTCTTGGCTTGGGTCGAACTCTGTTTGCCTGGCTGTTTGCCTGTCTGATATCTTATCCACTGACAGCTGTAGCTTGATTGGTGTTTTTAAACTATTAAATGAATAGGTCTGTTTATGTATTTTACGGTCACAGAGAGATCAAGTTTCCGGGGAAACGATCATATACATATATATATCCTACTTTTTCATTTTCTGCTTACTACTACTACTACTACTACTACTAGTAGTAGTACTCCTACTACTCTATATTTTCAATGACTTTCAAATCTCTCTTTTTCAAATGTAATTACTTTCCTATCGCTGTTGTTCTCTTATTAATGTAATTAGTGCACACGTCTGTCATTTGGTATTCAAAACATGACAAACGATTACCAACTATTTTATGTATTTTTAATAATTCAAATCTTATTGTTTAGTAGAAAATATGTTCTTATTATCCTATTAATTTCTACTTTACACCACACACTCTCAACAGGATGTTATTGTTTAATGTTTACGTTTGCCATTATTGTGGCTTATTTTAAAATCTAAAAGAATAGCGTTATTATTAAATAAATATATATCTTAATAATATTTATGATATATAAAATTAAAGTAATCCTTTATAATAATATATTATGTCATTAATAATAATTATTGTAAGATATATCTGCGATAAATAATTACACGATCAAAACTTAAAATCTTTTTATACTAATTTGATTTAATGTAAATTGTTGTGGAATTCATATAAATTTGTAATTATTTTAATCGGGACTTCAAATTTATTCAATTTATAAAGATTTGTAATTATTTATTATTCTTGTTTTATGAAAAAAGGGGTTATCTCCACTAACACTGGGAACTTGGAAGATAGTGAGCCAGAACAAGGAGAAACTAAGAGCCCCCAGGCCAACTTAGCCATAACTCTCTCGTCTGTAACAGCAAAGCAGAAAGAACATAGCGACAACCCTTCCTGACAGACAGTCATCATTCGAAAGACGTTTATGTATTGAGAGTATGAAGTTGTTAAAACATATTCTTTTAGCAGTCAATGAACTTACAAGGTAACAAGTTAAAATTTACAGTAAACAATTATCTTAGAGATGAATATCTGGTGTGGTTAAAACTTCTCGTTACAGCTTCGAGTGGGGCTCTTTTGTGTTCTCCTGTGGCTGGCTGTCAGGAAGGGTTGTCACTATGTTCTTTCTGCTTTGCTGTTAACAGACGAGAGAGTTATGGCTAAGTTGGCCTGGGGGCTATTGGTATCTCCTTGTTCTGGCTCAGCATCTTCTAAGTTCCCAGTGTTAGTGGGGATAACCCCTATTACAAAGGGATATGCTCGAATCTTGCTTGTTGGACTGCTGTTCAGTTTATTGGCAATTCCTGGATGTTATGTGTCTGGTAACCAAATTGGAGTGATGGGGGCATCTTTCTTTGGCCATTAGAGATTTTAGTATGAACACAAGGCGACTTTTTTCTCATGAGATTTTAATTTTTGTCCAAAGTTACAACTGCAATATTTGTCGTTGTTATATGGTGCCGTAAACTATTTCGTTACAGCAGAATCAGCCAGACTGATGCTTTAACACTTGAACCAATATCCTTCCTCAGATCTTAATAAAACTACTTATGTAGAGTGGAGACTCACTGTGGACTCACTGATAGATAGAGAATTCATGGCAAGAGTTATTTCCCAACGCCAAGCAATTATATTATACAATAACTAATTAAATTGTTTTATAACCAAAATGAATAACCTGTAGGTTAATATCACTTTTCTAGAATAAGCAAATAAGTATTGTGTATAGAAGACGATTCATATAAGCAAGAAACGTCAAGTTATAGACATTAAATTTGTCTGATGTAAGAGCCAGAAACACAATGAAAAGTGACCTTGTCTCCCAAGAGACAAAGCTGTCCATCACGTTATTTTTTTTACAATGCTTATATGTCACAATTCTATTATAGCATGACACCTACTCATAACAAGCACTACAGTAGCGATTTGGTCTACAAATGGACAGTAAGATTCTAAACATTGCTGACATAGTTTGTGATTCAATAACAAGTTAGATTGTGAGACATTTGGCTAAGAATTAACAAAATTAACAATTTGAATTTTGACAGATGACTACACTTGACAGTTGAGATATTATTATAAAGACAGGAGTATAATCACATGTATCGATATAAAAGTTGCATTTATAGTAAACATTCAACAAATAAGAAATGATATCTTATTTTGACAAATACTATATCATTTTTATTTTTCACGAACATTGAATAGCTTTTGCTTTGTTTAAGATTTTTGAAGTTTCAAGCAGTATAATCATATTGTTACGTTACGCTCTCCTCTCGGAATAGAGAGATGACGTGCCAACGTTTGTTACGTTATTGTACTCATTTCTGAATGGAGTGTTGTTTTGATGTAGAAATAATTGTTGTTTACTTATCACTGAACCAGTACTACATACGGAGAGGCTCGTATCTTGCTTACTGGACTGCTGTTCAGCTGACTGGCAATTCCTGGATGTTTGAAGTCTGGAAACTGAATTGGGATACTGGGGGCATCTTGCTTTATGCCAATTAGAGTTTTTGATAATAAAACAAGGCCTTCTTTTTCTCATGAGATTTTAACTTAATTTTGAACTGCTGTTCGCAAAACACATGAGGATTATCTTGTGGAACATTGTTAATGTAACTAGCAAAATTGTGTGAATTAAGTTATGATGTAATTAAATATTAAACTGAATTAGAAAGTCTAATTGAATTAAATAAAAGCTTAACCTTATTTTTACTTAATTCTAATTCATTTCAATATAAAATTATACATACAATTTCTTTTAATACGTTAGAGAATAAAACGATAATATTAGAAATCAAAAACTATTGTAATTATTTATTAAACACGGTTTTGTCAAAACTGTATACAAATTATTCACACCATATATTATGTAAACATTTATTTCTTAATGATATATAACACACATCGCAGGATTTTAATGACCCGTTCCTTCGGATCCGGTGTCTTCTGCCACTGGACTATTAATAGAATTAACGGCGTAATCACAGGAAACCATGTCCCTTGGTAATACCTGCCCGCTGATTTAAAGCAGCAGGGATGGATTTATTGTCCAATACCTGAGGCGTCCTCCTAAGAGGGAATGCAGAGGAGTTCCGCGCATTTTGTGCCTACCATCGGATGAGCTTTGGTTCGTGGGTGGCCTCACATTAATTGGGCCTTGTGTCTGACTCGCATAAGTGGGATGCGTGGTAAATAACATATTGATAACGTCGGTTGTTTTGAGGAAAATCTATTTCAGCTAGATCTTGATATTGACATTGTAAATGAATAAGATGCGAATTAAGATAACATAACGTTCATTTAATACACATATTTGGGTATATGACGTAAATAAATAAAGGAATTGTAACGATATTGGTGAGGTAATTTCGGATACAGACAGACAGACAGACACATAATCCCCATTAAAATAAGATGAATACGATCGGTGAATATGATTACAGTGTAGAAAATGGTATTAGCAAACGGCCACGTCCTAGTTTAGATTAAACAAGAATACGTTCATTCTGCATTCATACATTTAGGATGGAAGTCATGGATGATCCATATGTTGTTCTCTACGGGCGGTGTCTGCTTAAACTTTGGTGTGTGACCATTCTAGAAGAAAGATAACACCAATTCCAAACCAGTTGGATGTCAATTTTGATTTCCTTTACAGAAACGCTGATGCTAAGCTGATACCAAACACGTAAATCTGTTTTTCTTTGGGCTATATCGTTAAAGCTAATGATTGACTTCGTTCCTCACTAGATGCATATCTATCTATCTGTCTATCTATCTATCTATCTATCTATCTATACATACATACATACATACACATATATATATATATATATATATATATATATATATATATATATATATATATGGTGAAAATGCAAAACAAACAGGGAATGTTACAATAGATAGATATTTAATGTTCGAACATTTTGGTTTATAAAGAAATCTTCTTTAGAACAATGAAACTAGTCAAGAATAAGAAAAAATTATGTAGTTAGAAGATGTATTGAAAGCATTCAAATGTTTGAACCTCGACACTACAAGCAATAAATTTCCATCTATTGTAACATAGCGTTTTTCTTTTGCTCTTCCTTTTCCCCACGTACTGTCTGATTAATTTCCTCATTTTACACACACACACACACACACACACACACACACATATACATATATATATATATATATATATATATATATGTATGAGTAGTGGCTTACCGGTGCGTACGGGTACGATCGTTGGGGGCGCACATGATCCAGGGTTTAAGACCGTGAAAAAACAAATACAAAGTGCTCAATACAATGTAGAGCAAAATTTATTTAAGAAATGGATATAAAGTAACCTACTCGATTTTCATCATCTGAATCGTCAGGGTGAATTAATCGAGTTTTCGATTAATATCAGTTGATACCACGTATCGAATTGCTAAATTCGTGTATGTTAGTAGCGGATATCGTCACTAACCCACTAGCCATATGCTTATATACAAAAGATGACTCTTCTTTATTTTCTTCGGTGTGCGTGGTAGTGAGTGGCGGGCACGGAAAATGACACTACGACTTCTTATGTGGTGGAAGTGTTTGGCGAGCCTCACTGCTCGCTCGGGAGCGCCCGACCGTATCGACGGCCCGACACCTTCTCTGCTCGCCGTCTTTCTCGGGTCTCTCTCGGGTCTGTCCTCTCTGGGTCTCTCTCGTGGGTCTCTTAAGTATCGACGACCGCCCACACATTCTTTTGTTCCCTGACCGGAAGTCCCCTCCTTTTTGTTGTTGTTAGTCTTTGTCCAGATGAGTCCTTTTGTTGCTCTCAAACGCCTACACGTTTTCTTTGTTCGCTTTTCCTTTGTCTTTTCGACTTCCCGCGCAAAACAAACAGTCAATCTGCAACATTGGAACGGGTCTTATCGTTACAGATAGACGCTTGTTTAACAACGATAAGACCCGAAAACTCGATTAAGTTGTAGTAGTAGTCGCCGTTAGTAGTTGTAATAATCATTGATTCAGAAACAAAATACACGCAAGTTGTATAGTACCAAGGGGCTGTATATTTATTTCTAAGCTCGTGGGTTCTTTTTCAGAGAAAAGGAAAGACAGAGAGAAATAGAGAGTGAGTATCGTCAAATTATTCTATCTTTTAACATAGTATCCTGTTCTGTACTGCTGTCCCACACCCATATGAGGGACCGGGACCAACGTCTGACTCCCACTAGATCCAAGAGTGAAGAGGCAGATTTTCTCTTTCCCGTTTATCGTTCCAGCATCACATCCGTTTCTGGTCAAAACCCAGAACTTCCGTTTTTATTTTTAAATCTATTTCCGGGATCATTCTACGGTCATTGCTTTTACTCTGTTGTGTGTTTACTCTTCCAAATTTTAACCTTTATTCTTATTTCTTCTTCCCCTTTTTCTACGTTGACCATATTAATTACGCTACACAAAGACAGACAGATCCAGCTAATTGATAAATCCAGCGCAGACCACGCAGAGATAAATAGCAGCCCGAGTTAATAAGGAAGCCCAAAGTGATTCAAAAGAAACAGAAGATAAGTATAGAAGACAAGTACAAGATAGGTAAAGAGGACAGGCACACATGTGTACACAGGTATGTAGGTGTCCTCTACTGTACTGCACTGCGACACAGATAAGTGGAGTATTTAAAGTAATATTCATGTTTTTGAAGCAAATATACTTTTCTATACTACGATACCAAAGTAAATAAAAATAGGAACTTTATTTGGAATATACGAAAACGACCGTTGAATTGGGAAGGAAGTTTGATTCATGCTATTAAAATATATATCTTCCCTTGAGATATAAAGAAATATAATATTCCCTGAATAATGCTTTTAAAATATCGATAAAGGAAATTATGGTAAACATAATTCTTTTTAAAGCATACATCATACGAACAATTTTAGAATAATGGAATATTCAGCGAGAAAGAAACATTCTCACAGTATCTAGCAGATTAAATATCATGAAAGGGTAAAACTAACGTTAATTGATTTAAACCTTAACGATGAAAAATACTTTATTTAGGATTTTCGGGAAGAGTAGAAATGAAAAACAAAACGATGCAAATCATTATTTTATTGTATTCCTTCGATACAATTTTCAACACGATTAGGAATTATTGACTGACATTTTAAAAGCAAATTGGAAATGCAACTTCATCACCAAAAAGGCGAGAAGAAAAAAAAAATGGGCAAATGAAATTGAAATAATTTTTAAAAATCAAATTTAAATGTCACAAATTTTTAAACAAATTTCAAATAAGTGAATTCAAATAAATCAAAATGAATTTGAAATGCCTTCAAATCATTTAAATCATCAGCCTCATTTTCGCGTGTTTTCCGTTTTTCAGACATAAACATTCAATAATCAAGATGAAAACGAAATGTTTGAACAAATATTTTTAAAAGCTATAGAACGCAGTAATATGTCGTACAACAATGGAACCAGAGACGGGGAAATGGTTGGTTTGTACGCATGAATTCATATAAATATATCTACCAAACCTCCGCACCAGTAGGATGCGACACAAGATCAATTTTTAAGTGGAGTTTAACATGTTTGATATCAGAGTTTTCCATCTCCTAGACTGGTTACCTTGCCATGTTTAAAGAGTCCAGTCTGACCAACTATTTATCCATAGCTGGAAGTATGAATCCTACATTCATACCATGTGAAATGCAAACAGGTTCGTCCAGGAATTGAACTCTGGTCGACGAGTCCATTTCCCACGACTCTAACCATTAGACCACGCGCCTCCAGACTCAGCCTTTGACTTACTATTGCCTATTTTTTCGGTGGATGAATGCATTGATATATGCACTCATTCGACCCTTTTATCAACTTCCTTTACAGAGCTTTTAATTTCTAATTCAATAGAAATTAATAGTTAAAACAAGGGAATTTAAGTGCACTATTGTTCGTATCCCGGCACGTGACATTGTATGTCACCTTTTGTTAGCATTATTAGTAAAGAAAGGAAATAGATTTATATTTATTGTCATTAGCAGAACCTGTGGATTTACCACAATATGATAATTTAATTAGTACAACGTTTGATGTATTTATTGTATAGCTTTAACAAGGGTATTATAGCCATGTGAAATGCCAACAGCTTCATCCAGAAATTAACTCGGGTAGACGAGTGTATTTCCTATCTAACAATCTGACCACGCACCTCAATGAATTCCTATATGGTATTGTGTCATACGCAGAAGACACATTAAGACGGGTATTTATAGTTGGCGTATTTTAATCCCCGCCAACAGGAGAGACTGCAACTTTATGGCATACGTAAATACTCATTAAAATAATACATGTCCCACGCTATAACTTTATTTTGAATCGTTCTTTAGCCTTATCTCGCCCAATTAAGTTGTTTGTGATTTTTATCAGATTACAATGAGTTTGGTGAATGAAGTCATTTCTAAATATTTGAATATATTCCTAGTAGAATTTCCCAAAGAGAGCAGAAAAAGTGAATGACGCCCAATTTTTCATGAAAAATCTACAATCGTTTATAAAATAATTTGTCCGCTGCTTGTCCCATTTAAACCTCGCCATTGTTGTTGTCATTCTAATTTGTCAGAAGAAAAAGAACCCGACCGGATGATACATTTGAGGATTTCAACCTCTATGTCCATCCACTGTAGCATAACTCCAGAACGAGTTGTGTCGCATGAGCCGATTCAAGTTGTAGTAGTAGTCGTGGTTAGTAGTAGCCGTTAGTCAAAAACAACATACATGCAAGTTGTATAGTCACAAGGGGCTTTGTATTCATTTCTAGGCTCATGGGCTCTTCATCAGAGAGAATGAAAGACAGAGAGAAAGAGAGGGAGTATCGTCAACATATTCTATCTTCACCGCTGACGCACACCCATACGAGGGAGCAGGACCAACGTCCTTCACCTACTAGGACCGAAAGGAAAAGAGGTTGATTTTCTTCTTCGTCCGTTTCTAGTTCCTGCGTCACACCCGTTTCCGGTCAACACCCGGAACTTCCGCCTTTATCCTCAAATCCATCGCCGGGGTCACTCTTCGGTCAAATTACTGGCACCACAGCATATATTTACTCTTCCAAATTTTAACCTTTGTTTGTTCTTATATCTTTTTCCTCTCTTTTTTTTCAATCCCCGTCGACCGCAATAATCACGCTACATCTATTAATCTGACAATCTCTAACAAGAGAAACATTGCATACTAACATACTTTTGTTATATGTACCAAAGCAAAACAGTACTATAAAGTAATAAGAGGGGTGTTATACTGTCTGTTAGTTATTTAATAAGCGTAGATGTGACACAAGGCCAGAAGCACAAGGCGCACATTGACAATTGAACTCACTAACAATGACCTGCGAATCTAACTTGTTAACCATTACACCAAGAACAGTGCCAACTATCTGTCAGTATAGTCATTTACTAAGTTTAGCTTAGATATGGCACAAGACCAGATTATTATGCACCAATGAGAATCGAACTCATTAACAATGGTCTGCGAATCTAGCTTGCAAACCATAAGGTGCCTATCCGTTAGTATAGTTATTTACTAAGCTTTGCTTAGATATGGCACAAGGCCAGAAGTATGGGCTCCCAATGAGAATCGAACTCACTAACAATGGTTTGCGAGTCTAGCTTGCTAACCATTAAACCACGCGAGTTGCCCCCTATCCGTTAGTATAAGTTGTACGCAAATTCCCACTCATATTTATGGACTTTCCCAAAGAGTAGCAGCAGGCATTTCAGGTACAAATGGGCCTATCAAAAATGAGCACAGAAAATTTTGAGTATTTAAGATCTTTTGCATCTATCGTCGAATCAATTGCTATTATGCTGACGTTCTTTAAGCATGAGGAACATGGCATTGTAACAGACTTTTGTTTTATGTACCAAAGCGATAGTGTGTTATAAAGCAATACGAAGGATAATATATTTCGAATACAAAGCATGCTTCATATTTAGAAGTAAGACATTTTTCGATATACAACTATTTCAGTACTAAACAACTCAATGTAAATGATACATAGATTCATAATGAACGATGCTTAGAGTTAATGCATGCACACAAATACATGCTTATGCTCTAATAATATGTATGACTGTCTCTATAAAAGTATATATATATATATATATATATATATATATATATATATATATATATCTTTCCTCTCTTGAAAGTAGCCGTCGCAGAAAAGAGAGCCAAATGGAAGGAGAGACAGCAGCATCCCCAACAAGCATCACTATTTATTTGCAGTCACTGCACCAGAGGTTGCCATTCAAAAATTGGTCTGTTCAATCACTCATGCAGTTGCAGATAAAAAACGTGGAAACTACAGCATCATTTTTAGTAACGGACGGATTCCAACAATAACAACAATATATAAATATATATATATGCGTATGTGCGTGTGCGTGTGTGTGTGTGTGTGAGAGTGTGTGTGTGCGTATATATATATATATATATATATATATATATATATATATGTGTGTGTGGTGTGTGTGTGTATATATTATGGAATCTCTCTTCGATTGTCGACGCATGAGGGTTCACACAATGAACACCCACACAGTGATTTGTTTATAGTGGTGAAGGCTTGTGTTGGACCATCCACACTTTTTGCCACTGTCGATAGGAAAGAATTGGTGCATCAAGGGTGCCACAAACCCAATCAATGACTGACCTCAGGAATTTTGAATTCAGAGTTATCCCCCTCCTAGACTGGTTACCTACCCAATGCTGAAGGGCACAGCATGCCCTACTATTTAACCCATAGCTGGAGGGAGAATATATATGGATTCATACCTTTCGCAAGGGTATTAGCGCTATGTGAAATGCAAACAGCTTCGTCTAGGAATTGAACTCGAATCGACGAGTCCATTTTCCACGACTCTAACTACTAGCCCTCACGCGCCTCTAATGTGTGTATATATACATACACACACACACACACACACACACACACACAATAATATATATATATATATATATATATGTATATATATGTATATATATATGATTGCCCTGATCTTTCTTTAAAATATTATAAATTGTACTTCCACACCATATTTTGTTGTTTTTGTTCCAAAAAAATCGGTACTTTTTCCACCAATAAGATTATTTTTCCCATTTTCATAATCAAAATATCAGTCTACAATATACGCTATGTCGTAGCCTTGAGAAGAAAAGGTAATTATGTTACATTTTTCTTATTTGTCTATCTAAATTTTTTGTGATTATATCAATAACTTTTAACGGTTTTTCCTCTATTGCTCTCTCACACTCTCTTTCTCACACATACACACACTCTCCCTCTCTCTCTCTCTCTCTCTCTCTCTCTCTCTCTCTCTCTCTCTCTCTCTCTTTATCTGCATGTCTGTCTGTCTCTCTATAATTTATCAATGAATATCTAATTTATAGTCACACACACTTCCCCTCACCATCTCTCATCGTCTGTCTGCCTGACTCTGTCTCTGATTATGTCTCTCTCTATCTCTCTCTCTCTGTCTGTCTGTCTGTCTTTCTCTTTCTCTCTCTCTCTCTCTCTCTCTTCTCTCTCTCTCTCTCTCTCTCTCTCTCTCTCTTCTCTCTCCTGATCATTTTGCATTTGTTTCATTTTGTATTACTTTCATTATTGCTGTCTCTCTTCATTTTCTCTCAATGTCTTCCTTCCATTTCAGTTTATCCTGTCATTTCCTTCTTTGTTTAGTCAATATACATATATCTATATAGCGCGTGGTGTAATGGTTAAAGCCATGGGAAATGGACTCGCCGCCCCGAGTTCAAATCCTGGATGTGGTCATTGCATTTCACTTAGTGCTAATACCCTTGGGAAAGGACTCTTTAACCTTGGTTAGGCAACCGATATAGAAGAAGGAAAACTTTGAATTCAAACCTGTTGAACTCCGCTTAAGTAATTGACCTTGAGTCACATCCTGCTCGTGTGGAGGGTTTGGTATATATATATATATATATATATATATATATATATTATATATATATACCTTTCATATTTCTTTCATGCTTCATAATTCATACTTTCTTTTAGCTCGGTCGGTAGAGCTTTCGGCTAGAAACCACAAGGTTCCTAGTTCGATACCAGCCCTCACCAACTCAGCGTATGAGTATCTCAGGGATCTGTGCGATAAAGTAAGGAGCTGATGGTAGGTGTGGCGCTCCACCTCAAACGCAAAAACAATCTCCTTGATCTAGCGCTAGTGAAACGTGGATAGACTCCCTCGCTGTATGGCTCATACCGACATTAGACTTTACTTAATCTATCTATTTATTTATCTTCCTGAAACTTTAATTCTTAGAAATCTACAGATATTTCTG
>CM042147.1:45330648-45340648 GCA_023376005.1 Doryteuthis pealeii | reverse complement strand
CCTGGACCTGTTAATTGTATTTCACTTAGCGCTAATACCCTTAAGAAAGGTATGTATTCTATTCTCTCTCCAGCTATGGGTAAATAGTAGGATAGACTGGGCTCTTTAACCTTGGTTAGGCAACCAGTCTAGGAGAAGGAAAACTCTGAATTCAAACCTGTTAAACTCCGCTTAAGAAATTGACCTTGTGTCACATCCTGATCGTACGGAGGGGTTGGTAAATATATATACACAATAGAAGTTCTCTCACTAGAGAGGGGAGAGAGATAGACAGATAGACAGAGAGACGCATAGATGCAAATTTGCATAATTTTTTTTCTTATCTGTTACTTCGTCTGGCCATTGTGTGATCGCATAGTTTTGACTTCTATCTGTTGGTTGTTCATCCTTGATTCTTTTTCTTCTTCTTGGTCAGTCTTTTCGTCAAGACATACATCAACCAACAACACCATGTTATTTCTTTAAACTTTTATTCTTAACTACTTTTCTTTTTTCTAACTAACTAACACAGCGCACGTGTGCAGATGAGCCCATGCTCCTACTCTGATGTCTGAGCTGCTACTAACGAGTTAACTAGCTCTAACGTGACTTCACGAGATTCGCGGGCTTTCTGCCTTACCTGTAATATTCTATGGAAAGGGCCCCCCGTGATATGAAAGGGGCCACCCCTGCAGAAATACAGGGGGCTGTCAATAATCTATGCCACCACATAGATTATGCAACAATCTTTTTGCTGAGGTGGAGCGCCACACTTACCGTCAGCTCCCCACTTAACCGCACATATCAGATTACACAGTCTGTGCTACTCATACGCTGAGTTGGCGGGGAACGGTATCGAACCAACAAATTGGGATTCCTAGACGGCTACTCTACTGACTGAGCTAAACTGGCCCCAAAGGACTGTAGCGGGTATATGATATTTCTAAATGTTATCAATTCGTTTTTGGGGGGCCATAAGATATGCAATCTATTTTTTTTAAATATCATAACATATAACAAAATAATTGTAATGAAGCAATAATTGTTTGTAAATAGACAAAAACCACTCACTATAGAAATACCTAGAAGCGGCTACCCGGCATCACCTGGGTAGAGGGAGGGGGGCAAAACAGTTAGTCTCGCATATCTAATATTGTTGAATCGTGAGTTGGATCCTCGCAGGATACCCCATTAAAATCCCCACGTAAAAAAGGCTTTGCGTTGATCTAGAATGTCTCCTATCTAAGATACTAGATACAAAAACAAATTTCGTGCTGTCATCATTGGAATGTTATTTTTTAATTATCTTTACAAACATAAACCTAATCTTCATTATTTTTGAAAAAACAAAACAAACCCTACTTATATTTAATGTGTATATATATTTATTTTGTTGTTAATTGTTTTATTTTCGAAGTTTCCTCCACACAACTGCCCTTTATATATGTATAGATAGAATAGATAACCTTTACAACAGAATTTGGTATATCTAGTAAAAATTACGGCTTTGCAGAAGCTCAGTGTTGCATTGCGTGTTCTCGAATGAAATAAGTTTAACGTGTTATCGTAATAATTATATACCTGGAATAGAAATAGACTCTCTCTCGTCGATTTCGACGCATGAGGGTTCATCCAACGAACAACCAATGAGAGTACATCCAATGAATAACCTTCACAGTGTTTTGTTAATGGAGTTGAAGGCTCGTGTTGGACCATTCGCACTTTTTGGCACAGTCGAAAGGAAAAAATGGTTCACAAGGAATGTCACAAACCCAACTAGCGATAGACTTCAGGTTTGTTAAATTCAGAGTTTTCCTTCTCCTAGACTGGTTACCTATCCAAGGTTAAAGAGCCCAGTCTGTCCTACTATTTACCCAAAGCAGGAGGGAGAATACATGGATTCACACCTTTCCGAAGGCTATTAGTGCTATGAGAAATGCGAACAGCCTTGTCTAGGATTTGAACTCGGGTCGACGAGTCCATTTCCTACGACTCTAACCATTATGCCACATGAATTATATACTTATCTTCTTACTGTTCACCTATTCTCTTGACTGAATCGGAGTTGGGCTCTGCTGTTCTGAATCGGAGTTGCTGGTATTTCTTGATTGGTTATTTGGCAGGTATTTTCAGCTGGATGCCTTTCTCGTTGTTCTTCGAGGAGTCTACTACAACTTGGGAATATATTGAGGATGTCCCGTCTTGTGTCGTTGCTAGTTTATAATAACAAACGCAAAACTTTCTTTTTTCTGGGCTCAATTATTTCATCCCAAGTAAAGATGCCTTGGAGAAGAGATACTCATCTTACGCCTGTTCTCTTCAATCGCTCAACCCAGACTGCCAACTCATCTCTCATCGACTGTTGGCATCCATCGACCAATCAGAGAACCACTGGTAGCCTTCCAAAAAGTACTGTCAGTTTGATTCCATGGCTAAGCTACCTTAATTTAAATATAAACGCTCTATCAATTATATTGAGCACTGTCTGCTTAGAAATATAGCACCCATAGTATCCTACCCAAGGATAGTTGTGTCTAGCCACACTGAAGAGGCATGATATGCCGAAACACGTGTCTGTGGATGACTTATATATATGCTCCCAAATACCGGTAGAGCTCTCTTGGAGTGATTTTATTTTACTTTCATCGTCAGCGTAATAAAGCAATGATCGTCTGTTGTTTACAGATTTGATCTCTCTGGTGGCTGAAAAATATATACACAGATATATGTATTTATCAGTTAAAACACGGCCGAGATATTATTGAACCAAGCTGATAAAAAATCAGTCGGGTTTCGCTTCTGGTCAGAAGTTGTTACTGTATCTAGCCACACTGATGAGACGTGAATCATCGAAACACGCTGCCCGTGGATGACTTTATATATATATATATATATATATCTTATTATAATGGAGATTGTGTGTTTTTCTGTCTGTAACCGAAACTATATTACTAATCGAGTCACATAGTTATTTACATCACATTATCCATGATTTTATTCATATCTAAACCTCAACAATTAATAAAATTGTTTTACATTATTAATATTGTTAACAATATATACATACTAATAACATGCAATTGTATTTATATATACAACAAAATAGAGGTTTACAGTATGAATGAGAAGGCTAATTTGCATATTGATCTTAAAAAATTGATTTTAATAAATATATGCTTAGTATTATTGATTTCTAATTGTTTGGTTTTATCTTAATGAATATGAGCAAAAATCTCTTCAATAAATCTAAAAAGAAATTCCTTAACAAGAAGAAATAACTAATATTATTCTTTACTTCCTATTTTAACTAAACAGTTTAATTAGGAAAATTTACCAATGAAAAAAGGGAGTAACGGAAAATGATGGAAGAGTTAGTTTCAAAGGTGTTCTATTTTTCAGTCATACCCCCTCTGTTCCAAATATTTTTATCTGAATTCTTATTCAGTTTCATTAGCCTTTCTAATTTAACATGATATTTTATTAAATTAAAACTTAAATACTTGCACCCAGTGGGTCCATATATTTGCTAGTATATATATATATATATATATATATATATATATATATATATATATATATATATATATACGAGTAATTCTTCTAGGTTGAGTTTAGCAAACATATTAGAACAATGGTGATGTATGGGCCAACGTCATACTTCAAAGAGAGTATTCAGAAAATTAATACCCAGAAAATGCCTGCGTTTTGGACAGAACTATTTACGCTCTCCACCGAGAAACCTGTTTCTAATCAATAGCCGAAGCCGGTTGCCTATTGCATGGGCCATTAAATCAGCATTTACTTTCGTTCCATCGACCCAAACATAAGCCTCTACCCGTTCAACCGCAATTCTTCGTTCCCGCCTCTTATTGTCTATATTTACCCACACCTGGATTGTATCCCATTTAGCGTGATGCCAATTCGTTTTTTTTATTTTTTTTTTTTTTTTTACTTTTATATGATGCAGGTCATAAGGGTTACTAATGGACTAGACTGTAGCAGCTACAGAGAAAAACCTCCCCCTCCAACTCCCACTCCCACCCCTTTATTGCCGCCTTTTTCTCGTTACACGCAAGATGGCCGTCGGAAGGCTATTTGCCAAAAAAAAAACATGAAGGTAGCTAGAGGTTGGGATGTAAGAAAAGAAATAATAGTTTTAATCAAAACGCTTCGCTGGCGCACGTAGTTCGTCTGCTTATTTTATATTCTTCAAAAACTCGAATAAAAAACACATGAAATTATAAAATAATGGAAATTTGAACTGAAATCAAGTCTTGGGGAAAAGAGTATGTTTTTTTTTTGGAAATGAAGCCAGCCCTCCCCTCCCAACAGCCTTTAGAGATTTATTGGCTAATTAATCACTAGATTGTTCGTACATTAAATTGTCTTCCCTTTTCTGTAGGGTTAGATTTTATTAATGTATCATGTAATTATAACGTCTTTAGTATGTTTCATTTAATTTTCTTTGACATCAGTTTAATCACCAGTTATAATAGGAATATAATTTTATTAGTTTATTTTTTTATACTATTGAAAATATCTAAGAAATTCCTAAATAAATAAATAAAGTCTAATATGTTTAATATGAATTGAACTCATTAAGCGGTTTCATATAACAGGCCTTAATATACTTATTTAAAAAATTAGGCTTTAAGCCATTCTGAAATTATCAATTAAAAAGGGGTAAATTAATGTTTATTAATATATTTTTGTGTTGATACTCATAATTATTTCTTTATTATAAATACAATGCATTAACAATAAATTGTATATGAAAAATAATGAGGTGGGAATGTGGAAAACCCTAAAATTTAAGTTATACGGTTAGGTAGTAATGGAGATTAACTGAAATTGGATGACGTGTAAATGACTGACCTGTTGACTTCTGTTTGGTCTAAAAGTGAAAGGGGAAAGTGAGAGGGGGGTCGGTTTGAAGTTTTCGAAGAAAACTGATGGAAGAGTCTGGCTGGTGTTTTGGAGTAGAAGCATCGCAATGGCGATGTGTCTGTTCAAGATCCAATTTCCAACTTGGGTTATAAAATAAATGAGCTCAGAAAAAGCAAGAACGTCTTGTGTTCGTAATTAAGAATTGTCAACGGACGCAAGACGAAACTAAGAGTACCCAAATTGTTCCAGGCTCGGAGAACAGAACATACCAGTGTGAGATTATCTGCCCTTAGTTGGCTGGAAGAGTTGTCTTCCCTCGTGTTTCTGTTTTTTCCTCACCAGGCGTCTTCCCTATTTAAGCAGGCAAGTGCCAGATTTGAACCCTCTTTCTTCTCCAGGAATCTTGACAACTAATGGGTTAGGACAGTTTGTCTACACCCTACTTGTGAGGTGGTGAAAACCCCACACAGGCAATGTAGTAAGTGACTGTAGCTTATGGACTCTCCATAACTTTTGTATCTTATCCCTTTTCTATGTACGTATATTATCTACTATGTATCTTGTCTCGTGTATATGTATTTCATGTCTTAAATGCTGCTCCATGTGCTATCCTTCTATTAAAGTCCATTGTTATATTTAACACTTTTGGGCAGAGTTGTTTGTTCAACAATAATTAACCTTATCGTAACTTTTAACCCAACACCAGCACCACAACAGACACAGCTACATAGCAACTTTGATCTAGAATAGCAGATATGAAGAATAACAGCTATCACAGATCCAGAAAAGTATAAAACGAAATTATATACACCTTCAATTAGACGTTACGTCACATATTCAATTTGATTCATAATGACTACTGCAACCTCCTTCTCCTTAAATGATCCCACCACGTAACATATATTCCTACTTGGTATTAGTCAAGAACTTCTAGTTAGAACTTTATTAGTAAATCGTAAGTTGAATTCAATCCTTGGCTCTAAAATCAGAGGATAAAAGCGGACAGTACAAATGCCGAATAACCAAGAAGGCTAATTAATTCATAAAATATTCTAAGGCATGGACAGCAGAATTAGAACAACCTATTTCCGTGGATTTAATAAGGATTCTCCAAGACATTCCCAGAAGCTTACAGACTCCGACAAAATATTGCTGAAGAATTTTATAGTTGCAGTGACCAAAACGTTCTGCTGCGTATGTCAACCAAGATGAGTAGGGGTGCCCGAATCATATATATATATATATATATAATATATATATATATATATATATATATATATATATAAAGTAATCTGCAGACGCGCGTTTCGGGGTTCACCCCTCATCAGTGCAGCTAGAATTATTTTTCATATTTTCATTATATATATATATATATATATATATATATATATATATATATATATATATATATAGTATGAACAAAAGGTGATAAGACAAACAGGAAGATTTCTTGTTTGAAGAAATTGTTTTTAGAGAGTTTTTTTTTAAAGGGAGCATTATAAAAGAATTATAGAAACTGAAATAATTTTTGAGGAGTTGACATGCTATCATAATCCGGGTAGAGGAGTGTATTAATAGTAGCAAGTCCATCTATTCCGTGAAAATAACCTCATATATATATATATATATATATATATATATATATTCGGAGGATATGTGCTTAATTGAAGTCATACCTAATTTTGAAAATTAATTAGTTAATAATTAATGAATTTAGGCGGGCATATATGTTCAAATGTAAGGATAAACAAATCGAGAAAATGTCATTTGAACATATATGCCCACCTAAATTCATTAATTACTAACTAATTAATTTTCAAAATTTGGTATGACTTCAATTAAGTACATATCCTCCAAAATTGTCGGCTAAAAAGCCATATCAAATGAACACATTGTTTGTTTACTTATTCTCATATATATATATATATATATATATATATATATATATATGTGTGTGTGTGTGTGTGTGTGTGTGTGTGTGTGTGTGTGTGTATCTTCTCCATAGCTAGCTTGAAATGTTATATCAATAAGAAAGTTGAGTTATAGACAGGAGACTGCTCTGTGTGATTCGAACCTTGACTACCAGGCTGATAGGCGGGGATTCTATCCATAATATGCCGAAATGTACATACAGAGATCGACTTTTTTCTTGATTTGTTTATGCCTTATATTTGAACTAATAAGCTCGCCTAATTCATTAATCTTCAACTAATTAACTTTCAATTAAGTATGACTTCAATTAAGCACTTATTCTCCCAAATTGTCGGCTAACGCCATCTCAAACAGACTTAAGCCTGTTTGTTTACTTTCATATATATATATATATATATATATATATATATATATATATATATATTCTTGTTATTATATTATTATTCTAAATTGTATCCTCCTAGGATCTTTCCAGTGTGGAATCTTGTGAATATAATACGGTGTTAAGTGTTAGTTTCCAATTGTGTCTCATCAGATCGATTCACGCCTTCAACGTTGTTTCGGAGCTTTAAATCGTTGACCACTCGGTAAATTGGGCGCTCCACAATATAAACTAGTTATATTAATTGACATGTTGGAAAAATTACATGTATATCAATCTGATGAGACACAATTGGAAACTAACACTTAACACCGTATCAAATCAAATGAATTCTAAACTATATATATATATATATATATATATATTATTATAATATATTCAAAATTCAAATATATATATATATATATATATATATATATATATATATATATATGGAGATAGGATGGATGTAGTAGAATCCTCCCTTAACCAACCCCTGTGCCCATCTACTCCCATTCTCTCTCTACTTCCTGTAAACTACCCTCACTTCTTCATGTCTGCCCCTATTCTCCCTCCCTTCACTTTCGCTACTAACTCACCCCCCCCTCGCCAAATTCACTTGTACTTGCACGTAATTTTGCTTTCAATAAAAATCATTTGACCGATTATGTCCGTATAAATCGGACGAAACCTTTCAACTCTTATATTTGTTTTGAGTTTCATTTCTTGTTCACAATCCTTTTACCTAGCTCATATATATATATATATATATATATATATATATATATATACAAAATTCCCCCCCCAAAATATATATATTCAAATTCATATATATATATATATATATATATATATATATATATTCAATATTCAATATATATATATATATATATATATATATATATATATATATATATATATATATATATATATGCGATGAAACAAAGAAAATACAGTGCTATATATATCAACCTGATGATTGCTTTTAGCATGAAATGATAATGAACATGATCTATATTGTAAAATAAATAAATATATATATATATATATATATATATATATATATATATATTCAAAATTCAAAAGCCAGAAAGTTTTCAATTTCTCGTTTCTGATAGCACACTCTAATTATCCAAATGATTTAATCTTAGGTAATTGAGTCCAAATTGGTTTACAGAAAAGTCACTTTAATCTGTATATTTTCTAATATCTAAATCGATTCATTAGATTACAAGATTGTATTTCAAGATTAAGGAATAGTTTATGGCAACGTTTCACGTTTCAAAAGATAAAAGAAGAGAGACAATGGTCAGAGGGGAATAATCTACAAATCATTATTAGCAATGAATCAAGACATTCCTGTAAAGTGAATCTCTTACAGGAAGATTAGTTACGAGTTTTGATTTAATACGACTTGACACTTGTAATCATCTTAAATGAAATGTATATTTGATTTCAATTCAACTGTGTTGACATTCAATGAATGCTATCATATTACAAAAACCTTTTAAATGGATATTAATTTCTTATGATAGCCAAGTCGGTGGTGTTTAAAATACACTGACTGTCTTCATTGCCGAGGAAGAAGACACACTTAAAAGTTCGAGGAATGACACTAAACTGCATCTGATGGCGAGACCCCGGTTTTGGAGAGTGAGGAGCATACCTTAGTTGCCAATACTTTTAGATCCAGTCTGATTTGGAGAGAGAGCTAGTACTTGTCAGAGTCCTATCTATGGGTCAAATAGAAAAGAAATTAAATGTATAAACAGGAGTGTCTAAATATCTTAAGAAACAACGACAAAAAATGTAAATATAACCGTACAATGAACGAGATTCTCTAACTTTCTAGGCATAAATAACTTTGATGCGTTGAAATTCTTATAAAATTAATCAATAAAACATACCTTATGACCGCCCTGTCGGTGGGGCTGTAGATTACACCGGTTGCACCTCTGCATAGGTGTAAAATCACCCACCCCCAATAGAGCTAACTTTTGGCTGTGGGTGGCGACCCATGAGGATTAGGGCAGAATCCTGGTGGCTGAGCAGTTTAATACATGCAAAAGACCACTTTGGCCCTTACTTAGGCTAGTCGGGCGGTCGTAGAGGAACCCTCCGATCAATCGGCTCGTCACATCAATCCCTAGCACCTAAATGATTGTGGCAACCCTATTGTCCTCATGGCAAGCCCAAACCCTTTTAAAACATATGTGCTAGAAGCGGTGACTGAGGGTCTTAATATCTTGGGTAGGAAGTTAAATTGCATCTAATGGTGAAATTCCAATTATGGAAATCTGTGGACTGTGGGATACCCCTTTATCGCCATTACTCTCAGGTCTACCCAGACTCGGAGTGGTAGTATCTATTAGGGTACTATATATGGGTTAAAAAGATAAAAAATGAGTATTCAAAAGAAATTAGTTTGAAAAAATTTTGAATAACCAATAAGAATGAATAAAACGAAATGTCTTCGGCATTTAATAACCCAACGATCGATGAGATACCGTAAAACCCAACTAACCAACCAACTCACTATTCAGAGTTATTTTGCTAAACTTCGTACGTTAGAAAATTAGTGTAGAAAATTAAATTTCGCAAATGGAAAACAGTAACCTTTTGACTACGTTATAAAAGTCGTCGTCGGGGTGGCCTAAAGTCGGTATGAGCCAGACAGCGAGTGAGTCTAGCCCATTTTCACTTGTGCTCAACCAAGGAGCTTGTTTGTGGCATCAGAGGTGGAGCGCTACACCTACCATCAGCTCCTCACTTTACCGCACAGATCCCTGTGCTACTCGGTATCTAACCCGGAACCTTGTGGTTCCTAGTTCGATACTCTAC